>OX375866.1:21697332-22237679 GCA_947359475.1 Heligmosomoides polygyrus bakeri | reverse complement strand
GAAGAAACTTGACATCTTGTCCCTTTCCCTGTTTTATCCTTTTAATATCACAAATATCATCGGAAAAGATCTGCTCCTCGGCAGCAGCAGTCAGTACTGGACTCGCCTCAACGCGTCCAAGGCCGGCGCCTCACCCGGTCGGCCTACGGTAATCGAGCGCTTCGCTCCGCCTTTTACAGTAGTGGGAGACACCTAACCTAACGCACCCCTTATTTATCCTTCTTGTTTCTTGAAGCTCCTAATCCAATGGTTGCTCATCCCTGAAATAATTTCTCTATTCCGTGTACTGTTTCTGTTAACAGTCAGTTTGTTTGGGTTGGTTTAATTACCCAATTTTGAAGTATAAATAGTATCGTTGCGTGACTAATAAACGATTCGTTCTCGAACAATCGGATTTAAAGACCCGAGTGGCAAAGATCGTTTTTATTCGGATAGACACAACTCTTGATATAACTTAGATTCTTTCGGAGACCGGCCACCTTATCTCTAAACGAATACAAAGAAACTCGGTTAAGACGCGTTGGATACAACACTACTCCCGTTCTAAGGGGGTTCTAAGGGAAAGCCTCGTTCAAAATGACTCCCTTTATTGCGCGACCAGGACACTATTCCGGTCCCACACAGGAATTGAGGAGAAGTACGGAGTACGGAGCTGACTGCGTTTGTGACTAGAGCTTCCTTTCTATCCCCTCGTTCTTCGTCAAAGTAATGCCCATGCAGCAGTGTAATTGTTAGGTGCATACCGCTTTCGCGCCTGAGCAGCCCACTAGAGTGTTCATAGTCAGCAATACGTCGAGCCAGTGTAAGGCCTCGTGCATACTTCTCGTCGCCGCGATGGAATCGCGGCGATGAGTTTTGCAAAGCGACGCGAAAGGATTTGAATTTCTCAGTGCTCGTCGCATCGCCCATCGCTCTGCAAGGGAGCGCGACGGCGATCCGTCCAGGACCAACGTTAAACACCGCGCGCGACGCGAAAAAGTATGCCATGCCTGCGATGAGCGCGGGAAGCCATCGCACATACCGGCCGCCACCGTTGCGGTGGCCGCAGCGAAGTTTCCTTTGACTATTCGGCCGCACGCGGCGGAATGGCCATGAACTGGCCAACGCGATGGCATCGCGACGATGGAAGTATGCCCCCGGCCTAAGGCCTAAAGATTAACTTCGCGTGGTTCAAATACCTCAGCTGTCAGCCGGGTAGAAATTGTCCTTGCCGTTGTCAGCTTCGAGTTCTAGAGCGCTTCAGTCACGTGTTGGTAAATGGGACGTCTCTCTGTGAAAGGTTTAGTTAACATGGAACCGTTACATTAGATGTTGCTTGGATTGGAATTGATCTTGACGCTGTCGACTGCGTGTTCTAAAATACCTCAAAGGACTGTTTGTAAAAAACGACATTTTCTTATAAATGGATTAATTTCTCATGGCTCAGTAATCTTAGTGATTGCATGATTTCGAATTATTCCTGTCGCTGTCGGCTCTAAGCTCTGGAATGCTTCAGACGAGTGGATAGTAAAATTGGCGTTTCTCTATGAATGGGTTTACTTCACGTCGCTTACCTGAGTTCTTTCCTGGATAGGAACTGATATAGCTTTTGCCGATTTTTATTTCTTGATTATTGCATTATTGAGGGTGAAAACTGATATTTCCCAGTATCAGTATTTGTGCCACCCGAAGTTTGTAGGTGGATTTGCGGGCGCAATATGGCTCAGGGGGGGGGTCACCTCCAAACAGATTCGCCGGACTTCCTTCCGACGTTATTCGGTGTCCCTCTATCGAGAATGAACCTAGCAACATATGTAACGTCTGGCAAACACAGATTCGAGAGAATAAACGATAACGAACGACGCACTCGCTGGCGAGCTTGAACAGGGCGGATGTCGACGCGACGCGCAACGCGCCGCTGCGCGCTCCTATCGATCTGGCGAATCGAAGCGGCAGTCGATGCGGCGACACACTCTAGCCCGGTGCCTTATCGAGCTTTTTTCTTTATTCTCTTTTAGTCGTTTTTTAGCCAACTTTCTCTGCCGTCGGTGCAATTCTAGTTGGAGGGAACGCACCTTATCGGTGTTTTTACTTTCAGTTCAGTTAAAACTTAGTATTCCTCTCCCCCAACTAGAATGCAGGTCACCGACGCATGACAGAAGAGCTGGTTAGGGTTTTTATTGTTCTGTTGCTCCTCTGCATTCAGCATAGGTTTTTTGACGTTATATACATATTTGAATCTGTTTGGAGGTGACCCCCCCGAGCCATATTGCGCCGATTTGCGGAATGAGCGGACAGGGGAGGCAGCTCATCAGTATTCAAAAAGTACGACGTGACTCGACACTTCCCACCTGTAGGGCAAGTTTTTATCCGCTTATTTCGCGAGACGTACCCTTTGACCTAGACCCCTTTCGCTTTAACTTGCAGTACACCTATGTGCGCGTCAGTTTTCGAAGAATGTAGGAAATTCTGCGTTACCTGTCCGACTTCTACGCTCTGGTGTCGCAGCACGCCTCCCCCTCCCCGTCCGCTCCTTGTATCGTGGATTTTTATAAGCGGCCTGACTTTTCTACTTTTCTTTGTCGTCAAAGGCCCAAACGTGGAGCATAGGCTTATGTTTGCGCTCTACTCCACCAAGCGCCTCAATGTGAGCGAATGAAACTTTCAGGCTCTTGAATCAGCAATCTGAGTACATTAGACTTACAAGAGAAACTCCGAGAAACGGTTGGATTCACTACCGCAGCACTATGGTCAAGGCGTCTAACGGGACAGTTGGCGTGAAATGGTACCGTAAGCCAAGCTCCAGAGGCACCTTGATTTACGCCAGGTCTGCGCGCTGCACTACTGTGAAAAGAGCTGTTGTAAGCGGCATGTTGCTACAGCAGCGAGTATGTGCACTGATCCAGATGAACGATAAGAATCTTTGCGGCTGGCTTTCAATATATCTGTATCAAATGACTATACAATCTTGAATCGTCGTCGAACATTTCAAACTAACCGCCAAGAGAGACCACGAACAAATGAGGTATTTTACCAGTTTCTCGTCGAGCTACTGCTACCGTTTAAAAAGCTATTGTAAACGCATAGCTGTAGGACAATGTTGTTTGGATGTATATTCCTGACAGCAGCACAAAACGGCAGCTAGTTCGAAATCGACTCTATGATAAATGCATATCGGAAAATCGCGTCACTTTTCCAAATGACAGTTAGGGGGAGTTTGGAGCTCAGAGATCGGAGTGATTTATGAAATGCTCCTGCTTGTCCGCTAACGCTAAATGTATAGGAGAAACAAGAAGGGATATGTCAATACACATGAAGGAACACCTACCCAGCAAAAGGCGTGTACTGCGAACTAGTCCTTTTGGTAAGCATAGAAAGGTTGTGCATAATGGGGACGAAATGAGGTGAAGTGTAGTATTCTGGCCGTTGAGGGAGAGATTTTGGCTAGAAAGGCATTGGACGCGTATTGGACTGTCGAAGGAAACCCAGATCTTCTTCTTCTTCAGCGTTTGTCCCGCTTCGTAGCGGGGTCCGCTCTTCTGGTGTCGTGACGCCAGCTTTCTCGATCCTGTGCTTCAGTCAGGGAGGTCGCCAGTTACTTTCATGCCCATGTGTAACGTATCGGACCAACGCTACTTCGGGCGTCCTCTAGGCCGCTTTCCAGACACTTCCAACTCAAGGCCTATCTTGCGGACGCTGTCTTCTTTCCCACGCAGAACGTGGCCGTACCATCGCAAGCGAACTTCGCGCATCTTGTCCGCTATCGGAGCGTCACCGAACTTCTGCCGAATAGCATCATTTCGGATGCGGTCCATTCGCGTGACTCCAGCCGTCCAGCGCAGCATCTTCGTCTCCATGACGCTGAGGCGCGCTTCAACTTCCTTAGTCGCAGGCCAACACTCAGCGCCGTACATCGCTACTGGCCGGATGAATGCTCTGTAGATCTTCGACTTCAGGCGCTTTGGTATCTTCTCATCGCAGAGCACGCAAGTCAGCGAACGCCACTTGGACCAAGCTGCACTCACGCGTGAATTCACTTCAACCATCAGATTGCCGTCAGACCCTATTGCTGATCCCAGGTATTTGAACACCGAAGTACGTGCAAGCTCAGTGCCGTCAATCTTAATGGAGCCGGACTCACTCACGTCAGTCATTAGGTACTCGGTCTTCTCGACGTTCAATTTGAGTCCGAACATCGCCAGGCGGTCGCACCAAGCTTGCACCTGCCGCTCGAGTTCATTCTTATCTTCGCTAGAGAGCATTACGTCATCAGCATAAAGCAACGTCCATGGGACAGGCTTACTAGTGTTAGGTCTAAGGTCTCTCATAATGGCATCCATGACGACAACAAAGCGGAGTGGAGAAAGCGCATAACCCTGGTGCACCCAACAGAGATGGGAAACTCCATTGAGGTTCCGGCTGCAGCTTGCACTCTACTCTTTGGGCAAGAGTAGAGCATCCGCCGCACCCACTCTGAGTTCCTCAGGTACGTTGTTGTCGCAAGGCTTACCATATAACCTCACGCGGTACGCGGTCGAAGGCCTTCTCCAAGTCGAGAAAGGCTATATGCACCGGCTTCTGTTTCTCGCGATGCTTCTCCACCAGGAGTCGGGCGGCGTGAATAGCATCAATGGTCCCACAACTAGACACAAAGCCGCACAGGTTGTTGGAGAGCTTGACGATTTCACGGATTCTTCTATCGAAGATTCGCTCGAAGATCTTCATGCTGTGCGAAAGCAAGCGAATCGGACGGTAATTGAATCAGCTCGCAGGATTGCCCTTCTTCTTCCAGATCGGAATCGTCATACTGTTGTGCCAACACTCCGGTACTTTCTTCTCTTTTACTACTGGTTGAAGAACTCAGCCAACCACTCAGCAGGATACCAGAGCTTCGACTTCCGAAGATCGGCTGCCAGATCATCCGGCCTTGTCGCCTTACCGGGCTTCGTCTTCTTCAGAGCCGCTTCTGTTTCCTCCACGGTGATCTTGTGAACGGGACCGTGAACAGAAGACACAGAAGGGATGGCCGGATGAGGAAATTCCACAGTGGAAGTTTCCTCAATGTAATCACGCCATCGCTTCAGCGCTCTTTTGCGGTCTGTAAGAAGATGGCCGCTCTCACCATTGATGCTAACAAACTTTTCAATGTCCTCGGTTTGGCGATTGCGGGTTTAGCAAGTCGGTACAAATACCGCTCACCATCGCGCGATTCGAGCTTTCGGTAGACATCACCATAATGAGTGGCTTTCGCCACAGCCACGGCTTTCTTTGCAGCCTTCTTCGCCCTCTGATACTCCTGCCAGTTGTCGGCTGTTCTGTCGCCGAGAAACCCATGATACAGCAGCTTCTTCTCTCGAACCTTCGCTTTCACATCGTCTGTCCACAGCCATATCTGCTTGTCGACTTTGCGTCGTCCAGGCTTCGTAGTGCCGAGTTCCAGTCCTGCAGCTTGGCGTATCGCGTTGGTTGCTCTCTTCCAAGTTTCGTCGACAGTCGTGACTGTTGGCAACCACACGTGAGAAATCACAGCTGCTTCCTTCTCTTTCATTCGCCACTACTTGATTCTTGCAGCGCCGCATCGCTCGATCTGTTTCAGCCTCGGAGGGGCGATCTTTAGGGTGCAAATCAGCGGTCGTGGGGCGACCGCCTTGTACGGCACGATCTTCGCGTCTGCCACAATGCTCCGGTCGCGATCCCTCACAAGGACAAAGTCTGTCTGAGACTTGGAGCTCCCACTATAGTATGAGATGAGGTGGGAGTCGCGTTTTCGGAAAACGGTGTTCACAATGGTGAGGCTATGCGATTCCGCATACTTAAGAATACGCTCACCATCGGGGTTACGAGACCCGTATCCGAAACCACCATGACATCTGTACCCGTCCTTCGCAGCACCTACGTGCCCATTAAGGTCACCATCGACTATGATGACATCTTTCGACGGTACCCCTGCTATCTTCTCATCAAGCAGGCTCCAAAACTCTTCCTTGGCTTAATCCGAGCAGCCAGTCTGCGGAGCATACGCTGAGAAGAAGTGATAGAGTCGCTCCTTAGCGGCGACAACGATCTTCATCAATCGATCGTCAAAGCGCTCGACGCTTACAATCGAGTCACGAAATCGTTCGGAGACGATTATTCCAACACCACTGGTGGTCCTGGGACTTCCACATAGAACGGCCTTAAAGCCACGTCCTGTGTCCCTTGACTTGCGGCAAGACCACCTCGTCTCCTGCACCGCACAGAAATCAACTCTTCTACGCTCCAGTGCTTCAACCAACTCGCACGAGCGGCCCGTCAACGTACCCTCATTCAGCGTTGCCACGCGGGTCCTGCTTACGTTACGGGACTTTCGGACTAGCTCAGTTGCCCCCCGATGCCGTCCTCGCATCAGGGACCCTCGCATACTTCTCACACTCGCCGGGCTCTGCGAGTGCGCGTCGGCTCCCGCGGACGCCGTACCACAATCTCAAAAAACATGACTCATCATACACCATGTGATGTGACATGGGTCTTCGTAGGCCGGCCTGTCACAAGGGCCTGTCGCCTGCATTCGAGTGTCGCGCTTAGCTTAGCTCACAAAGCGAGCAGTTTCCGGTGGCACCACGAGGAGGAAAGGACATCGCCACCCAAGGAAACCCAGTGATGAGCAACCGAAACGAGTGCACTTCTATTGCGAGTGACCTTTGCCGTTTGTGCCTCATTGTGAACACTAAGTAACAGGTCGGCAATATCTCCCACCCAATGTATCTCAATCGGCTCTACTGGTTGCTTAACGAGGGTGATCTTGAGTGCGGTGGACCCTATATGTACTGAGTTCGGCTCCTTCATTTGGGCTACCCGTAGCAGTTCTAGGGGTGGCTCCATCATGCCAGGGTGGTTGAGCGCGTTGTGGAGTGGAACGCAAACATAAGCCTATGCTCCACTTTTAGGCATCTGAGGACGACGGAAAGTCGAAAGACAGGCCGCTAATAAAGACTCACCTACAAAACTCGTGTAGCACAAGGCACTAACACTAGTAACTCATCACCGAGTTTTCATGAAGAAAGAATTTGGGAACAACGATATTTCTTTTTTAAAGAATTAACATTTTTGCATGTATAAGATGTAGTTTGGATATCAGTATGAATTTCCGCTGTAGGCTTCGAGTTCTATAGCATTTCAAGGGTGGCAGACTTGCCGTTTCTCTTTAAAAGGGAAATTCCACATCGTGCAATTATCTCAGATGTTGAATGGGTTGGAACTAACATTGTCGTCGTCCACTCCGTGGTCTACAATGCCTCAGAAGGGTGTTGGTAAAAATGATGTTTTCTGTGAAAGGTTTAATTTCACGAACAGGACAGTTATCTGAGTTGTTGCTAGAGCAGAATTATACCTTGCCATTAATGATTCAACCTCCCGAAATACATTGACATTAGTGAGTTGTTAGACTCACGTTTCTCTTCAAAGTAATTAATACGGTTCACATACCTCAGTTGCTGTTCGAGTAGAAATTAGCCCTGCGGTTGTCGACCCCGAATTCTACAATAAAATGCATAGGTTGAGTGATGGTAAAATTGAAGATTCTCCATGTAATGTTTAATTTTACATGGCACAGTTACCTCGGTTATCCCTTTTGTAATGCTTGACTTCGCTGTTGTCGATTCTGACTCCTGTAGTGTTGTCATTAGTGAATAGTAAAACTGACGCTTCTCTTTGAAGGAACTAAATGGCTTAGATACCTCAGTTGCGGTTTGAGTAGAAACTGACTCTGTGGTTGTCGTCACCAAGTTCTAGAATGCTTCAGTTGAGTGCTGGTAAACTGTCATTTCTCTTTCAAGGAGTTAAATGGTTCACATACCTCAGTTGCTGTTTGAGTAGAAATTGACTCTGCGGTTGTCGTCTCCAAGATCTACAATAGAATGCTTCAATTGAGTGATGGTAAAATTGAAGATTCTCCATGTAATGTTTAATTTTACATGGCACAGTTACCTCGGTTATCCCTTTTGTAATGCTTGACTTCGCTGTTGTCGATTCTGACTCCTGTAGTGTTGTCATTAGTGAATAGTAAAACTGACGCTTCTCTTTGAAGGAACTAAATGGCTTAGATACCTCAGTTGCGGTTTGAGTAGAAACTGACTCTGTGGTTGTCGTCACCAAGTTCTAGAATGCTTCAGTTGAGTGCTGGTAAACTGTCATTTTTCTTTCAAGGAGTTAAATGGTTCACACACCTCAGTTGCTGCTTGAGTAGAAATTGACTCTGCGGTTGTCGACCCCGAGTTCTACAACAAAGTGCTTCAGTTGAGTGCTGGTAAAATTGGCGGTTCTCTGTGAAAGGTTTAATTTTACATGGCACAGTTACCTCGGTTATCGCTTGGGTAGTGCTTGACTTCGCTGTTGTCGATTCCGACTCCTGGATTGTTGTCATTAGTGAATAGTAAAACTGACGCTTCTCATTGAAGGAACTAAATGGCTTAGATACCTCAGTTGCCGTTTGAGTAGAAACTGACTCCGCAGTTGTCGACCCCGAGTTCTGCAATAGAATGCTTAAGTTGAGTGCTGGTAAAATTGGCGATTCTCTGTGAAGGGTTTAATTTTACATGGCACAGTTACCTCGGTTATCGCTTGGGTAGTGCTTGACTTCGCTGTTGTCGATTCTGACTCCTGTAGTGTTGTCATTAGTGAATAGTAAAACTGACGCTTCTCTTTGAAGGAACTAAATGGCTTAGATACCTCATTTGCCGTTTGAACAGAAACTGACTCTGTGGTTGTCGTCACCAAGTTCTAGAATGCTTCAGTTGAGTGCTGGTAAACTGTCATTTCTCTTTCAAGCAGTTAAATGGTTCACATACCTCAGTTGCTGTTTGAGTAGAAATTGACTCTGCGGTTGTCGTCTCCATGATCTACAATAGAATGCTTCAATTGAGTGCTGGTAAAATTGACGATTCTCCGTATGAGGTTTAATTCCACATGGCACAGTTACCTCGGTTATCGCTTGGGTAGTGCTTGACTTCGCTGTTGTCGATTCTGACTTCTGGAATAGTGTCATTAGTGTATAGTAAAACTGACGCTTCTCATTGAAGGAACTAAATGGCTTAGATACCTCAGTTGCCGTTTGAGTAGGAATTAGCCCTGCGGTTGTCGACCCCGAGTTCTACAACAAAATGCTTCAGTTGAGTGCTGGTAAAATTAACGATTCTCCGTATAAGGTTTAATTCCACATGGCACAGTTACCTCGGTTATCGCTTTGGTAGTGCTTGACTTCGCTGTTGTCGATTCCGACTCCTGGATTGTTGTCATTAGTGAATAGTAAAACTGACGCTTCTCATTGAAGGAACTAAATGGCTTAGATACCTCAGTTGCCGTTTGAGTAGAAACTGACTCCGCAGTTGTCGACCCCGAGTTCTACAACAAAATGCTTAAGTTGAGTGCTGGTAAAATTGGCGGTTCTCTGTGAAAGGTTTAATTTTACATGGCACAGTTACCTCGGTTATCGCTTGGGTTGTGCTTGACTTCGCTGTTGTCGATTCCGACTCCTGGAGTGTTGTCATTAGTGAATAGTAAAACTGACGCTTCTCATTGGAGGAACTAAATGGCTTAGATACCTCAGTTGCCGTTTGAGTAGAAACTGACTCCGCAGTTGTCGACTCCGAGTTCTGCAATAGAATGCTTAAGTTGAGTGCTGGTAAAATTGGCGATTCTCTGTGAAGGGTTTAATTTTACATGGCACAGTTACCTCGGTTATCGCTTGGGTAGTGCTTGACTTCGCTGTTGTCGATTCCGACTTCTGGAATGTTGTCATTAGTGAATGGGAAAACTGACGATTTTCTTTGGAGGAATTAAGTGGCTCAGATACCTCAGTTGCGCCTTGAGTAGAAACTGACTCTGTGGTTGTCGTTAGCAAGTTCTAGAATACTTCAGTTGAGTGCTGGTAAACTGTCGTTTCTCTTTCAAGGAGTTAAATGGTTCTCATACCTCAGTTGCCGTTTGAGTAGAAACTGACTCGGCAGTTGTCGACTCCGAGCTCTGGAATGCTTCATTTATGTGTTGGTAGAATGTCCGTTTTACTGTGAGGGTTTAGTTTTACATCGTACAGTTACCTCAGTTGCTGCTTGAGTAGAGATTGTCGTTATCGGCTTCGAGTTCTAGAATGATGCCTTTAGTGGACGAAAAGTTCACTCCTTGAAGGAATTATCTTTGCATAGTTCAAATAGCTTAATTGTTGATTGGATTGTTGTTAACCTTTCCGCTGTAGTTACCAAATTCTATAATATTTCAGTGGGATATTCGTGAAATTTGGCGTTTCTCTGTGAACGGAACAATTTCTCATCATACCCTTTCGTTAGGTGTTGCTTGGGTAGAAATTAACAAACCTGTTGTCTATTCCGACTTTTGAAATATTACAAAATAATTACTGATAACGCGGATCCGTGGATTTAACTCGATAGAGAGCCTTTGCGCTCTTTTTTAAGAGGATCTCGGGCCGCTTGTGGCAGGGCCATGTGGCTCCTCCCCGGGTGGTGGATAGGAGAACGAAACACGAACCAAATGCGACCGTGTATTGCCCAAGGACGCATGAGATGCACGGGATGGTCTTCCTGCCCCTGCTGTGTGGTGTCGACGCGTTCTTTGTGCGTGGTAGCGGCACATTCATGCACAGTGTGTCTGGATGTGTTTGCGCCTGTGCGGATTGTGACTGTGTCGGGCCGGCCAACAGATTGCACTCAGTAGACTGGGAGTGGGAGACCATTCGAGGCCGCCTTAAGTCTCGCTCCGTTCCTTCGGGCACTCTGGCTGGCTGCTCGGAGTTCTTCGGCAGAGCCTGACTAGATACCCTCCAGTCAAGCACAGCAATACTTAAGAGCCTCGTTGCCCTGACGCCGAATGAGCCCCCATTTCTGCAGCGATGGGAGGAGTACTTACAATACCTGCACACTGGCATCCGAAGCATCCGTCGAGGACCTGACGATGCAAGCTGGAAATGCAACGTCAGACGAGACTGTCCGAGACAAGAAGACACAACCCCTACACGCCGCCTACGACTCCGGAGAAGAACTGTTCCTCGGAACATGCGACAGCAGGGGAGTAGGCGGCGTTGGTGTCCTCGTCAACACGCACTTGGCCATGAACATCTATTCGTACGAGACTCTGACAAGCCGAATCGTCTGCGACTGAAGCGATTGTGGCTCCGTGCCAGCTTTGACTGCGTTCGTCGCACACGCCCCAACATCCGACCACGACGACGAAGGCGTCGAACCCTTCTACGCGGAGTTGAAGAAGTTCTATAAGAAAGATCACATCATCTACGAGGTGATCGTCAGCGACTTGAACGCCAAGATCGTGCCACGAAGTTCGCCGGAAGAACTTCACATCGGAGCCCACGGTTTGGAGTGGAACGAGCAAGGTGAAATGTTGTCTGAGTTTATCATGTCGACCAACACCATCCATGGAAACTCTCAATTCCATAAGCCTTCCGTTCAACGATGGACCTGGGAGTCTCCCGATGGCCAGTTCCACAACGAGACCGACCACATCATTTCAACCGCAAGCACTGCTTAACCGACGTCTCCGTTGCCCCCCCCCCCCAATTCTACACGGGATCGGAGCACTGCCTCCTTTGCGCGAAATTCCGATCTTCGCGTCAAGGACAGAAGACCGCAAAGTTCAAGAAGAGGAGTCCCAGAACGACCATCAGCTGGGACCTCTACACCTCTCTCGCCGGCCTTTGGGAAGATACCGTCATGGACAACGTTGATGATAAATACGACCGCTTCGTGCACCATTTCCGTGATGGTGCTAAGGGAGCCGATAGCTTGGAGACCACCAAGAGAAGCCTGTCTCCTGATACTCTCGAGCTGATATGTCAGCGTTGAGCAGCACAAGCGTCAGGCAAATACTAACTGACGTCCGAGCTCGCGAAGCTATGCAGAGTGGCGATAAAGGAGGATCTTAAGGGAGAAGGGCGGAAGTGTAGGCTGAAGCTGCAGAGGCAGAGTTGAGCATCCGCAATGCCCACTTCAATACAAAAGGTGACCCCTCTCCGATGTCCTGACGGAATCATCACCTCTTTCAGAAGGACCATGGAGAAGGTCATCCACAATTCTACTCCGAGCCACGTCCACCTGCCCCATGCAATTTTCCGCAGGATGGATACGTCGTCCCCTCTGTTCTCCCTTCCGAGATCCGACATGCCATCTCGTCGGTGAAGAAACGTACAGTACCCTGTCCCGACAGGATCAGACCCGAACACCTGAAGAACCTCCTGCCAGCGCTCATCCAACACTCTGTCGCAGCTCTTCACACGCTACCTGTCGGAGTGCAAGGTTACATCTCAGTGAAAGACCAGTAAGACCTTCGTGCTGTACAAGCAGGGAGGCGAGCACGAATTGGCAACTATCACCCGATCTGCCTGTTGTCCGTAGTTTACAAGTTGCTCGCCTGAATCATCCTGAATAGGATCAGCAGAACGCTGGACGAAGGACAGCCATGCGACAAGCGGAATTTCGGAGAGGATTCAGCACAATCGATCACATACACACCATTACGAAGAACATCGAAGTAGGTGAGAGTCTAAGCTGCCGCTGTGCCTTACGTTTATCGACCTGAAGAAGGCATTCGACTCTGTCGAAGATCAAGCGGTTAGCATTCTACAACTACGTCGTCACCAACGTAAAGAGAGAGTTCATCAAGGTGATACCACATTCCCGAAGCTCTTCAGTGCCACCCTCGAAAACGTCATGCGCGAACTAGAATGGGAAGACATGAAGGTCGACGGCCGGCGACTGCACCATCTTCGCTTTGGTGACGACATCGTTCCGTAACACCGATCATTAGCCAGGCGGAGCGAATGCTTACCGACTTCGATTTTGTATGTGGGAACGTCGGAGTGCAGGAGATTCTTACGAAGACAATGTTCACGAGGAGCGGACGAGTTTCTGATGCCCCAATCTCGCTCAACGAACGAACAACTCCGAATGCTTCAGCTACGTGTATCTGGATCGCGAAGTCAACATGGCCAACGACCTAGCACCAGAGCTGAGCAGGAGGAAAAGAGCGGCTTAGGAAGCTTTCAAGAGAGTCGAAGAAGTCGCGAAGAAGAGAAGAACGTCCGACTCCGTGTCCACCTATTTGAATGCACCGTTCTTCCTGCTCTAACATAAGCCTCAGAGGCCTGGGCTATACGAAAGCAGGATAAGCACGAGACCATCGTCGCGCAACGTGGAATCGAGAGGGCGATGCTCGGAGTGACACGACTCACGCAAGTGAGGGAAAGCCTTCGGAGTTCGGAGCTTCGTCGACATTCGAAGATCAGAGACGCTGTCTCATGGTCAAAATCACCAAAAATTAGGTGGGCCGGCCACGTAATGCGCTTCGCGTCCGCTAGACGAGAGCCGTCACCGACTGGATTCCGCAGGATGTCAAAAGCACACTAGTACCCCATCAATGTGATGGTCTGACTTCTTTGTGAAAGCGCTGAACGAACGATATGACCCTATACGTGTCCTTCGAGCTAAAAGAATCCATTGGAGCACTCTGACACGAGGCAGGGGCAGATGGAGACGCTGCTAGCGCCCGCTCGAGCAAGTCGGTGATCAACGGGACAAGTGATATAGGTGAATTGCGGATGATTCTACACTTCCCTGCAAAAGTATTAACTGTTGTGTTGTCTTTGAATTCTAACCATAAGCTCTGCACTATTATAGCATTGTAGTGGAGACTTCAGTACTTCAGTTGTTGCTTGTGTGGGAATGCTGTTGGCTCCAGCTTCTGTAACTCCTGTTTTTACTTTACTTTATTAGGACGTGAACAAACAACATAAAACGTTCACGTGTGAAATAACACAAAGGAAATCAACTAATTAGGAAACAAGCACAGATGAAAGCCCTGATTGGGCAATATTGGCATATTTTTGAAAAGAAAAAGAACCATGAAAATAGAAAGCAGAATAAAACAGCACTGAGTAGACGACCAGTAGAAAGAAATCGGAATGAAACGAAGAAAGGTTATAGACTGAGATTGGGAATTGAAACTTAAGAAGATTGTAATCGACGGTCAAGATGCCTCTTAAAATGGCTTATGGACATCTGTAGCGCTCCCTCCCTAATGAAGGGACGGAACAAACGCAGAGTTCTATGGGAAAAGAAGCTCGCTCTGATCCGACTTTTTGCTACAGAGTCGGAGAGTCTTAGCCCTCCTTGCCTGGTAATTGTATCGCTAGGTGCGAAACGGAAGAAGTCCGCGATGTCAACTCTTGCTATGCCCTTGAGAATTTTGAACAACATAATAATATCGTTTTTAGTTCTTCTCCTCCTGAGAGAAGACAGGCCCATCTGTCGAGCTCTGTCTGCGCCGTTAGGAATTAAGGAGTAATCGAGATTGAAGCATCTAATAACCATTTTTCGTGTGAAGTTGTTTTGGACGCTCTCCAGAAGATCGATATCCTTCTTTTTTGTGGGATTGAAAACACTGGTACCATTTTCAACTACTGATCGAATGTATGTTTTGTAGGCACGTAACAGGACTTTTGGGTTCCTTGATTTTAGCGTTTTAAATAAGTTGTACGTTCTGCCCATTGCCTTGTTTACTATCATTTTTATATGATCAGAGAAGTCAAGTGAAGTATTAATGAGGAAACCTAGATCTCGTGCAACGGCGGCAGTAGATAGTATGTTGCCATTTATATGATAACTGGGAGTGTAGGAATTGGTGCGGCGCGCAATAGGTAAAACAAATGTTTTTTCAACGGAAAGAGGTAGCTCCCAGTGAGTTGACCATTTGCTGATATAATCAATAGCTGCCTGAAGTCTTGCGGAATCGGTAGAAGATTTAATGACTTTGTATATCTTTATGTCGTCCGCATAAATTTTGCATTTAACATCCAGTGAGGCAATGTTGGAAGGAATTTCAAAAGTATAAATGAGAAATAGTATGGGTGACAGCACTCCACCCTGAGGCAGACCGCTGCTAGTTTGATGGACCGCAGAGAAAGCCGTTCCAACACGAACCTGATACGATCTATTCGAAAGGAAACCGCTTATCCACGTAACTATTGTTGGGTGAATCCCAACCAACTTCAGCTTATCAATTAATTTCCCATGAGGAACCTTATCGAATGCCTTTCTGAAGTCAAAATAAACGACATCTACTTTTTGTTGACACTCGATAGCCCTACTCCAGTCATTCAGAGATGAGAGTACCGCAAGTTCTGCGGATCGTCCTTTTAAGAAACCAAATTGATTAGGTGAAATGATGTCGTGCTCCTCAATATGCGCTAAGATGCGCTTCCTCACAATTTTTTCAAAAACACGAGCAAAAATCGATGTAATACTGACTGGACGGTAGTTGTTTGGATCATTTGACAATGTTTTCTTTGGTATAGGAATGACCAGAGCATGCCTCCACCGGGAAGGTACCTCTCCCCTCATCATGCTTAAATTGAAAATATACTCAAGAGGATAACCTAGCCATGCAGCTATGTTTTTAACAAAGGACAGAGGAATGAAGTCTGGAGTGAGAGAATAGGATGATGGCCAGCTCTGAATCAGTTCCACGATTTCTTCCTTGTAAAACCAAACACCACAGGTCATTCCGGGAAACTGTTGTGCGGCGGAACAGACAGGTGATGAACCAGTTACATGCTTGTTGAACGCTTTACTAAAGGATTTGGCGAGAAGTTCAGCCTTTTCTACGTCGATTATAGCAGCCGTGCCATCTTCGGAAATCAGTGATGGCACGGGTTTGTTTCTACCCGACCGCGAACAAATATACCTGAAAAACTTGGACCGATCTTTGGATTCAACAACCTTCCTTTCTAAATGAGCGAAATATTTATGCATGGCGTTTTCCGTTTTTTCATTAACTTTCTTATAGCGATCCCAGTTGTCAGCACAATCCTTGGTCACGGCGTACCTCCAAACCGTGCTACGGAAATTGAGTTTTCTTCTTAGGTAGTCCGGCAGAAACCTCTGGCCTACGTTACATTTACGCCAGGGTACAAAAAGATCTATAGTGTGATGTAACACAGCAATAAAGACTTCATACGCCGCATCCACAGAGGCACATGAGCCGAAGGAGCCTATCCAGTCAACATCATTAAGGTGCTTCTGGATATTCGAGTAATTTGCGTTCTTGAAGTCTCGTTTCCACTCTATAGCTTCCGATAAAGAAGTAAGGTTTAATTCAAAGTCGATGGCCGAATGGTCGCTGTTCCCAATGGGAGCTGACACTCTTGTATTTTTCACTAAGGAATCGTCATTACAGAAAACAAGATCCAGAAAAGTATTGACTCTAGTAGGAGACTTAACCAGCTGTTTAAATTTATGGTTATCTAGAAAGTCAAGAAAGTCCTGAGATTTTTTAGAGCAGCCGTCTTTCGTGGTCTTGATTAAGTCAGGAAGATTGAAATCGCCTAGGAGAATACATGGATACTCTGAGCTTGCAAAATCACTCAAGGCCTTAATTAATTGGTTGGTGTCACTTGTACAACAGTCTGGGGCTCTATACACAAGTATAGTTCTAATGCATTTTGTATCTATAGCGACGTTACATACTAAGAGCTCATAGGAGTTGCAGACGGATTCCTTATAGACGACATGAGCTGAATAATGTTTTTTTATTAATAGAGTGACGCCGCCGCCCTTCTTTTGCATTCTATCGCAACGAATTCCAACATATTGACTACTAGCAACTCCTAGGAGTGGATCGAGTTCAATTTTTGAACATAACCAGGACTCTGTAAAAAAAGCCAGATCATAGTCGTGCTTGCATAGAGTAGCTGCGACAGAATCGGCATTCCTGACCAGCGACCTCACATTAGCAAGTGTACAGGTGACAGATGAAAAGCGACAAGCATAAGGAGACCTGCGAAATGTCAGCGGTTTACCGAGCTATAAGCTTGAGAGCTTTCACTCTCAGGTAAACGAGATGAGGGAGAGTTCTGTATTGACATCTGAGACTCAGGAAGATAACAACAATCACCACGAGAAGGAAGATTTCTCCTATTGCTCCGTTCATTGCGCAAACGAATTCTCTCCTCCAGTGTTAATGATTTGCGTATAAATACGCCTTTGAAAGGAGAGAAACGTAGGCGTGATGCACGTCGCAAAACTTGCTCTTGGAAACGACTAGTAGGTAACACAACCTTTAATAAACGTGGGGAGCTTCTACCCATTCGGTAGACACTTACGGGTAAACAAGCAACACCAAGGAAATCGAGAATTCTCGTGACAGAGTTCAAGTCCCAAAACAACTGGTCGATAGAGTTAATTTCGCGATTCTCAGGAAGATGGGATACAACTATTGACCTTCTGAGGTCCGGGTCAGTGTTCGATTCTACAGATGGAACGGCCTCAGGACGTTTAGGAAGGACTGATGCAGTTACAGGAGATGAGTCAAGGTTGGACAAATCCTGAGAGGCAACAGGCTGACATGAAGCACTATCCTTCCTAAGTTTACTGATTTCTTCAAGTAACTCTTGAATGCGTTTGTTCGCCTCCCTGTTTTCCTCCAGAAGCTCCTTGATACGCAGGTTTGCCTTTCTGTTCTCCTCCTTCAAGTCCATGATACAGTCCACGACTAGCTTCATGTGATCGGGGAAGTCCTGTTGTTCGGTGAGTGCCCTCAGACGATCCAGGGATGAAACGTCCCGATCATTGTGTTCTATGCGGCTCCGCTTGACCTGGCGGCCTGGAACAGACGAGGAACGCGGCGAAAAGACCATATCCAACGAGGATTGCGGAAGGCAATCAGAGAAATCGGATAATCAATCAGCCAGGAGCACAGAATCTTCACCTCAGAAGGTGGCAACGTAGATGACAAAACTCTGCCCCCTTGCCACTGGAGACACCGCGTTGGAGTTGAAGGCGAAATCGAATCAGCAGAATCGAAGCAGCTGTGCCGGCGATTTGGTGACAGGAGTCGAAAATAATGGTAGAAAGCAGTCAGGTCGGGAAATCGACGAGAGCAGTTTGCGGCCCGACCACCCACGGTCGTTGCACACGCGGGCTTCTGTAACTCCTGTTGAATAATAATATTTGCGATGAGACCGCCTTCTTCAAGGCCTGTGAATGTTGATCAATTAGTTGTTGTGTCATCATATGTCGTCTCGATCCTAGAAAGCTCAAAGCCACATTTTGGAGAGCGTGGTCGATAGTGAAGCAACCCACATGCCGTGCCGGGCTCATTCCACCTTGTGAACAGTGGAAGCAACGCATGTAAGATATCAAAGATCTGACCGCAACTACTCCAGTTCAAGGAGAAACTCTGAGGGAAGACTTAAGCTCTTGTTTTGAACATGCGCATTTTCTTTTCGGTTAATCTTGCGGTCTCTCGAGCATCTAGAATATCTCAGACCCTTGGGAGCGGTTTTTGATGTCTAAGAATACCACCTTGACCCAAAATCATCCACTTCATTGAGGGGTCCTATATTCCCTTACACCACCAATGGGAACTCTTATCTTTTCCTTCCTGTCAACACGTTTATTGATCCTAACATAAAATGGTCGCTCAGCTTGTCCGATGCATTGGGTTCCGGAGGTTTGCTATAAAATAAGGTTTACCATTCCAGATATGTCATCTCGCCTTTTTCACCACCCGGGCAGTCCACACAGAAATCGTGTGGAAACAATAGCATGGGCAGTTGCGAATTAAATGGCTCTTCAGCTTACTGGGTGAAAACTCCACAACAGAAGCTGAACTTCGCAGCCCATTTCAGGTCATGAATATAACTACAGTTCCTTTCCCCTATTGCTTGAGATATTAAGAATCCAACATCCATGCAGACTGCGTTATCCTTGCAATGCGAAGAATCTGAATGCGTCTTGCAGAGTTTTAGGCTGTTATCACCGAAGAGGTTCTGTAGAAGAATTTCTGGCACAGTATGGGGGACTTTAGTGGTCGCGGATAAGAGAAGCAAAGTTGGCTGGGATACATCCAGCCGAAGTTTGCCGCATTAAAACTGAAGCGCCAACTGACCGTTCTTGTATTTTCCTTCAGAGCACACAAGTTCTCACCGCACGACAACGCTACCTGTCTGACCCATCAGAAGTTAGGGTTATTCCAATCATTAGCTTGGTCGGTGGCCCCGAGTGGAAAGTAGGATTCGATATGGAGGCAGTTTCCGAGCTCCTCAACCAGGTCGAAGCAACATTTAACATGGTTGGGTCTACTACTAATGAGCTGCTTGCACTATTGAGGTAGTATCTCACCTACAATGTCTCAAGTTGGTCTGGCAAGATTTCTACGCAAACGAGGAGATTGACCGTAGGAATAAACGTTGAACGATAGTGGCGACATTCGTGGGACACCTTCCAATTAATCTGACTCCTTTCTCCGACTTCTAGGGTAGGACAATTGAATAAATGATTAAACCAACGGTTCTTTCTGGAAGAACTAACTTCATACGACCCTCTGACTCAACAATGCACAATTATAGACTTCTACTAGTGAACGAGTTCAAATATCTCATCATTCGCATAGGTAGATATTGAGTTTGCAGGCGCCGGTCTCAACTTCTGGAATATTAAATTTTGATATTAAAAAGGGCATCGCTGTAAAAGACTTAACATCGTATTACCATCAAAATATTCTAATTTACATGTAGTGAATGTCTTTAGTATGGGTTAGTCCATATAGGTCTAGGAAAGAAATTGACTTAAATGTTGTTGACTTAGAGCCTCCAGACTTGCGGTGAGCTTTTGAAATTTTTGAAAAAATTTGAATCATTACAGGATGTAGGATCTTATGTGGGTAGTGCAAGACCACAGTTAATTTTTTTTTCGGAATGCTCTTCTGTGATTGAAAAAAGGAGAGTGAAAAAGTGAGGGCGAAGTCCATCACACCCTGTTGCCACCTGCCGAATGTGCTCGGTTGGCGCAGTGGGTAGCTATGTCGCCTCTCGAACGCACCGGGTGGGCTCTATGGTTCGGTCCCTGGTGTCGCCAAAGTTCTTGCGCACACCGGATCGTTGTTACTATGTGGTTGCGTGATCACAAGAATCAGTTTGTACACGATTAATGTTGTTACTAAATAAATATAGCTTTTTTTGTTCTTATATGACTTGCCTCTCAATGGATAGTATTTGCACTGTATCATTCTTTTGGATCGCTAACGTAAAATTTTCTTGCTCGCATGAAGTAACTGTGTTTGTGGCTGACAATGGAAATCAACAATTACGATATAGAACTATGAACCATTCAAAACAGAAGCGCCTCTCACACCAGGGGCGTCTTGCAAACTCTGTGAACGAATAATCTTCCAATCTCCCTGACAAGGCATCATCACGTTTTCGTTGAAGACATAATCGCTGGGAGTAGTGAAGGGCCACGGGTGACCATCAACATATCCAGCTACCACTCACACGTATGCCAGACGGAATACCGCAGTGCAGAACTGCCGGTATGTCTGGCTTATAATCTGCAATCGAACAACGTGCAGATGGAATTCAGTTTGCATGGTATTCGATGCTTCGGTGATATTTACTTACTTTCAAGATGCCGTCTCGGCTGTGTGTAGCAAATTGCACACAAACAGCACAAAAGGGATATTTCTGCTCACTAAAAGCACTACTCGTGCACAAATTGACTCCTGTGGTCACGCAAGCACATAATATAGTAATAACAACCCGATGTGTGCAAAAAGTTTGGGGACGTCGGGGAACGAACCATAAAACGCCACTGTGCGCCTAAGAGGTGACATCGCTATCCACTGCGTCAGCCGACGATCACATTCGGTGGGTGGCAGCACGTTGTGATGAACTTCGCGCTCACGTTTTCACACTCCTTTTTTCGACCACCGAAGAGCATTCCGAAAAAATTAACTATGTTTTGAACTCCCCACACGGAACCCTACACCCTGCAATAATTCCCTCGCAATGCTCACCGCAGGTTTGGAGGCTCTGCTTGTTAGAATTTTATAACTGATTTGTACAAATAATGCTCGTCTGCCAAAAGCTATGCCATCTTTTGCCAATTAGCTCTTACTCGCACTGAAAGACATAATGAAGCCATGAATCTTTTCCACTCTGTACATTCAAAACTGTGTAGCCAAAACTAACCTGTCTAAATAGCCAGTCATATACAGTGCGTTTCAGCCAGCTTTCACCAATGATTGATTCGTGATCAGACCGAGCATGGTTTCCATAAGATGCTTCTCCTTCTGGCCAGCTCGCATGAGCGGATGTCTCGTACTGTCGTTGACCGGTCGGTTCGTAGGGCGTCTGGTGTTCTATCGAGCTTGGTGGAATGATTGGTCTGTGATCTGGCGGTAAAATTGGTTCTTGGATAGCTCCGCGCTGCGAGTTTTCTAGACGACCGGATTGTTCATAATCCGATTGTAGGTGCTGCCCCTGGAATGTAGCATCTTCTGACCAGTCAGAATGATCAGATGGCTCGTCTTGATGTTGATCGGTCGGCATGTAAGGCTTTTCGTTTTCCAGCCAGCTTGGCGAAATGCTTGACTTGTATTTTCTACGTGAAATTGGTTCGTAACTAGCTGCATCCTCCTCCGACTTTTCTAGACGACTGGATTGCTCATAGTCTGAACGAGCACGCTCTTCATGAGATACTTCGTCTTCTGAATGGCCTGGATTGAATACTTCTTGAATAGCTCCTTGTTCCGACTTTTCCAGGCGATCGGATGGCTCGTAATCCAATTGTGCAGGCTGCTCACGAGATGTTTCGTCTCCTGACCAGCCAGGAGGAGCGTATGTCTCGTACTGTCGTGGTTCAGTCAGTTCGTAGGGTCTCTCGTGCTCTAGCCAGCTTGGTGGATTGACTGGCTTGTAATGTGGGGGTAAAATTGGTTCTTGAATGGCTCCATGCTCCAACTTTTCTAGACGACTGGATTGCTTATAATCTGATCGAGCACGCTCTCCCTGAGATGCATCCTCTTCTGAATGGCCTGTAGGAGCGTATGTCTCGTACTGTCGTGGTTCAATCTCTTGAATAACTCTTTGCTCCGACTTTTCCAGACGAGCGGATGGCTCGTTACCCGATTGTGCCGGCTGCTTACGGGATGCATTATCTCCTTCTGTCCAGACAAAATGAGAGGATGGCTCGTACTGTGGTTGATCGGTCGGCCCATAGGGCTTCTCGTGTTCAATCCAGTTTGGCGGAATGATTGCGTTGTATCTTTTTCGCAAAATTGGTTCGAAATTAGCTGCATCTTCCGACTTTACTAGACGACTGGTTTGCATATTATCTGACCGAGCTCGCTCTTCCCGAGATGCTTCGTCTTCTGCATGGCTTGGAATGTCGTACGGCTCATACAGTCGCTGATTAGTCGGCTCATAGAAATCCCCGTGGTCTAGAAAGCTTGACGAACTGATTGGCTTGTAATCTGGTCGTAAAATTGCTTCATAATTAGCACCATCTTCCGAGCGACGAGTTCCGACGTCAAATTGTTGAACGAGCGGATTGTTCGGGACTACGCTTTTCGGCCAGCTTGAGTGGAATTTCAGCATGCAAGGACAGCGAGCCCTTCGTTTATCCAGGAATGGACGTTCATAAGAAGAGGAGAGCGGAGAAGGATAGAATAGTGGAGCGATAGGTCCGTAGGGTTGTTGGTAGCCTGGCCAGCGTTGGGGTCCAATTGCGCTAAAAGGTTTCGGTTTCTGCGTCGCATGTTGGTCTACTGATAGTCTGTGTAAGAGAACTGACCTGTTAAGAGAGATTTGCGGCCAATGATATGTGACAAATTTAGGTCTGTAGACGGACTCGCAATATATCGCAGGGGCACAGACTGCTCCATAGGGGCTCCCCTAAAATGATTGATTTAATTTGGACTAGCTTCAGAGACTGGAGAGAATCGTGACATATTACCATCATTATATTATCAATATTTCTTTTTCAGTGGCTTCCAGCGGATATGCGGATATTTTTAAAGCTGAAAGCAGTCAGGCTTTCGAAGAGAGGTTGGAGAAATTGGATCTTATGCATATCCTTGGTACTGATTAGAGTAAGGGACTTTTTTTCAGATGTCGCACCTTTACCGCATCTGCCTTTTTTTGGTTGACTGATGTTAAGACTTCGACTCAAGATCTAAAGATCTATAGCGGTGTTATGCAACGAAGCCTTTACGAGTGACACTGATCCGGTCCTAACAAAATGTGCTAATGTTTTGTTGGATTGTTTCTTTTCTTGCATTTGATTATGGGGATCGCTACGTCTGCGGCTTTCATGCTGTAATGTTGGCGATCTTCAGAACTTCAATGCAGAGGTGTTGTGGATTATACCTATACAAGACGTTCAACGGCCTGCCGGCCGCCAAACGTCTGGTTGGGGCTTTGCCCCAAATTCGGAGGACAGAACACCCCGAAGGTCTTCTTCTCCTTTTCAGGCCTTCTCTCATCCATTAAAAACTGGTTTTGCTATGTAGAATGGTATAGCGGAATAGGGTAAAACAGGTCCATCACCTTCACTGGATAACCCTTAACTGGTCCCTTATCACTGGTTCTCCGTTATTGTCAGCTGTGGAGGGGCGATAGGTCAACTACAGACCGCCCGGCTAAGCGACGTGATCTGAGCGCGCGCGAATCGCATAAAAAGGGTGCGAAACCTCGCGAGCAACAATTTCTTCGTCGAGCAACGAGCCCAGGCGCGTCGTCCCCGTCCTCCTCGTCATCAGTTGTGCCCTTTTGTTCCTCTTTTGTTTGTATCCAATTTCTCGTGTTCTTCTAAATAAACTTTTTTTGCCTATCCGTGTTCGCGTCATGTGGCAAAGCGTGACTTCGAGACGTATCTCCACTAGGCGAACCGACTGTTCCGTACACAGCCCTTTTACGGTTCACCCTTCACCGGTCCTCCTCCCCCTTCGTCGGTCCCTACTACTGCTCCCACTTTCACTGGACCTCCCTTTACTGGGCCCCTCTTCGCTGGCCATCCTATCCTCCACCGATCCCCATTACTGGTCCCAACCTCGCTGGTTCCCTTTTATTCATCAACCCTTTTCCGGTTCCCCCTTCACTGGACCGCTTCCCCCCCCCATTCATCGGTCCCCGATACTGGTCCCTTCCTCACTGGTCCCCTTTCACTTGGTCCTCTCTTCACTGGTCAACATTCTACCGGTCCCCTTCACTGGACCCCTCCCCTCCTTCACCGGTCCCCATTACTGGTCCCTCTCCCCTCCTTCACCGGTTCCCTCTTCACTGGATCCCCCCCCCCCTCACCGGTTCCCATTACTGGTCCCACATTCACTGGTAACACGTCGCCTGAATCCGGAATCCTCGCGCGACATCGGTGACACCTCTTCTGAACTCGGACGCCTGTTGAACAACGTCGGTGACATGTGTTCTCAACCCGAACATGCTTTGCGCGACATCGATGACACGTCGTCGGAATCTGGAAGACCTTTCGCGACATTGGTGACACCTCTTCTGAATCCAGGCACCTGATGAGTGACGTCGGTGACATGTCTTCTCAAGCCGGACGTGCTTTGCGCGACATCGTTGACACATCGTGTGAATCCGGAACCCCTAGCTCGACATCGGTGACACGTCATCTGAATCTGGAAGGCCTTTCGCGACATTGGTGACACCTCTTCTGAATCCAGGCACCTGATGAACGACGTCGGTGACGTCTTTTCAAGCCGGACCTGCTTTGCGCGACATCAGTGACATGTCGTCTGAATCCGAACACCCCTTGCGCGATATCGGTGACACCTCTTCTCAACCTGAACGTCCTTTGCGCGACATTGGTGGCATGTCGTCTGAACATGGACGCCTGTCGACAACTACAACAGTTGAGAACTGGTGACAACTACAACCCCCCCCCCCCCCCGCCCTTCCCCATACTTCCTCCCAACACACTCCTTCAGCACTTCTGTGCAAACAAACACACACACGCACTCACTCACCCACAGACAAACGACCGTTCTCGCTTATATATAGTTGGATTCTAAAACTTCAGTTAATTTTACCTATCTCGTTAGTTGTTTTTGCTTATTCGTTGAATTTAGTTTTATCTCCATAGCTAGATATATTATGTATGCAAGTGTGGTTAGGGATAATTCAATTCTTATAGAAGCATCAGGAGAGGAGGCTTAAAGCTGCTATTAGCCACCTGGGTATGACCAGATTCGAAAATGATTTGCATTTCCACTTGGGCACATGCCATGGCTATACTGAATGCAGCCTTTGATTTGGCGATGATATCAAATTTATTTATTTAACTATGCCTAACTTAACAAATCTTTGTAGTATTATACTTTCGCTTTTTTAAGTACGCTATTTCTTAGTCCTCTGCTCCGTGTCTGCTGGGTAGCTGCAAACGAAGCTTCCTCTATCTATCTGCACCTCATAGTGTTCTTCCACCACTCTCACTACTTCGCTAGGTCATTTATTTAAAGCTGAATTAGACTGCTTCGACTAACATTGTGTTCTCTTTGTTCGCTATGTTTTAAAGACGCACCTCTGGCGCAATAATAAACAAATAAATAAATAAATTCTTCATATTATCAGTATTATCGTTAGCTGGGTAACCCTATTGTTACCATTTCTCCATCATGTATATTTTATGGGTGATTTTTCTATTTGGAGGGAGCCGCATGGTAACTATGTATCGGTGATGACGTCTTCAGTATTGCCATAAACTGAACACCCTCATTCCATAGAAGCTAAGCGTTAACGAAATCCAAGTAAATTGTGTAAGAATGATTGGAGTGGAGGAGTCGAGTGAAGGGAAAGGGCATTCCACTTTGTCAGTTTAGTAACAGTGTCAAATTTGAAGGTAAGCTACTTTACAAAAACGTCATATCGAACTATTAGGTTGTAACGAATTAAATGGCACTGGCTCGCGCCATTTTTGGCGCGTCTTTACGGGTTTGATCAAGAACAAACCGTAACATGTGGCATATCATTTAGAAGCGCAAACTTTGCTCTACCGGTGAGTTCCAAATTTTCTATGTAAAAGTGGGAAAACTTTAGAGTTTTATTGACTTTTTCGCAGATGGACAAAAGGGTAATCCGAGGCATTTACTTGTATGAATTCAAGCTGGGCACTACAGCTAAGGAGGCGGACGAGAAGATCAACGCCGCATTCGGTCAAGGATGTTCCACAATTCGGACGGCGTATCGCTGGTATCAGAAGTTCCGGAATGGAGATGAGAGCTTGGAAGAACATGAACTCGTGGGAGGCATAGTGATGTTGATGAGGACAAGCTGGTAGAGGAGGATCCAGACAAAGTTACCAGGGAGATAGCGAAGGTTCTTGGCGTCAGTCACAACACAGCTGCCCGGCATCTGAAGGAAATTGGAAAGACCAAAAAGCTGGAAAGATGGGTGCCTCACGAGCTGTCTGAGGAGCAAAGAAACCGACGATATGAGATCTCGTCCGCACTGCTTCTACTGAACGAAACGGACCCATTCCCTGATCGCATCGTAACCTGTGACGAGAAGTGGATAATGTACGACAACAGGCGACGATCGGCACAGTGGGTGGACAGCGATAAGAGCCCCAAGGTTTTTGCGAAGTCGGAATTGCACCAAAAGAAAGTAATGGTGACAGTATGGTGGTGTTCGCTGGGAATTATTCACCACAGCTTCCTCCCTCCCGGTGAATCCATCACGGCAGAGAAGTACTGCATTGAAATTGAAGAAATGATGAAAAAGTTGAAGGATATCCGACCGGCCTTGGTAAACCGAAGGCGAGTTCTCCTTCTGCACGACAATGCTCGCCCCCATGTAGCACGAATGACGTTACAGAAATTGAATGAGCTGAGCATTGAAACTCTACCACATCCTCCGTTTTCTCCTGACCTCTCCCCAACAGACTACCATTTCTTCAAGCATCTTGGCGACTTCTTGGTAGGGGAAATATTCAAATACCAACAGGATGCCGAAAGTGCCTTCGAAGATTTCGTCAATTCCAGAACTTCCGATTTTTATGCTACTGGGATAAAAAAGCTTGTGTCACGTTGGCAAAGATGTGTAGAATCAGAAGGTTTTTATTTCGATTAATAAACTTGCCTACAAGGCGAGATATTAACTGTTTAAATTTACAGTGGTTCAGTGCCATTTATTTCGTTACAACCTAATATCTTACGAGAGGACCTTACTTTGCAATTTTACAGTCAGGATAGATAGATGACCTTGGGTCTACTTCGCTTTTCTAACGGTGCCCCCTCCCTACTTGGACGGATCCATTTTTGTGAATATGTGTGTAGTAGGATCAGGAGCCCGAGTAGCGTTGTAAATGCTTTCGACTTTTCCAGTCTCCGAAGAAGGCAAAATTGCCGAAGCGTCAGCCGGTTAAGGCTGCTAAAATTCTTCGTGAATGGCTTATCAAGAAACACGTCGTATGGAAGGAGCTCTTTATTTACCTAGGATGGACTCTTTTAACCGTTTTTATTGTTGTTATTGTGTTTTTTATTGTTTTTATTTTATTAACTATTGTTATTGTTTTTATTGCACGACTTTATAGGAGGGTTTGACACCTTACTTGGGGATCAACGTGTAGCTGAAATAGTTATGAAATTCGTAAGGTGACTGAAAGACGAAAAGGTTACGTGAACTCCAAGTTCTCTCATCTTGAAACCTCGACATTCTCGTGATGTATATTTCAACTTGTAACTGCAACCACTTGCAAACCTTTGGACTTAATAAAGTGCAAATTTTAAAACGGTCAGGACAGTGTCTCTCGCAAATTGGAGGGCTATCCATAGGTCAAGGTTTAGCTCCATTACTTGCTGTTTGCTTTATGAGAACGAGCAAACACAGTACATTAAACTCACACGAGAAGTCCCACGAAACGGTTAGCTTCCCTATCTCAACACTCACCTTGAAGTATCCAATGGCATGGGGAGCGTAAAGTGGTCTCGTAAAGGAAGTTCTAAGAATGCAAGAGGATGTCGTTTTAGCCAACATTTCTAGCGCCAATCTCAAAAAGCAGCTTGTAAGGAATCGACTGTATGACAGAGTGCACATCAGACAATTTACATAGTTTGCTTATACTATACTAGAGCTGGAGAATGTGCAAAAAGTGGGGCAATCTACGAGATTAAGTGTAAGGCATGTAGTAGGAAACCGGGAGACCACTAGGAGTTGGCATCAAAGAACATCTAGCTGGTGAACGACGCTGCTACTTCACGTGTAGGCGCATGGGGGTAACGTCGTTACTGACTGACATAGGGTGGTAGCGCAACCGCTGCACACCTAACACTGCATGAGTTGCTTCAGTAGGTGCGAGGGGTGGTAACTCTGGGTTCGGCGTAAGGTTTATCCATAGCAGCAGTCAATACAAGGACGAAGAGTGGATCACAGTGTCCCGGGATTGAGAGTCGATCGTGCTGCCCTCGGAGTCGTCCTTGGGTTCGCTGTCGCTGTCGTTGAGCTCCTCGTCGCCGCTCTCGTCCTCGGCGCTGCCGGCCGCCGTCGTCGCCTCCACGCATCTCCTCGATCGCTCCCCCGCCTCGGCTCGCTAGAATCAATCGGATCAGAGAAGGCGTGGAAATCACAGAACGCTCAGCTAGCTTCGCTTACACCTCCCCCTTTTTACCAAAAGATCGTGACCCAGAATTTAGCTGAAAGATGCGTAACTGAACCGATCCCTAGAGCAAACTGAGAAACACCTACCCTATTCCGGTGGAAGGTAGTCTCCCAAATTCATGGCTGGAACGATGGCTCCATGCTGCCTTGCCCACGCGAGAACCGCATTCCAGAATGGCACAACCGCAAGCGAAGCCTGGTGGCCCAACACGAACTGTCCGTGCTTACAGCGCGTGAGTGCCACGTTCATCCGATGCGGATCGTCCAAGAACTCAGCCGCGTCCGCTTGGAAGTCCGTCTTTGTGGTCAGCAGCACGACCACGTTCTTTTCCCTGCCCTGGATGGCATCCACGGTGGACAGATCGACGCCGGTGTCGCGCGCGAAATCCGCAAGCCGTCGGTGCTGTTCTTTGTAGAACGTGATTATACATACACTGCTCGCGGCGATGCCCCTTGTTAGAAGACGTCCTACCAGAGTGGTGCAGACCATAGCCTCCGCATCATTGAAATGAGAGTGAGTTGCTCTCCGAGAACTACCGCTGACGTCCAAGAACATGAACGGTAGGGACTGATTCGGGAACCGCATCATGTTCAACAGCATGTGTCGCTCCTCAGCCGCCGTTCCACTCCTCAACTGCCCATCGTAGACGAAGTGGTTAGGGAGCTCGTTCAGGAGAGGATGCGCCCTGAACGTGGTGACAAGGGGAGCTATGGGGACGGCCCTCGCCCGCGTTAGAGCGTCCATCACGCTACGCGCTCCGAACTTAGCGGCGGTAGAGTGCCGTGAACAGCGCGCATACGGCTCCAATTGGTGTACATCGCCGATGTAAATATGGCGCGCTTTCGGCAAACGGCTCAGTATTGCGGCAAAGACGGGTTCTGGTACTTGCGAAGCCTCGTCGCATATGATGAGCTCGAAGTCGTCCAGGTAGTTCTTAAATATGCCGCCCTTCCCCGTCGCATTCAGCAAAGATGACGTCGTTATTGCGACGACCTGCGGCTGGTACTTGAGGAACATGACCTCGACGACCTTGTCAATCAAATCGGAGACGTCCTTCTCAGCTAGGACAAGATCCTCCCTTTCCTGCTCTGTCAAGAACTCCTGGCGCTCCCTATTCTGCATGTGAGCCTCGAACACAATCCGGCCATCCCTGAAGCGCTCACATTCGTCCAAGGCTTCCTCCTCCAACTCGTTCCTGTAGAGATCAGGTAGTCGTTTGAGGACCTCATGCATGTCGGCAGGAGTCGCGGCGATGGAGTCGTCGAACACTACCGATTCAGCGATGTAACGGCAAACGGCTAGGTCGGCGAACGCGTCGAGGGACAGGATGGTTTCAGTGATCTGGGCGACGGCTGCGTTCGTGGTGGCGGTGAGGATGATGTGCGCTCCTCCCCGCGCCTGTCTTGCCGCTATACAAGCACCGACGACGGTTTTGCCGGTTCCGAACGCGGCCTGTATCCCCACAATCGGGAAAGGTGTAGTCCCGATTGCCAGGGCCTGTCGCTGGTCCTCCGTCAGAATTACTGACCGCCTGTTGATAGATATGGGTGATCCGTCTACGACGGAGATGGCTGGCACGGTGTTCTGCTGGTTCTCTTCGACACATGACAAGGGTGTGGCTCCATACACCGCGTCTAATATTCTCCTTCCGCAACTGTTCGTAGGCACATTCGTGAACAGTTCCATCTCGGAGACTGCCTCATATGCTGGGATTGCGCTGGAAGGGAGCTTGCTCAGCTTTACGCATACATCGAGGAAGGCCGAGTTGTCAGCTATTCGGCCCGCCCGCATGGCGGCACGATAGAGGGAATCGTCGGACCATGAGTAAGTTTGTAGAATCACGCGAAGTCGGCGCTCCTCTCTTGCTCGTTCCACCCGATCCACTGACATCCGGAGGAATGCAAATGCTCCCATTATCCATACTCCAACGGGGCGATGGCGAGCCCATCCGGCTTCAGAAGTCATGTCGTCCAGCACGAATTCCAGGCGCAGAGGGTACCCAGCCAAGCTAGGTATCGTAGCGGTGACTTGGTGCGTACGGCGATCATCTTCTAGAGTTGCGTAGGAAGCCAAAGCTGAGGAGGCGGCATTGAAGATTTTGCCCATAGTCGCAATGGCCGACGCTCGATCGTTCGTGTAGCTGTCGAAGTCTCTGAGGCGATCCTCGAACCATGCATGCTCGTCCGGGGAGATTTTATGTACTTCCATTGGAAGCATGGCTTCGTCCGGATTGGCGGGGAGAAACAGTTTGACGAAGGAACAGAGTACGTCGCGAGCGGCTTCCGACGCGGGCGGTTCCGAAAATCGGACAGCGCAAGACGATTTCCGTCGGCACAGGGCCTTCATGATCTCGTTCTCCTGAACGTGGGGCCATGGGAAGCGGGCTAGACCACGCGTTATCGTGACAGCTTCTGGGCTGTCTTCCATCGCCATTTTGAAGTTATTGACGGCAGAGCCATCACCTCTACGGGTGACTGAGAGGACAATCCCGTACCGCATTTCCTGCCAGACGGGCGGTGTGACGAAGGCGAATCGGGCCACACGAAAGAAGAACGTCGGGTTGGAATCCAACGCAGCGGTGCGAGGGAGACGTGCGCGTTCGAGATCGGCAGCTGGTGACGCGAGAACTGACGCAACCAGCATTAGATCATATATCCATACGAAGTCGCGGACGGAGATGACGTTGCGGTCGTATCCATAGGTCGAATTCTCTACGTTGAACGCGAAGCGGTCTAATAACACACAGTGCAGCTCTCTGCGGTCCGGCATGAAGACGAAGAAATCTTTGGCTTCTAGGATGAGAGCGTTGCCCTTGACCGCTACTATCTGATACAGGACGGGTCGCTTTCCCTGGATGTACCTCGGGGCAAGACGAGATGTCCAAACGCCGTTAGGTGCTATCGCTTCCGGTGGTGGCTGCGGCACTTGCCCAGCGTCGCCGTTGAGGACATCCTGGATAACTCGCTCGGCGTCGCTGCGAAAAACGATGGCGTCCTCGAGGGAAGGGAGTTCGAGAAATGGAATCGATCCTCTTACGCGACCGTTGCGGGGTGTGATGACGGGAAATAGAGACCGACAGAACTTCCGCGAAAGATAGCCGGCGTTGGGGACCTGCCGATATTTCTGCTCAGGAAGCTCATTTGTGACCTGTGACGCCATCAGCTCGTGGAGACGTAACTCGCGAGGTCGAACTAGGTGGGCCCACGGGTGACGTCCAATTGATCTTGTCACACAGTGATATCAAGGCATTACGGAAGATAGTCACTACCGCGCCTTGGGCTGCGTTCTCCACGGCGAGGAGTTGGGCCGCCAATTGGTTAGAAGTAACCAATCCAACTGATTGTGAATGGGGTGCGGATCGGGATACCCGCTGCATGGACGTTACCGCGTACCCCTGGTCCGTAATCGTCAATGCGCGTCCACAATCGACCACGGAAGGGTTGGTCGGTTTCCAGGAAAGAGCGAACTCTTTGGAGTCGCTTAACCAGACATTTCCTAACATTTGACCCTTCATTTTTGAGAGATACAAAAATTGGCATGACTCCTCGTGGGACGGGGACCACACCATCACTGAACCATCACGAAGAACGCACGATCCCTCTTTGTAAGCGCAGTGTCGCATGTCGCCGACAGGAGACTCAGGTGCTGCGGTACCGTGACGTCCGTGAACGGTCGTCGAAACTAGATAACAATTCACGACCGTAAGTTTGCGTTCGATGCAGCAGCCAAAGGGGGCCGAGGGCCATTCGAATTCCAACGGGTTAGAAGTTTTGGCTACGCTGCCTGATTTAGACAGAGAACCGAACTCGCACCTGCCGTGCTGCACCATTAACCGACAGTGTTCAATGGAAACGGTTTTATAAGACTCCGCGTGGGATTCAGAACGAGCACCAAAGAAGTTGACGGAATAGAAAACCGTCTGTTCGACAATTTTGCATAAGGATGCCGGTGAGTCGTACCGCTTAGTGTTGGGACGATAAAGCTGGATCGTCAGGGCGCGCAGCGGTGTAGAGACGTCCGGTACCAGCTGGGAGCAGTTATACGACAAGGGTATGCGCCAGAACCGTTCACCTCCGTTCGTGGGGCAAAACCACACTGGTTGGGAGTGACCCCCAGGGAGATATAGTGCCATGATTAGACATACGAACAGGGTTCGAACGTAAACAGAGCCTCTACCAGATCGACCCGAGGACGGAGTCGAAGAAGGAAAAAACTGATTTAGAAAGCTCCTCGTTCCGTTCCAGCAACGCTGACACTCGTGCGTTAGCCTGGGCAAGGGCAGCCTTACTTTCCTGTAGTGAAAGCGACAGTGCATTTATTTTCTTACTGGCTTCGTCTACCGTGAAGTCCTCAGATGGGGTCCAAGATGTTGAGGGTCTTTGGCGAGTCGGTGCACTACCCCGATTAGAGTTAGTAAAGTTTCCAGAGCGCGTACCTGAAGACCTCGTTCCTTGTTGGCGTCTTGGAGAAGGGCACTGATTCGCAAAGTGACCGGAACCTCCACAGTTATAGCATTCCATAGACCGACGATTGCTGTCGTCACCGTCCCTCAGTCGATTAGCAGTGAATCGTCTTCGCTCCGGAGTCTGCCAGCGTCTGAAAGAATTGGAGCCAGTTTCAGTTCTTCTACGTGTGGATGTATTGAACCTCACCTGACGTGGGTAGTCGATGGCGCTGACTCCCACTTGTGGCGGTTGACCCACAGGGTTAATGAGGCGATCCGCGGCGGCTTCGGCTAGAAGCTGCTCCACCGTTTGGGCTTTGTTGACGGCCTGCTCAAACGATGAAGGATTATCTAGCTTAACGAAATATCTGATGTCAGGACGCAGGCGGGCTACGTACTCCTCTAGCACGCGCTCCTTCTGCGTTGAGGGGTCCTGACCCGCGGTGACCGCTCGAACCAAATGTAGGAGACGATTGGCGAACACCGCTGACGGCTCTCCTGGTTCCTGCTTGCAGTAAGACAATGTCTGGCGGGCCAGGTAACGCTGATGGGGCCCTTCAAAGAACTTCTTCAAGTGAGTCACGATAGATTCGAAGGACCTCCGATCTTCATCAGTCAGTTCCTCTATCTTCTCTCTAGCGACGCCGTCGAGGTACGCTATCAAAAGGTTGGCCTTCTGTTCCGATGACATCGGTGTCGCACGCATGCGTGCGATGTCCTCAAACCGTCGCAACCAGACTGAGAATTGGACCCCGTCCCCGGTTCCAGAGAAGGAGGCTATTCTTGGAGCGGACGAGTCTGGTAGCAGAGTGGCGACCGTGGGCATAGACCGAATACGGTCATCGATCGCCCCAAACGAAGTGTTCAGTCCTGCGAGTAAGGTGGCGTTTCCTTCCCTGATTTCCTGGGCCAATCGCGAAGAAGTGTATCGAGACTCCTGGCGAACACCCGCTACAGCGTCGGCGGTCACATCGCGAAGAAGCTTTGCGTCCTTCCCTCTAACAGTAGCTGAATCGTCCAAGTCGTGGAAGACGCTTAGTAAGGGGTCCATCCAAGCGGAAGTATTAGTAGGGGCCTGGCAATCTTCTGCTGACGTGTCCTCATGCTTCCAAGATATGCTATGTTGATGGGTATCTTCGACCCGGGACTCACCCTTCTTGGTCTGTGACCTAGTAGTAGGTGGGCCCATAGCTGCAATAACAGATGAACGGCGATGTAGTACACGGGTGATGAACCAGTGAACAAGGGTGACTGTCTCGCTAACTCAAGCTTTTTATATCCTCTTGAAGGTGGGCGGAGCGACGAAGAGGAATGTGGATATGCCGCTGTGGGATGTTCGGAAGTATTCTCACCCGACATCAAGATGGGGAACCTAGCGGAGATCAACATGAGATGCCTTGCGTCGTTTACATCTTGCATTGTTCCGGCTTAATGTAACGATATAAACAAAGCCTGCGGTGGAATGAAGACATGCTGTATCTGAGAATGTTATCTATCGGAGATACCATGGGTATGGGAACGACACCAAGCCGCGCTAATGTTGTGAATTCCTAAGCCGGCTGGGAGATGTCTGTGAGAACTGATCACGTACCGTACTCTGTTCGGAACCTCTATAGCCGTAACCTAGGAAAGTGGTGCAGGAGCGACTGAAGCAAAGTCGAGGGAACGAGGAAAAAGCAGGAAAAAACTATCGGGTGTGCCCAGTTATTAGTGAAATTCGTCCTGGCGCTAGACTCCGGGAGAGGAACAAAATCGGCGGTCGCTATGACCAAAATATACAACCGGGGTCGAGAGGAGAAAAAAAAAAAAGAAGTGATAATAGCAACTCACAAACGCGTGGTCCTCCCAGAGCGGCAGAGACGGAGTTCGACGAAGTCGACTCGTGATGACGGTGACGCGACGATGGTTCAACCACACTGAAAACACGACGAAATGTTACGACTATCCAGCACTATATGAGCACTATGATGAAAAAAAAAAAAGAGGCAGTAATAAGGAATAAACTGACCTGTGGGTCCAGAAGAAAAGCTCCGTCGTCACTGAGCTGAACCTACGTGAGTCATCGAATTCAAACGGGCGGCTGCACAAGCGTTGCGACGGAGCGCGCTTTCTATCACCTCAGCGTGAGCGATGACTCATGCCTGCCGCTAAGCTGTGAGGAGAAAAAGGCAAGGGCGAGACTAAGAAAGGAATTTAAATAGGGAAACGCACGCGCTGTTGGATTGCTTAACGCCACAAAACGAAATCGAGTGATTGGTCACAATGGAAATTACATTCCGAACGCTTAAACTAGTATTTATCTCGAATATGGGCCTATTAATATCCACTCGCCACTGCAAACAGCAAAGAAAAACCTAAACGGACTCACCTTAGAATCACTTCGGGCCACACATCGCACTACTCCTGGCATATGACTTTATCCGACGCGTCCATATGCGTTGACTTCACCAGTACTGAAAACTAACCATCGCACTTTGCTGCAAAATCGCCGCTACTTGCGGAATCTCTGCGTTTGACGCCACACTGAGCTGCTCGGCCATGCTAACGGTACCTCAACACACATACATCTAAAAGAGAGCTCTGAAAAATAGCTTTACAAGCTAACCGATCGGATTTCTAATCTAATATACCGTAATCTAAAAAAAAAAAAAATTGTCGAGGAGAGGATGCAGACGATCGCGACTATCGGCTGGCCCGGCAGCCGCAGGCAAAGTCAGATTGGCCAGATCTGTTTATGCCTCTACGAGGCGGCGAAACCGAACAAAAACTCAAAGACCGAAAATTTCGTACCTCATCTTTCCCGAGGACGTGACCCCTCACTCGCTGCTACCAGTAGGTGCGAGGGGTGGTAACTCTGGGTTCGGCGTAAGGTTTATCCATAGCAGCAGTCAATACAAGGACGAAGAGTGGATCACAGTGTCCCGGGATTGAGAGTCGATCGTGCTGCCCTCGGAGTCGTCCTTGGGTTCGCTGTCGCTGTCGTTGAGCTCCTCGTCGCCGCTCTCGTCCTCGGCGCTGCCGGCCGCCGTCGTCGCCTCCACGCATCTCCTCGATCGCTCCCCCGCCTCGGCTCGCTAGAATCAATCGGATCAGAGAAGGCGTGGAAATCACAGAACGCTCAGCTAGCTTCGCTTACACTTCATAATTCGGGGTTTTAGTGTGTTTTCAACTGTAGGTCAAAAATGCTAGCGCGAGCGGAACGCTTGGCCGGGTAAAACACCAATCTAACGCCTCGAGCTGCTTTTAGGCCTCTGAGGACGGCGACAACGTCGGAACGTCAGGCCATTAATAAAGTTTCCACCTAAAAACCTCGTTGGCAGAAGAACATACTGGAAAGGATACGACTTATTTTCCATGACAGTGGAAAATCCCATTTTTCGTGTTTAAGAGCTTATGGCTTTATTTTCGGAAATGCGATGTCAAAATTAAATCAAAATTCAGGTGCTATGTTAGGAATCAACTGCCTAAAAATCCGCAGTGAGGTACTGGCATGAGGGACTTTGAAGTAGACATAGAGAACCTTAAAATAACATAAATGTAGAATTACAATCTAAGATCGTAAAAACAAACATGCGGAAGCAAAGCCTAAGCGGTGTTCCCTTAATTTACCTCAAGCGCTGAGGTACCAAAAGGTATCCTGCTGAGACAGCTCCTTGCAGAAAAAAGAAGTCTGAACTCTATGGTCTGTCGCCCACGACAAGTGGACGTGGCAACGTCAACCTCTAGATTCCTTTTTAGTGCGACAAAAACGAGTTTTGTCTTCAAAACAGAGATTGTTTATTACAAAGACCGGATTGCGAACAAGAGTAGAAATTGGTTCGCATTTGTGAAGGAAATAGTTTTGTCCAAGCATCGCAAAGTTTCTAGGTAACATCCAAACGTCAATTTTGATATGTGATTGTCTGTTGCTGATAATTATGTATTCACAACAGAGTCTTTTGAGCAACCTAATAAATTACGGAAGAACATGGTGATGAAAAATGGAGAACGAAGTACGAAAATCTGCTCAAAAATGCTTCTGAATGCCAAAACGTCACATTTCCGAGCAGTAGCTCCAAATAACACAGTAAATTCATCCTCACAAAAGCTGTGCGAATTGGAGTTGAAACTTGTTTTCGATTTTGCGGAATCTTCACATATGTGACCTTACGCTGTTACTTTATCGTATCTCTTGGGTTGCGTGCAAAGGAGAATGCTCACCGTACACAATAAAATACGTCCAGATAATTCGTGGGCTCTAACTGTCTAATTGTTCACAACTTTAAAAATTCTGCTAGCGTATTCTAATGGAAGCGATACTCCAGGTGCAACGGTTTTTACCTTGGCTAAAATGGTTGGCAATGAACGAAGTTATGATTATTTCATGCTAGAAACCGCAAACAGCGAGATTATTCTACAATTTATTATTAGGCGGAGTTTCCAGTAAACAAAAGCAAAGCGTATTTGTCTGTCTAACAAAATGTAGAGCTCCATATAGCTATGCACGCTATCTGTTGATTGAAAAAGAACCAACGTAACACAGTTACAAAAGCAGTATTGCTGTGGTTACCTCGGAATTCTTCATCCATAGTCCACCAATAGTAGCCACCAAAATGATGGCGGACCAGGTAGCCATAGAGAGCAGTCGAGGTACCTATATATAAAAATTTCATTTCAGAACTTTCAAAGGGTTCTGTTCGTGTACTTTATGAGGATATATTAAAAGTAAAAATTAAAAGTAATGAGACGCCCCATGCAGTGTCCATATATCTCGTGGCTGGAGTCTGGTTTCGTTGTGTTGTATGTTTGTATGCTAATTACTGAAGCCCATCTGAGAAGCTACCACTTCCGCCCTTTCCAGAGGCATGCCAAAACCTCAGCCTGTCTCATGCGGAAACCCCAGTCTGACGAGTCGATCTGTGTGGCGCAAATCTCCCCCAATTCCCAACCCCGAGCAGCCTGGGCTCAATATTCACGCAAAATGAGAAGTACGTCTTCTGCCTTAACCCTGCCAAGCAGCAAGTCTGGGTGAGGCTTGGTAACCTGTTACCAACCTTCGTTCGGCGAGATGTTCACGGCGAGAAGCACCTTTGGAGCTTTTCGGTCTGCGCCCATGGATCGGTTTACAGGAAGCTGTTTCCCAAGAGCACTGCGATGAACTCCAAGGCCATTGTGAATATTTGTGAACGAAATAGAAGAGATGGGCCGGCGACTCGCTCTTATTCATTCGCAGCGCTTCAAGAAGGTTCTCCTCTTGGACAACGCCGCACCCCATCGGGAACAAGTAACCACGAATAAGGTTGGCCAGCTGGGCTACGTTCACATGCCTCACCCATCGTGTTCGCCGGACATATCTCCATGCGACTGCCACCACTTCTTGGGCCTACGGGACTTCCTGGGTCATTGCCCTTAATGGCAAATACATTCCTTAGCATCGTCGAGTTGTAATTGAGTTATAAAGAGATAAAAAATCTCAATTTGTCCCATTACTTTTGCCCTCCCCCCTCTAATATTATATCCATTTGAGCGCGTTTAAGATAGCGGTACCGCGCCTTACAGAAGCTCTCATTCAAGTTCTAGAATGTTGAGTATACCTCAAGGAATGCGTAGGTTGACAGAAAAACAGAGCATTTCTAGCAGAATAACTCGGAAAGACATACACGTCAAGTCTAGAAATGTAAAAGCTTGTTTCTAGCAGTGTGCCTGAACAGTCGCCAATGACCGCCGACACGGTGAGATAAAGGTGGAACCAGCCCTACACGTAAACCTACATGATCTAGCATTCGTTTTGGGTACACCGATAGGTATTTTCTCTGAGCTACCCCTAGTTCTGGACATTATTAAACGATCGAATCTCATCCAAATCGGATCCATCTGAACGCATCCATCAAATAGACCAGATAGTTTGAAAACCACACGGACATCTGAAAATTTAGACGAGAAACTAAGCAATGCAGCTTATATTCGCTGTTTTTAAGCGCTCAGCCATTCACCACTTCACTGCGAAATCGCCGTCAAAACAAAGGCCGAATAACGAGACTTAACATGCTGCCCACTCATACGTTTGAATCGACATCAAACATTTACTCCGATCTGGGGTCATATATTCATCAGCGACTTACGTAACTTTAACAGAGAATTCTTAGCTTATCAAGCGATATGGTGAGCGATAAGGATAAAGGACGGCATTATTCAATCCCTTTTGGGATGCGCCATTCTACTTCTACGGGATATCGATAAGTGTGGTAAAAATTCACCGACCCGGAGGGATGGAAGGCTTGGTTGGCCTGGGCGGGAAATCCGAACCAGAAACTTGGTATCGCGTGCAAGCGACAGCCGGCGCCTCCTCCGACTGCGCTCCACGCTCCTCGCCTCCACGTTGGGTGAGCAATAAGCCGCGTTATCTGAGCTTTTCGCTCACGCGGCTTATCGCTAACGATATCGCTTGATAAGCTTACAATTTCCGTTAAAGCTACGTAAGTCGTTGATGAATCTGGCCCCTGGAGGGAGGGAAATATTTAGGAACCTAAGGACTCCGCTGAAAGGTGTCGCTTATGCTCTAGAACAGTGAACCCCATTGCACCCTATGGCTATTCTCTAGAACTACAACCATGTATTCTAGCACTATCTAACCATCCTTTTGTAACAGTCTACTGTAACATTTCGGCCAACCTTGTGAGGGACACCGGTAAAGTTAGGATTGTAACCTGAACACGCTAACAAGCAAAGACCCTGTGGCTATTATCTCCTTCCAAAAAAAAGGGGAAGCTATGTAGTTAATACTGAGTAGCAACACAAATGCAAAGATAAAAACGTATGCGCAGAAGATTTCGGAGCCATGCAGTGACGGACACTATGGACACTTGATTATATAGCGTTTCCATATACAAGCGAGCCTGGTCTTGAATTGGGATGGCGAATTAGCAGCTGTGCGGCCATGTAAGGCACTTCGTGTGGGCGCACTGAGTTGATTGCTCTACAGTATCGTACTCTGCAGATGCAGAAGCAAAGAAATGAGTCTAGGAGATCGAAGAAGAACCAGTCGTGCAGTTTCTTATCTTCATCATCTTCTCATAGAGGGCACATTCTCTATTTTTAGGTCCACTACTTCCACGTAGTGACTTCACTATTCTCTTGTTTTAGCGAAAAATCTCTGGATGTCATTTTTGATTTTTCTTTTTGATTTTAATTTTGATTTTTCGTCTCATTAAATTTTTTAACACTGTGAACGTTTACCCTTGCGATGCTATAAGAACAGTTGGTTCTAGGGTAGAAATGTTTAGTAAAATGTTTTTCACATAGAGATGTTTCTCCTAATATGAGACCATATAAGTGTCTATAATATCAAAGCGTTCCGGCCCAGAACGCTTTCATCTATTCCTCTCGATGGGTCTCTTGCCCGGGATAGAACTTCTCTCTGTTGCCTTATGTATTTATTTTTATTGCAAAATATTCAGAATAAACGTTTAATTGTCCAAGTTTGAGGCGTGGACGGAAAGCGGTCAAGTCCTGTGACTATCTTAAGATCTTCTACACTTCGTCTTAAGATGCTATGTCCCTTGACACTGTAGGGAATTTGCGGCGGTTTCGAGTGATTCCAAGTGACCCCGTTAGTTCCCAAAGTCCCCTTATGCTTCGCAAAAAACTGAAATGAGTAGATCTGCTTTCGATTCTAACGTACGGGAATTTTAGATGTCAAAATATTCAGAATAAACGTGTGACAGTCTCCCGTGCGGTCTGTTTATTTCCTGCTCTGTTCCGTCCTCCGGATCAGCAACTACGGCAGGCACCGCGTTCACTGGATTAATTTCTCTGTTTCGTCGGTCAGCAAGGAACCTAGTGGCGGGTTCTATTCAACAACTTTAGAACGAAGCCACCAGGAAAGGTAAATCCGGTGGACGTGTTTGGTCAAGTCTTGTGTGTTTGCTCCTAATCGATCATCGTTTCCTCTGCGTCACTACCTACCACAATGGCACCCGCAAGGACCACCGCACAGAATGCGAACAGAGGCGTAGCCACTGATGGTGACGGAGGCGTGATGGGATTCGACTCGAATGAAGTGTCGGAAGCAAAGGAGCAGATGCAGGCAGATAAGAAGACTCCAACGTTTTTAAAAACTCTTATTGGCCACATGTTTAGCGTACAGAAGCAACTCTGTACGGTCCTGGCGAAGAACCAAGAGTTGCAAGAACAGATTTCTTGTCTGCGAGAGGAGAACATTGCCTTGAAGGCCGCATTGGCTGATGCAGGGAAAAGAGAAGTGTCACAATCTCTTCCTGAAGATCCAGTCAGTGTCATGACCTTCATCGAGAAGAAAGAAAGGCAACGGTCAATTGTTATCTCAGGCATTCCCGAATTCAAGGATCAAAAACCACTGATAGGGCCGCTCATGATCTCGACTTTGTTAAAAACATTCTCAATCACCTCGAGATTGAATGTCTCCCTCAGGTCAAGTACAGACTTGACAAGCCTCAAGTTGACCGCCCTCGTCTCTTGAAGGTTCTGTTACCTAACACTTTTTATCAATCTCTAATTCTTAGGAGGGCTTCTAGACTGCGTTCCTTTTCCTCGAAAGGCGTATATATAGTGCCCTCACTTACAAAGGAGGAGAGAGAACGCAATCGAGAAGCCAGATTGGCCCGCTGTACGTCTCATAACATGTCAGTGGTAAACTCCCAACTTTCTCATCTCAACATGTCGGTAAACTCTTAGTCTCTCCTCGGACGCCTGTCAATGATCTTAAATGTCTTTACTGTAATGTGCGATCAATTCAAAAGAACATTTTGCCAGTTCGATTTTCTATAAATACCTTAAATTGCGATGTAGTTGTTCTTACAGAATCGTGGCTAAGTGAATCCCTTGATGCTGGTCCAATTTTAGGTGACTTGTGCTGCCAATATTCATATGTAAGATGCGACAGGACTAGTAAAAGAGGTGGTGGTATACTCATGCTTATTAGGCTTCCAATTGTATTTGAAACCATATGGAGTGAATCACTGGCGGATGGCTTTGTTGTGATTTGAAGCTTCTCCAAAGTACTTTGAGACTAATTGCTGTCTACAGGATCCCTAGTGCTTCTATTAACAACACTATTCAACTGATAAAGGCAATATGCGACCTATGCTCTTGCAAAGCACAGTGTGTTATTATGGGAGACTACAATTTACCTGATATTGATTTGTTAAAAGTTCTCCCTCCAGTGTAAATATGGCATCGAAACTATTTGTGGAGATGTGCACATCATGCAAACCCCATCAAAACGTTTCGAAGCCAACTCGACATGGCAGCTTGTTGGACCTCATCCTTACCAGTCACTTGCATCTTGTTAAAGATATTGAAATCTTACCGCCTATTGGATCTAGTGATCACTCATGTATTTATTTTCGTATTCAATGCTTCATAAATAAGCCCACTTTCCATCTCCGAAGATAATTTCATAAGGCTAACTATGACGCCATTTGTCAGTTTTTGTTGTCACTGGATTGGAGAACGCTCCTTGAAGGATATCTTTCTGTAGATGACAAATATGAGCTCTTCTTATCTATTTTACATAAATGTATCGAAGATTTCGTACCTATAGAAGGACATCCAACGAATTATGGTAAGCTACCACCTAATTTGGTCAGGCTTTTTGAACAAAGATAAATGAGGTGGATGAATTATCAAATTTACCCAACCGTGTACAACTTGAATAGTTTTAAAGCTTTAAGTGACAAGTTTGATCGACTTCTGAATAGATACCATAAGTATGTCGAAAGGAAAATTCTTGAAAAACCTGGAAAATCTTCCCTTTACACCTTGTTAAACTCGGTGCTGAAACGACCTGAGCGAATTCCAACCCTAACAGATTTAACTGGACAATCTGCAGTAATTGATGAGTCTAAAGCGTCTATGCTAGCGAAATACTTTCAAAAGTCTTTTTCGGAGTCATCTTCCTACAGTGATGCTTTCGATACTGTGAGCTCTACTCAGAGTATGGAAAGCACAATTTGGTTTCACAAAGAAGAAATCTACAATGCATTATGTGCACTACCTGCAACCTTTACCGTTACCCCGGATAAAGTTCCACCATACTTTATTCGGAAAATCGCCATAGCTATCTCTTACCCGTTGGAGCACATATTTAATGCTAGCTTCATGCTAGGCTAGGTTCCTGGTCGTTGGAAGCATGCGTTCGTTACTCCGATACCCAAGAAAGCGCCCTACAATCTGGTTACCAATTATCGCCCATCAGTATCACATCCGTTTTTGCAAGAGTTTTTGAAAGGAAACTGAAGGTTGCTCACGTCAATTATCTGGAGTCAAATTCTCTAATTCCCGAAAATCAGCACGGTTTTCGCAGCGGTAGGTCAACGGAACATTAATGCAGTCAGCGTAAAATGATTGGACAATGGCGCTTGATCAAAAAATAAACGTGGACGTCGTTTATTTCGATTTTTCGATAAGGTTCCATTAAATAAACTGATCTACCAGCTGGAGAAAATCGGTGTTCATCCAAGGATAATTAAGTGGATAAAAAACTTCATAAGCGACAGATCCTTTCAGGTTGGAGTCAACGTTTCGTACTCCGAATCCATTCCAGCTACCAATGGGGTCCCCCAAGGAGGTGTTCTCTCACCAGTTCTTTTATCATCTACACTTCCATGATTCCCTCTCTGGTTGAAGAGTTTGGAGTCACCTGTAAAATGTTTGCTGATGACATAAAAATATACAGAAACATCGTTGAGGAGGATGACCACGCTGCCCTCCAGTCTGAATAGATGCTATTGCGGATTGGTCAAGGAGGTGGGAGCTTCCCTTATCAGGTGAAAAAACCAAAGTGCTGCATCTTGGACATCAATACAACAGAAGCTCTTATTGTCTTGGTGAATAGGAACTCAATAGTACGCTTTCTTTACGTGACCTAGGATTTATTCTAGACACTAAACTTTCCTTCAGTCAGCACTGTGGTTATACGGCTAAGAGAGCTGAAAGAGTTTTGCATAATATATTTAAATCTCTGAAAACTAGTTCAATAGCGCATTTATCATCCGCCTATAAGGCCTACGTGAGGCCCATGCTAGAGCATGGTACTACGGTGTATAGTCCTACTACTAAGAGAGATGTCGCCAGATTGGAAGCTGTGCTAAACAGTTTTACAAGAAAGCTCTGGATCAGATTATGGGTGTGACTACAACAGCATTCCCCCGGCGTCTGGAAGGAACAAATTCTTCAATTTACGCACTCTTGCTTGTCGCCGAAGAAAGTTCGACTTGGTAACGGCTTATATAAGATGATAAAAGGCATGGTTGGTCTTCCCCTTAAGGAATTCTATTCGTCTCATTCTAACACAAGAGGCGCTCAGTGGAAGATCCTAGTTTCTAAGGCTAGTAGCAACATAAGATCTTCCTTTTTCACAAATCGAGCTGGCAGTGAGTTTCTGAAATTCTCCAAGAAAAATGGATTACCAAATTCTATAGGGCAATGCAAAATCCTCATTGACAGGTATCTGCAGAAAGTTCCTTAGCAGTTTAGTTTTGTCTATTATGGTGTTACCAGCCGTCCGTGCGGCCTCTCGGCCGCACCGACGGCTTTTTGACGGCTTCGCCGTGGCAATAGCTTCTCATCATCAATTGTAGCTGACACCTTTGTCATGGTTTCTTCAGGAAGAACATCTTAACTACGTCGATTAAGGCAAGTTAGAAAAAAAGCGGAAAAATGGACGACATCGACAAAAACGCTTATTTGCCCAATATCGATTGATGGCGATCGACAGTTCAAAAACAGTTCAGATTCGTGTTCAGCGACCTCGATTACCCCCGGGACTGAAGTTTCGTGCCGCTTGAACGACATCCGCAGAAAATCGGTAACATCGATCGATATCGATTGGCCGACTCCAGATGCGTGTTCAGCGACCTCGACTACCCCCGGGACTGAAGTTTCGTGCCGCTTGAACGACATCCGCAGAAAATCGATAATATCGATCGGTATCGATTGGTCGACTTCAGATTCGTGTTCAGCGACCTCGGTTACCCCGGGGGTAAAGTTTCGTGCCGCCCGAACGACATCCACAAAAAATCGATAATATCGATCGATATCGATTGGTCGACTTCAGATTCGTATTCAGCGACCTCGGTTACCCGCGGGACTGAAGTTTCGTGCCGCCCGAACGACATCCTCAAAAAATCGATAATATCGATCGATATCGATTGGTCGACATTTGCCGACGTGAGCGGCACGTCTACGGCTCGCCATGCACGGTCGCCGACGTGTTCGGCACGTCTACGGCTCGCCATGCATGGTTGCCGGCGTGTTCGGCACGTCTACGGTTCGCCATGCACGGTCGCCGACGTGTTCGGCGCGTCTATGGCTCGCCATGCATGGTTGTCGACGTGTTCGGCTACTCAGTGCCTCCATTCCAGTTGTGACGGAAACACACACACACAAACGCACGCACGCACGCACACACACACGCTTGCTCCTTTATATATAGTAGGATACTAATTGCATCTTCCTAATTTCTACTTGTATCCTCTGTGTTTTGGGTTGATTTCTGTTGCTGTGTTTTTTTTTTGTGTGGATTACTACGTACAATAAATAAATAAATAAATAAATAAAATCTATCACAGCAATTTTTGTTGCACTTCGCTAAGAATGTAAGGAATGGTTATTGACTGGTTTATGTCGTAGTCTGTGGCACTCATTTGATAACGTATTCTGTCGCTAGAATTAGCGGCTTCTCACAGATATCGAATATTGCTTTTACAAGGTTCTGGCATGTTGTACTGTATGTGGTGAATGATTTTCCCAGGTTTCTTTTTATACACTTTGTGTTAAAGAAATCGCAGCGGATTAAGTAATTGCTTTTAATCAAGCGCTCTTTTGTTGGCTGCTAGTCTCAATAATAGGAGCGCTGAAGCGCAGATGGGCGCTGTGCCGGCTGTGACGTGCACCTGATTCCAGGTTCGGATTTCTCGCCAAGGCCAACAATGCCTGCCATCCCTACAGAGTCAGTTAATTGATGCCAGACTCGTCTGGGAAGGATAAAACACTGGTTTTTCCATCGACTGGCCACGGCTGATCATTGTGTAGCATAAATGCGTCTCTATGGTTCACAGCGAGACGAGGAATGCGTGGCGCATTCCAAAAAAGGATTAACTCCATCCTTTATCCGTTATTCTTTTCTGGTGAGAGCAAAACACTGAGCTGTTCGTCGGCCGCACAAAAAGTGATAAAGGACGACACTATTCAACACCTTTTGGGACGCGTCACACACTTCACTTCGACGGGATGTCATATAGGCAATCTACATGCGAATTTGGACTCTAAAAAACTTGCGGAGGCCAGCCAATGGAAAAGTCAGCGCTTTACCCTTCCCAGACGGTTCCGTTACCAACCCCGGAGCAGTAGAAGGCTTGGTTCGCCTTGCACCGAAAGCTTACGCCTCCTTCGACAGTGCTACGACGCACCTTTTCCTAAAGGTGGTCAAATACGCATTCAAACTACCCCCCCCCCCCGATCCATCGGAAGCCGTAGATCTTGTGGCGCATTCCGCAAAGCGACTGACTAGCGCCGACCTTCACCCTTTATCCTTAACATTCCAGTCATAGCATGGATTATTAGGACTAGCAAAGAAATTTTCACCCCAAGATGCCTGCAAAATTATGCTAGAGCCTGGGCTCTGTCAAAGCCCCCTCAAAAAAGCTGTGATTAAATCGATGTGAACTACCTGCACTTCGATCGAACCTCCCATTCGTGCTTGCATTTCCACTAATGGAGGAGATTTTCAAAACGTATTGTACATAGGTTCGTTAGTGCAGCTGTTGCAGAGAGCCCTCGCAGACAACGGCCTACGGCTGAACGTGAAGAAGACGAAGTTCATCAGCTCTGAGCAGTGCGCTGGATCGATCCTAGACTGCCAAGGGGAAGCGATCGAGAAGGTGGAAGAATTCCGCTACCTCGGAAGTAACCTATCCGAGGAAGGAACTGTGGACCAGGCGGTCAGGGGACGGATAAACGCAGCCTGGCTCAAGTGGAGGGAGTCTACAGGGATCCTCTGCGACCGTAGATGCTCCACGACGCTCAAAGGCAAGCTGTATAGAACAGTAGTGAGACCTGCCCTCCTCTACGGCAGTGAATGCTGGGCCCTGGGTAAGGAGCAGGAGCGGCGACTGCACGCTGCGGATATGAGGATGCTAAGGTGGGCATGTGGGTGGACCCGTCGGGACAGGGTGCGAAACGAGGATGTTAGGGCAGTGATGAAGACAGCCCCGATCCAGCTGAAGATGAGGGAGCAGCGCCTAAGGTGGTACGGACACGTCCTCAGAAGGCCAGAGAATCACCCCGTAAGGTTGGCCCTAGATTTCGAGGCACCCGGAAAGCGTCCGAGAGGAGCCCCAAGGAAAAGGTGGAAGGACGTCATCAAGAGAGATCTCGGCGAAGACGGCGCCACGGCAGATGACGCCCTTGATAGGATGAGGTGGCGACAGATCACAAGAACAGCGGACCCTGCGACTGCGCGGGACTAAACGCTCAGGAGAAGAAGAAGAAGATTGTACATAGGTTCGTTAGCTTGTTGCCTTGGATAATATTAGGTTGATCGAAAAGTTGCAACACTATCACAACAATATTACAATACAATACAATGTAATACAATATACGAAAACTCAGCCTCTAATATATTCCCCATCCAGGTCTAAGATCCTGCCCTGTGTTTCAGGCAGCCTTTCAATTCCTTTCCGCCAGAATTACGAGGGTTGTGATGAAAAGTCTTCAGAAACCTTCATTTCCAGTTGACGTCTCTATCTCGAAGATGCTGCTTCCGCGTGCTGAACAGGTGGTAGACAGAAGGAGCGAGGTCTGGAGAGTACGGTGGATGGGGCAGAACTTCCCAGCCTAACTCCTGGATTTCCTCGCGACCCACTTTTGCGACATGAGAACGCGCGTTGTCGTGCAGCAGGTGGACATTTTCCCGTTCTGGTCGTTTTTTTGGCGCCTGGCGTCGACCAAGCTCTGGAGCTGGGTAGCGTTGACAGATGCTGTGACTGTGGTCTCACTACATATCCAGCAACTCCCAGCATATCATGCCTTCTGAGTCCCACCAGCAACACAGAAGAACCCTCTTTCGTGGTGTCCACGTTTCAGTCGTCTGGGGCCAGCTCTCCGCGTGCGATCCTTTGGCTCTTGCGGGTGTGGTTAACATAAAGAACCCAGCTTTCATCACCAGTAACAATGTCCTTCAGAAGGTCCTTTCTGTGCGGGCGAAGAAGCAGTGTCTCTGCAACACTGATTCGGCATGCCTTGTCAGAGTCCCACAGCTCATAGGGCACCCAAGAGGACAAAACTTTGCCGTACCCGAGAATCTCCAGCTGCCTCACGACGGTGCTTTGCGAACATCCAAGTGTTGCCGCCAATTCACGAGTGGTTGAATTCGGCTTCACCTTGAAGGCTTCGCGCAAACTGTCCTCTTCCACAACAGAGTGGCGTCCGGAACAAAGTCGATCTTCGCGATAGATATCTCCAGCCTTGAAGCGCTGAGACCAACGGGCACTGTGGAATAGTGAATGACTTCCTCGTTGGATGCAGCGCAGATGTTTGAGGCTACAATCCTTGCGGAATGACCTTGCAGAAATTCGTAGTACACGATAGGTCGCAGGATGCTGCTGCTTATCGTTGACATTGTTGCTGCATTCGTACTCGACGAGGCCTTGTATAATATGCTTGGGGAGGTTTCGAGAATGTACTGTGACGTCGACACACAAGATCAATACTGTAAGGGCTTCAACAAATTTAACAGGCAGTATCGTAAACTGTTGCAAGGCTCTTCGATCAACCCAATAGATAGGGTTAAAAACAACAATGTGGCTTTTGTGAATGTGGCTTTTGGTCAATTTGAATTTGTCGCCACACCTATACGTCGCCTGTTTAGTATGATTATCCTGGGCCTCATCTGTATTTGTACGAACTTGGATACAATTGGAACTCCTCCACTCTATTTCTGGGCTGCTTTCGCTGTTTAGCAGTGTGCTCAAACCTAAAACAACATCACGTACATTGACTGTCGTCAATGACTTATGCAGTAACTGCGCTTATCCTTTATCCTTTACGTTTACAGGATGAACCATAAGTCCTGCAACATAGTTAGGCGACCTTATCAAGAGTCTTTTTCCAATTGCTTTTCCAATTGCAGAGAACCACATACCGACTGTTATGTTCATACGCTTAGTGTTATACTCCTTGCAAGAATCATGGTTGTAGCTACTTTTTTTAGAAAGTAGTGGCCTATGACGTAAAAATACCGGGATTCTTCCGCTTGTCCGCAATGGAGCGCTCCCATTCCGATGGAGCACAATTTCTGAAGGTTAAACGTCCGGTATTATGGTACCGTGTAAAGCAATTTAAAGCCTTCCCAAGAGTGAACATTAGATGAATGGATCTGAACTGCAACAGAGCTCTACAAACCCATAAGTGAGGCGAAGATTCAGTTATGAGGAGAAGGGAGTAGAAAGAAAAATTTGTTAGCACGGTAGGAACGCGTCGCTCATTCTAACGATAAGTATTCAGCCATCGCTTCATTTGATGAGAATAATTCTCAAAGCTGAGCGGTCCTATAAAGGTCAAAATAACAGTTATTTTAATACTATCTCTGGGAAACATGATGGTATGCGAACAATGGCTGCGCATGGCAGCTTTCGTCTTATACGATTTTACAAAATGTCTTCCCTCATAACCCTGGTTTTTCTGTAAAAAGAGTGAAGATCAGTAAAAATGTTTGTTCGATGGGCACAAAAAGATAACACCATATTTTTGAGACTCAATTGCGCTGGTTAGAGGCAAAATGCACATTCTGGTAGAGCGATGATTCAAGCAGCGAAAAGAAAAGGACGTGGTAGCGGTTATCCATCCATCTATTAAGCATCGTATCTGAAAAAGACTAGCCGTGAAATTTCGGCATCCTTAGATTTTCGATCTTCGTTTTCTGCTCTACATAGCATAGAAAGATTATTGGTTAATATTTTTTTTTTGTAGCAAACGAGGAATACAACTCTGTAAGAGGCGCTCCGAGGGGAGGGCTGCAATTTAATCACACGATCTAAAGGCTCTTATCAACCCTAGAGTGGCCCCATATGAACAGCACCGTCTCACCATTACAAACTAGAGACAAATAGTGTTTCAGATTGTACCAAATTTGTTGCATTCCTAGTCCATTTTTACGCCTATGTTTCTGCTGCAGGTCCACCCTGTATAAATAATAATGTGAGCCGCCTGGATTGTTCTTCTTGAGACTCTTCTATCCTAGCGCGAGGTTGCACGCACTCTGAGGCGTTGGAACGTAAACAATGTGAGATGGAAACCGAAGACTTCCTTTGTTCCCTCCTTCTTTCCTCTTTACAACACGTGCTTGTGTTCGAGAACCGCGCGAGCATCAGCTGAATCCAGAGCGTGTTGCAGCACAGAACGTCCGTTTTTCTACGGTCTAAGTTCACGGTTAGAACCTGCACTTTAACTTTTGGTCCACTTATTCTGATCCATATGACCTCGTTTCGAAATCCTTCAGCAGCTTTTCTTGCAGGACGAAATTCACATACACATAAACACAGACATATGTAGACATATATTCGCGGCTCATTTAACTGTCGTAACTTCTCAACGAAAAGATGATTGGCTTGTCCCTTGCACAGAGTTTGTGGTGCTTTGGTCTCCAGTGATATTTTATGAAATCGGAATCGCCCTGACAGTGGAACCAGGTCAGCGGGACCAGGGTTGTGCGTTGAACTCCGGGCGTTAAATGTTTTAACGAAATTTTTAAAATTTCTTCGTTGAGGCTCCGATAAATCGTTAAATTTCATTAAAAATGCCGTTGTTTGCGCGTCATCGTGGAAGATGAAAAATCACTGCGAGAACTTTATATACCATGTTTACGTCAAGCGAACACTTTTAAAGGCAAATGGATAAGAATAAAGGATAAAGGACGGCGTGACTCAACTCCTTTTGGGATGCGCCATGCATTCAACTTCAGGATGTCGTGGAGGTGATTTGAATGCGTTTTATCCAAGCAAAACTTTGCGGCGGATAGCCCATAAACAAGACAATCTTTATCCTTGTCAGACAAGTCTGTTACCAATACGCCGACCCAGGAGGGATGGAAGGTTTGAATGGCTCGGGATAGACGACGACTAGAAGGTAAATGAACGCTTTTGAAATCAAACTAAGCTGCTATCAAATAGAAACGACCGTCTTCCATACTAAACTAGTTTTTCCTCAGGGAGTTCGAGACAAATTTTAGATTTGAATGACCGGCGATGATTTTCTCCAAAGCCTTTTTAGACTTAAGCGCAGTCTTAAAATTTTCATAATTTTTTGTTCTTTTAGCAATAAAGATGACTTTGATTTATTGTTAACCCATTGACGACCGCGCGGGCCATTTTCGACCCGCAGTTTTTCTGTCGCGTGGGACCGCGCGGGTCGATTTTGGCCCGCGGTTATAAAACTGTTCGGTACGGCCTATTTCTCGCTTTCGCCGTAGTTTACGAGTAATCATTAGATATGTTGGATCCTAACAATGCTACTGTGCTGTGGTCCGGCAGTTATTTACTTCTAAGCACTGATGAAATCAAATAATAAGCACCACACACTATTCAAGCTGCACAAAGATCTGCACTATTCACAAACAGCTACTCACATCTTGTAAAAATAGACATGCAGAGAATAACTAGTCATATTTCTTGTGAAAATTTTGAAAACATTCTAGACAAAAATATGTCAAACACCTGCTACAACATGTAGTCACCTTATTTGCACGATTCGCGGCAAACGTGCGTCCTTTTTCTTCGTAGGCCTTCTTACAAGAGCAAATTCATCTTCTAAGTTTTGCTTCAAGCCTGTTCCGGCCTTCTCCAAAATGAAAGGGAGCTTTTGGAGAGGGAGCTTCATTCGGAATATCGTGAATTAGTGCTTTCACGAGATTGCAGCGTCCGTGCGGTCCCAGCGCGCGGTCCCACGCGGCAGACACGCGATTTTCCGTGCGGTCGTCAATGGGTTAACCCATTGACGACCGCGCGCTGGGACCGCCTTGAGGCCCGAATCTCGTGCATTCACTACTTCACGGTATTTCAAATGAAGCTCCCTCTCCAATGGGTGAGCCACATATTGGGAAAGGCCGGAACAGGTTCGAAGCAAAACGTAGAAGATGTATTTGCTGCTATAAAAAGGTCAGCACAGAAAAGGGCGCACGTTCGTCACGGATCGTGCAAATAAGGTGACCACACGATGTAGCAAGTGTTTGAAATATTTTTTCTAAATTGGGTTCAAGTTTTTCACAAGGAATTTGACTAGATGTCTTAACCATGACCATTTTTGTAAGATATACGTAGCTGTTCGTGAGTAGTATCTATTTATTTGAGGTTTGAATAGTGTGTAGTGCTGATTTTTTTAATCAAAGCTTTCGTTAGAAGTAAATGATTCTCGGACCACTGTGCAGGTAGCATTGGTAGGATCCAACTAATCTAATGAATACTAGTAAACTATAAAAAATCGAGGAAGTGGGCCGCAGCGAACATTTTTTTAACCGCGGGCTGAAATTGGGCCGCGCGGTCGTCAATGGGTTAAGAACAGAAACCTGCAATTTTTCAGTGTGCTTAAAAAAGATCGCACTATATACTCGTCCAACACGGTGCTACTTTCATTTTGTTCACAGCAAAAATTCTACATACTAGCGTGAAGATATGCATTAGTCAACGGAAACCAAAAAATTAGAAAGCAGACTTCCATCAAGAATTGCAATGCAAAGCGTGGCTCAGCTCACAAGAACAGGTCCGTTCAACAGTGTCGAAAGATCATCTGTAGTGACGAATCGAAGTTATTATAGTTCGGGACTGACGAAATCGCTTTTCGCGACGCCAGATTGGTGGTTGGTACCAGATTCCATCAGAGCTACCAACTGCCGACTATGAGGCAAATGGCGGGGGTTCTAGTAAACGGCAGCTGCTCTGGCGAAGAAGTTGGTTCTCTTCATTGGATTGAGGATAAAGTGGACTCCAAAATCTGCCTTAACTTCTTCTTCTTCTTCTTCTTCTTCTTCAGCGTTTGTCCCGCTTCGTCGCGGGGTCCGCTCTTCTGGTGTCATGACGCCACCTTTCCCGGTCATGCGCTTGATTAGGGTGGACGCCAGTTACTTTCATGTCCATGTGTAACGTATCCGACCAACGCTGCTTCGGGCGTCCTCTAGGCCGCTTTCCTAACACTTCCAACTCAAGGCCTATCTTGCGGACGCTGTCTTCCTTTCCACGCAGAACGTGGCCGTACCATCGTAAGCGAGCTTCGCGCATCTTGTCCGCTATCGGCGCGACACCGAATTTCTGCCGAATAGCTTCGTTTCGAATGCGGTCCAGGCGCGTGACTCCAGCCATCCAGCGCAGCATCTTGGTTTCCATTACGCTGAGGCGCGTTTCAACTTCTTTAGTCGCAGGCCAACACCCAGCGCCGTATATTGCTACCGGCCGTACGACTGTTCTGTAGATCTTTGATCTCAGGTGCTCTGGTATCTTCCTGTCGCAGAGCACACCAGTCAGCGAACGCCACTTGGACCAAGCTGCACTCACGCGTGATTCACTTCAACCATCAGACCCCCGTCAGATGCTATTGCTGATCCCAGGTATTTAAACACCGAAGTGCGAGCAAGCTCAGTGCCGTTAATCTTAATGGAGCCGGACTCGCTTACGTCAGTCGTTAGGTACTCGGTCTTCTTGACGTTCAATTTGAGTCCGAACATCGCCAGGCGGTCGCACCAAGCTTGTACCTGCCGCTCGAGACCATCTTTATATTCGCAAGCGAGCATCACGTCATCAGCATAGAGCAATGTCCATGGGACAGGCTTCTGAAGATCTCGCGTAATGGCATCCATGACGACAACAAAAAGGAGTGGAGAAAGCGCAGAACCCTGGTGCACCCCAACAGAGATGGGAAACTCCATTGAGGTTCCAGCTGCAGCTTGCACTCTACTCTTTGGGCAAGAATAGAGTATCCGCACCCACTCTATAAGTTCCTCAGGTACGTTGTGTTGTCGCAAGGCGTACCATATAACCTCACGCGGTACGCGGTCGAAGGCCTTCTCCAAGTCGAGAAAGGGATATGCGCCGGCTTCTGTTTCTCGCGATGCTTCTCCACCAGGAGGCGGGCGGCGTGTATAGCATCAATGGTTCCACAACCAGCTACGAAGCCGCACTGGTTTTCCGAGAGCTTGACGATCTCACGAATTCGTCTATCGAGGATTCGCTCGAAGATCTTCATGCTGTGCGAAAGCAAGCGAATCGGACGATAATTGGGGCAGTCTGCAGGACTGCCTTTCTTCTTCCAAATCGGGATCGTCGTACTGTTGTGCCAACACTCCGGTACTTTCTTCTCCTTTACTACCTGGTTGAAGAACTCAGCCAACCACTCAGCAGAATACCAGAGCTTCGACTTCCAAACATCGGCTGCCAGATCATCCGGCCCTGTTGCCTTACCGGGCTTCATCTTCTTCAGAGCGGCTTCTGTTTCCTCCACGGTGATCTTGTGAACGGGACCGTGAACAGAAGCCACAGAAGGGATGGCCGGATGAGGAAATTCCATGGTGGAAATTTCCCCAAAGTAATCACGCCATCGCTTCAGCGCCTTTTTGTGGTCTGTCAGAAGATGGCCGCTCTCATCATTGATGCCAACAAACTTTTCAATATCCTCGGTTTGGCGATGGCGGGTCTTAGCAAGTCGATACAAATACCGCTCACCATCGCGCGACGCGAGCTTTTCGTTGACATCACTATAATGAGTGGCTTTCGCAACAGCCACGGCTTTCTTTGCAGCCTTCTTCGCCTTCTGATACTTCTGCCAGTTGTCGGCTGTTTTATCGCTGAGAAACACATGATAAAGCGACTTCTTCTCTCGAACCTTCGCTTTCACATCGTCTGTCCACAGCCATGTCTGCTTGTCGACCTTGCGTCGCCCAGGCTTCGTTATGCCGAGTTCCAACCTTGCAGCTTGGCGTATCGCGTCGGTTGCTTTCTTCCAAGTTTCGTCGACAGTCGTGACTGTCGGCAACCGTACGCGGGAAATCACAGCTGCTTCCTTCTCTTTCATTCGCCACCACTTGATTCTTGCAGCACCGCATCGCTCAACCTGCTGCACCCTCGGAGGGGTGATCTTAAAGGTGCACACCAGCGGTCGATGCTGTGGGGCGACCGTCTCATACGGCACGATCTTCGCGTCTGTGACAATGTTTCGGTCGCGATCCTTCACAAGGACAAAGTCAATCTGAGACTTGGAGCTCCCACTATAGTATGAGATGAGGTGGGAGTCGCGTTTTCGGAAAACGGTGTTCACAATGGTGAGATTATGCGATTCCGCATACTCAAGAATGCGCTCACCATCGGCGTTACGAGACCCGTATCCGAAACCACCATGACAGCTGTACCCGTCCTTCGCAGCACCTACGTGCCCATTAAGGTCACCAGCGACTATGATGACATCTTTCGACGGTACCTCTGCTGTCTTCTCATCAAGCAGGCTCCAAAACTCTTCCTTGGCTTGATCGGAGCAGCCACTCTGCGGAGCATACGCAGAGAAGAAGTGATAGAGTCGCTCCTTCGCGGCGACAACGATCTTCATCAACCGATCGTCATAGCGTTCAACGCTTACAATCGAGTCACGAAATCGTTCGGAGACGATTATTCCGACACCACTGGTAGTCCTGGGACTTCCACATAGAACGGCCTTGAAGCCACGTCCTATGTCCCTAGACTTGCTGCAGGACCACCTCGTCTCCTGCACCGCACAGAAATCAACTCTTCTACGCTCCAGTGCTTCAACCAACTCGCACGAGCGGCCCGTCAACGTACCCACATTCAGCGTTGCTACGCGGGTCCTGCCTACGTTACGGGACTTTCGGACTAGCTCAGTTGCCCCCCGATGCCGTCCTCGCATCAGGGACCCTCGCAAACTTTCCACACTCGCCGGGCTCTGCGAGTGCGCGTCGGCTCCCGCGGACGCCGTAGCACAATCTCGAAAAACATGACTTGTCATACACCATGTGATGTGACATGGGTCTTCGTAGGCCGGCCTGTCTCCAAAATCTGCCTTAACGTTATAGAGATTGTTATTTTGCCAGATGCTCGCAGTACTGGCTCGCAGGGCTTCAGTGTCCTACATCATAATCACCTTAAACTCAAATCGAAGCTACTGACTCCACTGACTCAGTTGATTCCACGAGAACAACGGCCCTCTGCTGCCGTGGCCATCAGAGTCTCCGGACTTGATTCCCATAGAAAATCTGTGGGATGAACTTGAGCGTCAAGCTAAAGACCTCCGGGCTCACAATGAGACCGAAAAGTTCATCCAACTGAGAACCCACTATTTCCACAACTGGACTCTTCTGTAGGTCCAGGCCCCATTCCTTAGAGTTGGTTTTTTTAAGGAGATGGAGAGCAATCAGGATGTAATCCACGCTCGTTCATCGGCTAAGTTATTCAGAAGACCAGGTAGAGGATAAAGGACATACAGTCCCCTCTCGTTATAACGCGTTTGAAGGGACCGGAGAAAATCCGCGTTATGACGAGAGTCGCGCCCTAACCGGAGCTGACCTTTTTTAGACTCTCTTACGCGTAGATTTCTCTAAAATCGCATGCAACGACTAAATATTTATCTAAAAATAAATTATGACCATAATAATGAAATATGTGACCATGAGGAGTGTGCAGACAAAGATCGTCCTTACATTATTAATGAGGTCCTGCCCCAGAGATTCTTGCTGTTGCACGAGTAAGGATGACAGATATTTGTGAGGAATAACGAGTACCAGAGGCAAGTCAGACGTGATCAACAACAAACTGTGAAACCTGATGCTAGAAGGTCTTTTTTGCCATCGAAACTTTCCCCAGGCGGAACTCAAACCAGCTCTATCTTCCGAGCAGGATGTTAGCTCACTACGCTACCAGCGCTGTTAAATCGCAAGCCACATCCGCGATCCTCGTTGCAGTGGCCTATCAGCACTCTCCCACGACATCGGGATGTTGCGTATGATCAAACAGCGCTGTTGCTGTAATCCTGTTCGGGAAGGAGAGGATACATGCACAGGTCCTGCATGGCACGAGAGTTCTGATGGCAATGAAACATCGTGTCACAGCTTATAGCCTCCATGCCAGCTCCTCTAGGCTTGAAACAAATGTGTATGATCTTCTTCTTCTCCTCCTCCTGAGCGTTTAGTCCCGCGCAGTCGCAGGGTCCGCTGTTTTTATGATCCGTCGCCACCTCATCCCTTCTAACGACTATCGGGAGTCTTCCACTGTGCTCGACATACTACTGACTATGAACACTTTTGTGGGCCACGCACACATGAGAAACGTCTACACGCATCCAATTCAGTGTCGCACAGGTGCTGGTCGCGATTACGAGCCAGGCAATAGAATGGTAGGTCTGATTGCAGACGAGGTCAGCATCTTGCTCACCTTCATTTTCTGTGTGGGACCAGAACTGAGCACGGATCACGTTATAACGGGAGTCATTTTGAACGCAGAGTTCCTCTCAAAACCGCGCTATAACGGGAGTAGCGTTGTATCCGACACGTCTTAAGCGGAGTTGGTTTGCATTGGCGTAAAGGTAAGCTGGCCGGGGCTAGAGAAAATCTACGTTATACCGAGAGTCGCGTCTTATCCGGAGGCGTTATAGCGGGAGAGGACTGTAGTTAATGAATCTCTTTTTGGGAAGCGCTACGCATTCTACTTCTACAAGATGTCGTGGAGGCGATTTGAATGCGTATTTGGCCATACAATGACTGGGGTGGCCAGCCGATGGGCAAGTCAGTGTACTATCTTCCCAGACATGTCTTGCACCAATTCACCAACCTTGGAGGGATGGACGACTTGCTAGGCCAGGGCGGTAAACTCGAACAAGAACCTCGATTCGGGATGCGGCTGACAGCCGACGCCCTCCGACGGCGCTACCGGCACCCAATAGGCCAAATACGCATTTAAAAACACCTTGCCTTTGGCCTTTACGATATCCTACAGCATTACATGCAAGGCACATTCCGACGCGTTCAGTCCTAGTTTGGGTCATTCTCACTTAAGGCAATTGTTCTTATGCACCAAGGGTGCGCATTTAACGGTTAACGATTTAACGAATTTAACGAATTAACGGCATTTTTCATTAAAATCTGGCTTAAAGACTTAACGGAGATTTTTAGAAATTCATCGAAATTTTTAACGGGCTCTCAGTGAGTTTGTCACATCACTCTTAGGATTCTCTAATGTTCCACGTGTCATCCTCACAATTAAGACTGCTCCTGAAAAAAAAACCATTAAAATCAGCAAGAATATTTTAATGTTTTCATGAACTCATTTCGAGTTTTTGGAAATAATGCATTTTGGAGGCACGTATAACGCAGTCGGAGGTGTCGGAGAATTGGTATCGGACTTGTCTGGGAAGAATAAAGCGCTGACTTGTTCATCGGCTGGTCACCGCAAGTCATGTACATATGTGTGGCCAAATTCGCAAAATCACCTTCACGATATCCCGTAGAAGTAGAATTCGTGGCGCATCCCAAAAGGGATTGAGTAACTCCGTCCTTTATGCTTATCCTTTAATGCATTTGGGAGCTAGAAATTTATTCGCCGAGCCGTCAGCACGTCAACGAGTCCTTAAAGGTACTGTTCTAACCTTCTCGTAAGATATGCCTATCATCACCTGGCGCTGCATATCCCAGAATACTTTTGCCCGCCACCTGGAACACCCGAGACGGAGAGAATATTTTTTAGGCCTCTGGAAAAAACGATTTTAGAAAAACGCTAATAACAAAAATTTGGAAAGTTACCTTTTCTGAACGTTAACACGTTGACGACGTATCACAGCTTTTCGGCAGTGTAGGACAGTGTGACAGGGTGTCGTGTCACGCTCGACAGAGGACAGTTTGACACGATGCCGTGCCACGTTGCAGAAAATGGATTGGTCCCACACACCAGGCACTCGAAAATCGTGTGTCCAACAACGTGGAAACATTCTTCTTATTTAGCATTTCCGGCTTTTGATTTCATTTTTGTTAATTCTTTCTGTACTTAATGGGCTGTGCTCGCATCGAGATTGTACATGCTCGTAGAAGCCAGAGATAAAACGGCTTTGCAATGAACTAGGAAAGGGAGGAACTCCTGGTTCTGCCCCATCGCACATTTTAAGATTCCTTGTCGGTGATCATCTTGAGTGATAACTCCATACCTGTTCTCATTCCACACCCTGCACAGAACTTGTTGCTGAAGGCTTGCTTACTTTTCTGCGTTTGCTGATGCTGAACAGTTTATTTTACATTGCAATGTTGCACTCCATTCCCCATTCCTCGAACTTTAGCTGTTGACCTCTTGTAGTTGATATGTACGAGGTTTTCCTTGATTTTTTCACTTGAAATAATGGTTTGCAGCTAATTATATTTTTTTAACGAAATCTAACAATTTACCGGAAATTTAGCAAAAATTTTCCGTTAAAAAAATCGTTTAAAAAGGTTAACACACAGCATTTTGTGTGCACCCCTGTCATGCACCATCACCCACTAAAGGTGTCCGAAAGCTTTCGCAATAAGCAACTGACAATCGAAGAAATTTGAGAGATAGGGGGTAAGACAGTACACCGACTGGTCCTCCCAAGCTTGTTTCCAGGTCTGCTGACTAACACTGATCACTGGTCTCCAGTGGGGTTTGCTGTAGGGTACAGTACCAGGTGATGAGAAATGTGGATGTTCAGAGCCCAGAGGTCCCTTCTTGGAGAGCCGATTACCACCTACAACTGACCATGCATTCGGTACCTTCAAATAAGGGGGAGGGAGGGTTGAGGGGCACCTCTTTTACAGGTATAATCAGTGTGCGCTACGTTAGGTATCTCGCCCTTTCGTAGAGTCCATACGTGCTTGGCGATTTCACTTTACAAAGTCTTGGACAAAATCCACGTTGATGGAAGGAAACCAGGATGGATCTCTTTCTGGACGTCCACCACCATTTCTTCCCCAAATATTCCATCCAAAACCGCCGACGCCTAAAACACTATGAAGCTTCCTACTCTGTGGTCCCGTACCCACATTATTGCCACTTTCGCAGCTCCAGAGGTCGAAGAGAGGTCAAAAAATTCGCCGAAACTTCGTCTTCGGTTATTTGGGGTGTTGATCACGAATCTGGCATCCTTTTCTGAAATTTCGGCCGACTCGGGAAGCTACGGTAGGTGAGGTGACTATGGTCATGTTCACCGATTTCACCGAAACTTCGTCTATGGGGGATATTCGGGGTGCTGATCACGAATCCGACGTCAGTTTTCGGCTCCTGTGTCTAAATTGACGGAACCCTGCCGGTGATTTACAGTGAAGTGCTGATATCGTTGCGGCAGAGCGACTATAAGCCCACCAGCAGTCATGAAGATGTCCTAAGACGTCAGATTCGTGATAAGAGCCACCGCAATAACCCCATAGACGAAGTTTAGGCAAAATTAGTGGGCACGACATCGACAGCCTTAGTCACCCATGCCTATCGTAACCTACCGTACTCCATCGTAACACCAAATACGGATGAAGAATATGTATGTAACCAGCACCCAAGATAACTCTCATAGACGAAGTTTGGGTGAAATCGGTTATCATGTCCTTAGTCACTTGCACCTAACGTCACCCACCGGAAGTCGCCGAAATTTCAAAAACGGATGTCAGACTCACGATCAGTGCCCCAAATAACCCTACGGCGAAGCTTGGCGAAAAGATTTCTTCGAGCTCTTCTCGACTTTTGGAGTCGGGAAGTATAATAGTGAGCCATTCATTACCGTGGAGTGGACAGGACCAGCGGTGTGCGCTGACTTGCAGCCGGTAATTTTTTTACCGCATATTTTTAACGCGGAAATTCGCCTGTAAATTCCAGTAAATTCGGTAAATCCGTTAATTTTTTAAAACTTAGTATTCCCTGAAAAACAATTCCCTGAATTCCCTTGGTTTTAAGCGGCGGTAATGTAAAAAAAGCGTCAAGCTTTTCACCGAAACATCATCACGTTCAGAAAAACCATTTCATCTTTACTTTATCACGCATACGTCATCCTAAAGCAAACAAAGCAAGCGGAAGCCTAACAATGCTCAAGTGTAATGATCTATATTGTGATTGCTTTAAAAAAGAAAAAAGCTTCATTAAAACATTTCTGAAACATCCGACATTAAATCGAATACTGTTATATTCCTTTTGGATTAACATTCTAACTGCGTTTTGAAATTATCACAATTATCATCATTTCATTCGATGCAAGAACGATTTACACCTTACACTACCACTTTTTCGAACTATTAAGCTGTACTTTAGAGCAAAGCCAGACACTTCAGGAAAAACAACGAAATGCGACACGATAACGAATTTCTTTCTCTTCTTATACGGTAAAACAGCTTAAGATTCCACCAGGAGATCAGGTAGACTAGCGAAGTAAGGCTACTCTATAGAATTTTCTATACTGCTCTATAGAGTAGCCACCTAGTGATCAGCACCGGAAGATTCTATAGAGTAGCTACCCAGTGACCAGTAATCAGTGCTGATACGAGGAGTAGCTGCAGTATACGGCGTGATGTTTTCTTCTTCTTAGAAATTTCTATTGTTTATTTCCTTATTGTTAAAATGTTGATGTTGAGTCGTTAGGAAGGTGGAGGAAGAAATGGGTAACCACATGGCGGGCGTCATTACCACGTCAAACGAATATCCGGAACTACTGCTGAACAACTTCCCCCCCCCCCCTTTCTAGGAACGGTAGGACATCAAACTTGGTCACTAGGTGGCTATCTGTAGAAATTTCCGATTCCGATGCCTTACGTCTTGCACTAGATTACGGGAGCAAGGTATGAGCGTATCGTCTCTTTATTCCTCCGGCGATCGTCTATTCTGAGAGCTTTAATATTTCTCGTCCAAATGGTCTCATGTCGTGTGGGAATCCCACCGCGAGGTACTATTACAGTGGAGCGCACCATTTCCGCCTCCTGATGTGCGCTGGATGTTTTAATGAGGTTAAGGACCACGAACGCTAATAGCAAGTTATCAGGGAAGATAGCAGCAATCACTTCTAAATTGGGATCGGTAGTATGTTTCATCGCCATTCCATATATAGGAACATGATTTTATATGAAAAAAGTTGTTAAATTTTCCGGTAAATTTGGGAACTCACCGGAAATTTTTGTTAAAAGAATTTATCGCGAAAATGTCGGTAAATCCGTTAAGGCGGTAAATCGTTAACTGGTAAACGCACACCCCTGGACAAGACGCCAGTACTGATCCAGGAATGTAGTGGTCTCGCAGCGATCGTTCTTACGGTAGCGGTCGGAAAGCGTGGCACCCCAGAACGTCTTGTAGGTGATTCTGGCTCCACTGGGGCTTGCCTTGGTGATCCCGACAGCTGTCCGAACTACCTGGCAGGCAATCATGAGCCAACAAGGGATCCACGATGGGCTGTTCACGTCTCCGATGAGCACGTACGTGCGGCAAGGACTGCGCACACGACCGCGTCGCGCCCGACGGAGAAGCGCGCTGGAGCAGGGTTGCCGTTGCAGTGATGGTGCGCCGTCACCGCCCCGTCACATGATGCGCGCACTTTGCACTCGGGCAGTCGTCGGGCTCCGTATCGAGCTCCGCTCGGTCGCTGTGCAGCTGCTCACCTTGGCCTCGTGCATTCTCCTCATAAGTTGCCTTCCCGTAAAATCGAGCAATTCGGTCGGAAGTGGGAGTCTCACGGTGAGTTTCCAGGAAGCGTCGCCGTCCGTCGTCCCAGCCAGCTCTCAGCACCGGGCGCTGCTCATCTACTGCCTTCGTCTTCTCGTCACTGGTACTGCCTGCGTTGCCCGCCGTGTTACTCCAGCGAGCAGTGGGCATGTCGTCGCCGAGTTCCGGGAAACGTCGCATGGACACCGACGTGATCAAGCTGTGAGTTCGCACCAACGCCCTTAACGCGTCCACAGATGGTCCTTATGCCATGAAGCCAGCCATGCTGAATTGACAAAAGGAGCAGGAAGGCCACGTGTTGCTTTCCCTTCTCTCCATCGGGCGTACCCGTTCCGCTTCTCTTCGCAATGGCCGACGATCGATAGCCATTGAATGCAGCTGACGTCCTTTGTTGAGCGAGTGATTTCATCCATGCCACTCTAAGAAGTGGGCCGCTTCTTTCGAGGTCGTGCTGACACCCGAGCATTGGATAGGCAGTGGGAATATTGCCAAATTAAAGTGTTTGATACACTTACAACCGGAAAAAAACCCGTGCAAGTGAAGTTCAGGGAAATCGTTGCGGGACCACGCAGTTGCTTATTCATGGGCTAATCAATCGCCGCGGGTGGTGATATTTGTGCGTGCTTAGCCCTACTGGTTCCTACTTTCCTGGCTTCCCCTCACTTGAGCAGTGGTGGGAGGGGGGGGGGGGGGAGACCGGTAAGGGGGAATGGCACGAGGGATACTAGTAACGATGAAACAGCAGGAGGGGACCAAGATCGGAGGGCAGGCTTATACCATAAACGTAGTCAGCAGACATTGTGGAATACAGTGAGTGACGCTTAGAAGGATCAGTAGACGATATAAAACAGCAGCAGAATAAGGAATAGCAGCATACTAAATTAGGAACCACAGAGCTTACACATAGCCTGCGCTCTAACCAGGGATGAGTGGATTGACCGTTATCCGCTATCAGTTATCCAGTTTTCAGGGGCTTTGGTCTATCCGTCTTGTTGTTTGTTATCCGCTGATTCTTGGGCCGGATAATGAACAAAGAAATGACTGAATCTTAGGCTTGGACGTGGTGAAGGGTGGACTATGTGGAGGATCTTTATGATAGTAAGAGTCAGAAACAGCTGAAGCCATTTAAACATAGAAGGGTTAGGATGTCACGTATCTGTGAATGTGTTTGGCCTACACAATTGCTTGCAGTAGCTAGCCTATGGAAAGTTAGTGTTTTATCCAACCCAGATAGTTCCACACTCAGCTACCTTGGATGTTGGGATGCTATCGAGCAGCATCAACAATAATGGTTTCTATCATGATGTAGAATCAAAATTGTTATGTGGTTATTATTCGACTGGATGCCTTCCGCCTTCTTCGTAGCACTGAAAAGTCAAGAGACATCGAATGAATTGCTATTCCAAGGACCATTCCATTTTTCAACAGCTTTGGTTGAAAAAAGAACGAGGCGGCTGAAAAATAAAACAATCCGACCGATCCTCTGGAAAAGGAGGAGGTCGGGTATGTTGCTATTCGTCTATCTTCCTTCTGATGCGCAGATAATCCCATAAAGCGTCGTTAATGTCCCTCGTCCTGACTTCAACGTACAGAGCCTGTGGTAAACGCGCTCCATGGCCAGCAAAATCCAGGTTTGAATTGCGCGCTGGTGGGCGTGGCGCACCGGACAACTCACACGGGTTTTTTTTCCGGTTGTAAGTGTATCCGCGAGTCCAAATTAATGACCTGTTGTCATGTAATCTGAATGGGGTGCCTATAAGCTTTCTTACGTCCGTTCTGTTAGGTGAAGTAAAGTCTCTTCCGATGCATATTCTTATGTAGTGCTACTGTGTCACTAATCTAATAGTCGATTAAGGGATAAAGGATGTCGCTACTCAATCCATTTTGGGATGCGCCACGCATTCCACTTCTACGGAATGTTGCGGAGGCGACTTGAATGTGTATTTGGCCATACACTGACTTGTGGTGGCTAGCTAATGAGCAAGACAGCGCGTTATCCTTCCAGACAAATCTGGTACCAATTCACCGACCCCGGGGGATGGAGGGCTTGGTTGGCCTGAGCGGGAAATCCGAACCAGGAACCTAGTATCGGGTGCACGCGATAGACGTCACCTCCTTCAACTGCGCTGCACGCGCCCCTATCATATTGGCTTTTAACGTGATTCGGATCTATCCCGGTTGGAGTCGGGCATCGCTAGAACGGCGAATCAAACCTAGGCAGTGCGGTCTGGGCTAGGGAATTGCAACGAAATCCAATACTAGTTGGTGGTTACCACTCATAAACGACTTCATAAGGACTGAATGTGTTCAGTTTTGAAATATATACAGCTCTATCATTCCTTAGAAAACGACTGCACTATCAAAATCAAATTAATTAACACAGAAAACATGAGAATATATAACATTTGTGAGCTAGGTCGGGGCCTCTGCAAATGATTATGACTTGGAGTACATCGTCTGTTATCTGGGTGCAATTCCAATAAGGGAATCTACCTTATACACACATTTAAACAACAGTTGAAATAGAAACATGCAACATAATGTACAACATAAAGCAACCACTAGACTCCCGAAGAATCCTAGGGGTGGGGGTGGACAGGCCAAGAAGACGAGGGGTAGAAGGAACATCCCGCTATAAGGTGGACATTCTTTATTGAGATTGCACCGTTATCTGTTCTAGCTGTTTGAAATTTATTCGTTCTCGGTACAAATGTAGCAAGGGGTCCTGCCTTACTAGATTCGCCGCCTCGAGAGCGGTTCTTTTTTGGGTTCCCCTGCCCCGACTAGAAACTCGAAAACTGAGCCTACCCGCCCAAACAGATTGGCGTAGTTGACTTTTTTCCACACGTTGTTGCCCATTCTTTGTTTCATTATGTCGGAAAACCGCTTAAGAGCGGCCACCACCAACTAGAATTGCAAGGAAGGGCCCTGTCATGGGTCAATTAATAGTGTTATCTTTGTAAACTAGGTTGTTTTCAGTTTTAAAACCGTTGTAAGAGAGTCGGAGTGGAGTGCCCTTCCTAGGACACATCCATATGTTTCTGAATAAGCAGGCATGGTTTCTAAAACTAATTATGTGGATAACCTACCAAGCTGTAAGCAGCCTCAGATCGGTTCATTTTTTGGTACTATGAGGGGTATCGGGCGCGTGTAGCGCAGTCGGAGGAGGCGCGACTGTCGCGTGCACCCGATACCAGATTCCTGGTTCGGATTTCCCGCCCAGGCCAACCAAGCCTTCCATCCCTCCGGGGTCGGTGAATTGGTACCAGACTTGTCTGGGAAGGATAGAGCGCTGACTTGTTCATCGGCTGGCCACCGCAAGTCATTGTATGGCCAAATACGCATTCATATCGCCTCCACGACATCCCGTAGAAGTAGAATGCGCTGGCGCATCCCAGAAGGGATTGAGTAACGCTGTCCTTTATCGTTTATCATTTATGAGGGGTATCACCTCTTGTCCCGTTCGTCATCGAATTGCTTGATGGACGCTGGAAACGTCTGTTATTCACGTCGCGTGCCAAAATAGCCCAATGAATCATCTTCGCTCAAGGAACAAAAAACCTCGTATTTTTCATATAGTACTTTCGTGATGAATTCCGACTAAAGAAGCGTTGTTGGGCATCTCGGTGTTCTGCACGAGGGACCAGTTTGGTGCAGAAGGGTATTCCCATGGCGTCACTTCGGATTTCTTCATTCCGTGGAAGATCTCGTTCGGTAAGCAGGTAAAGCCTCTGAGGAATATCGAAGCAGGGAGCACTCAGATTGGTTGTGGGGCTTCCCATTCTATTCAGTTCTGATACGATTAGACTAGATAGGTAGGCTTGTTATTGATCGCGTCTAACGTGTTTTACCAGCCCGCGGTTTGACCGGAGTTCATGGGTACTCTCATGCAGGCATTGAACTTTGTTCCAGTATCGTCCGGGTTTTCTCATTTCGTCTGCGTCAGCAGTGATAAAGCATCGGCCCCTATCAGTAGCCAAGTGCTCGATGTTTTGCTGCTATAAGAAAGGATAAAAGACGGTGTTACTCAATCCCTTCCTTTATCCTTACCAGACAGGTCTGGTACCAAATCACAGACCCAGAGCTTGGTTGGCCTGTGCTGGAAATCCGAATCAAAGACCTGGTATCGGATGCATGCGACAGCCGGCACACCCTCCCACTGTGCTACACTCGCCCTTCATCACTATGTTCATGTCTTTAGATAATCCTGGCCAGTTTTTCATACGAGAGCATACTATTCTTGGATTACTCGTCTATGTCACACCCCTCATCAAAGTATCAGTATAATTCCTTAATCGTTAAGATTAATGCACAGCTTAAGGACGTGCGTTGTTGCAGCTCACGTACGCCATATCTAGATTTTTATATCGCAAATAGATGTGAGCAGAACAGCATGCTCTATTACGGGGTGGGGGTCTATCCTGTGCAATTTTCATAGCTAGTGACTGTATCACAGTCGCATCAAGCTTAGGCGTTCTGCTGCTGACATTCTGTATAGTAACAGTACTCATCATTTTAGAGGGTTTACAAGAATTCTACGGATGCTATGAAGGAGTAAGGAGCAGAAGAGTGAACCACTCGATTTAGAATTGTGCCTATATCAGTTCGTACTAATGATATGTGGGGAGTTGTCTACTATTTCTTAAAGTTCTTGGCCACTCTTCAAAGTCATTGTTGCCTATTTAAAGAAGACGAGTAAACAAGCTAGGCGCTGTAGAGCCTGTCATTCACTGTCTCCTGGAGCCAGATCGATAGTATCCTTATAGGCTCCAGTAGGGCGACATAGCAAGGCAAATTGTGCAGGAGCGAGTCTTCCAATGAAGTTTTCCGACCAGAAAGAGATTCTTCTTTCGTCCTTACGTGGTTGCTCGTCTCACCGGAGTGAGTTGATATCCTATTTTTTCTTCATTACAGCAGCATCAGATTTTTATTAATGTGTTTTTCGTATCTATTGTTACTGAGGAAAACGCTGCAATAAAAAATTAGGTAAAAAATAAATAGAAGCCAGATGACGGGCTGTTTTTCAATGTTGGAAAAAAGTACAAATGGGCCGGTGACGCCCTCTAGTGGGAAAATAGAAAAAGGGGACGAGGAGGAAGTGTTTATTTGGTTAGATAGCTTTACTCGATTCGACCGCAGTGAAGTCAAAGCAGTCAAGTTGATTTATTGAATTGGGTTGAAATCCAACGGATAATGGTTGAGTTCATACTGTGCTAGCTGCGATCATGTAGATAAACAAGTAACTTTGTGAGAAACTGGAACAGAATCACCCGGAAAAAGCAGTTGTGGATAGCTGGCTGCTTTGACGCTTCGCTGGTGTGGATATGACTGCCTACGACTCGATGCAGGAGCATTCCGACCAAAAAAGTGTTTTAGGTTTATGTCTGGACGACGAGAATGAAGTCCACTGCGAGAACCTCACTGCTCAAATAGTAGAAGGGTATGACGTTCCACTTTTCCAAGGTCCTTCAATCCTCTGATTTAGAAGTCCTGAAGGTTTACCTTTGAGTCGCACAGTAGCATAAGGTCTATCCATCGAAAAAAACGGGTAAAATGCGAAAAACCGCTTTTTATACAGTGATGTCAGATGTTCTGTTCTTTGATTTGGCAGTACTTTTGCAAATTTTCTGCATGCTCGATATATGGAAGGTATTACGTTGCAGGACGATTCTGTAGTAAACTTTCTTGGCTTTTACCTCGGTACATGCAAGAATCGTGCAAAATTGGTACATATTCTCCTACTATGGGAAGGACCGAAATTATCGCAGTGGAACTCATTTTCGAAGCTCAGACCTACGTCTCAGGGAGCATGAGTGGTTGGATGTGAGTGATATCATGTCGGAACTGAAAGTCTGATATTAGGGACTCTTTGGTACCAGGCTTCTAGGAATTCCTTCTGCAATCAGGCTCCTAGGAATTCCTTTTCCAACTCTGACCATCTCCATCTTCCTCTACAATTCTGCTAAACTGCGATTTGTACAGCTTCTCCGTCGTCAAACTTGCTTCGCTCCGAGCTTACATAACGCGTTCTTTTTGGCTAATAGTAGCGGAAGTGTGACGGGCATGTCTTCCCTTGTTCGTTTTTCGTTTTTGTCACCGAATGTTCTCCGCTGTCCCGGGCGATGCCGAGAAAATGACACTCGACTGCGCGAAAATAACTCAAAAAACCAATCGATACAAAGCCACAAATAGACGGAGAATCACGTCCGCACTGCGTGCTCTGATAATAAGACACGTTTTCCCAGTGTTGCGTTTCCTGGGAGCCAGTCAGCGGCCGGTGTAGCGTACTGTACGGTGATGCTGCTGTACAGTAAACAAATAGCACATGATTGCACGACGCTGCTTTTCTCTTTTCAACGCGAAGGTGGTTTTTATTGGTATCACAGTCCCCTTTAGGAGCGACTGAGTCATGCAGTCGGCGTTAAATAACTCAGTTTCGGAATGAGCCACGCATTATGCTTCTACATGAAGTTGTGAGGGCACTTTGAGAACGCACTTGTCCTATACAGCGAGTGATGGGATCTTGTTGTAGTTGTTAAGGGCTTCAAAGTGTCTGATACGCCAATTCGAGACGTTGCACAGACCTAGAGAGAAAGAGGTTGAAGGCACGGAACAGTCTTTGACATGTGCCTTATGTACGAATTTGACATGAGAATGAAGCATAGGATGACAGAGGCCATCAAATGGTGCCAAAAGTGCTCATCCTTCCGGCTGCCCCTATGTTCTCCAATCCGTTCATCCGAGCAAAATTAATGGCCGCTCACTGGGCATTTCGAATCCCTGTTCTTTACTATCGATAAAGGGTAATTCTCTAAACATGGTGGCCAGTATACATTGGATCCGATCGAAAATCTTCGGGTAATTGGATGATTCGGATACCCTATTTTGGTGGACCCCGGATTTTTGGATGATTCGGATGACGGCGATTTTGCGAACCTCGGATCTTTGGATGATTCGGATCGGGTTATTCGAATCGGATTCCGAAAATGATTCATTTAATACATTGAACTCGACCGAATCTTCGGATAATTGGATGATTCGGATAACGCTATTTTGGCGGACCTCGGATTTTTGGATGACTCGGATACGGGCAATTTCGCAGACCTCGGATTTTTGGATGATTCGGATCGGGTATTTCGAATCGGATATCCGAAAATGATTCATTCGGATCTAATGTATAGTGGCCAGTGTACAGGTTTCACAACATGCGATAAACAGTGATCGGTTTCATCGATTTTTACCAGAACCGACGGTTTGAAAAGGGGGCCACGCGAATATACTAACTGTTCCGCAATGAATAAACCCTTGCCCATAGGCTACTCTGAATTTCTGGTGCGAAGATCGCTAGAGTAGCTGTCAGCTACGTTGATGTCCGTCCCATATCAAAGATAAGGATGAGGTTTCACCCAATCACCTAAGCCTTCCATTCCGTCGGGGTCGGTGAATTAGTGCCATTTTTCTCTGAGAAGTGGAAATCACTGCCTTCTTCATCGGCTGTCCACCGTAAGTCATGGTGTAGGTCAGTTGCCGTTTCCAGTTACCTCCACAATATCCTGCAGAAGTAGAATACATGGCGCACCCGACAGTGGGCTTCATTAGCTTTGACCTTCACCATTGGATTAAGTGCAGCCATTACCTATACTTGACTAGGCACTGCTTGGTGTAGTCTAGCAACTTCATGTTAGAGTTTCCTCCTTTTTATTTGCGGATAGGGTCATATGACGCAGTCGTATTCAAATGCATGCATGTGGTTAGCTCTCCGAAAAATTCTGGCTATTAACTGCATCAGATGCGTTTCTTATGCTCTGCTTGCTCTTGGCTGCGTTTATGGCTAATAAATTTGTTAAGACGTGGAGAAAATTAAGATCTCGGAGAAGTCTTGAACAACCGTCGTTTTAAGTCCGTGAAGAAGAAATTGCGCACGCTACACTACGTGGTTTTTAGTCCGATGGCGATTCTGCGCACTGGTGCCATTCGAATAAGATCATCTTTGATGTCGCTTCAGAACAAACAGAAATTCAGGTTAATGTCCACTCGACTGATTGTGGGGACTGAAAGGTCTAAAGTACTCATTTGCCTCACCAGAAGGGTACGGTGCCATCTTGCCTGCCCGGCTAAATGAGGCGACATCATGAAGCAGCGGACGAACTCGCCTTCAAGATCCTGTCTCTTGTGTGGCTATGCAAAACGTGCGACATTTATGGAAATAGTGGAGATTATATCCAGTAAGCCATAGAGAAGCTTTTTTTGGTGGCAAGGATGTGTATCCATTTTTTCACAGTAAGTATTCCCGTTTCCTCAACGTTCTTCTGGGGAGAGCCTCCTTTGGTGCGATATCTACCGTGCAATGCTCAGTTGGCTTTCATTGCAACTCCAGGCGAATCTCTTTGAACTGTTTTTGAATGTAACTATCTAAATGGATTCTACTGTTAGCCCTTACTCGATAAGGACTTTATGTGTTGAGAGTCTAGCTGTAGTCTTACGAGCTCAAGGTCCTCATAGAGGTTTGGATTCTCAAAAGATTGCGGAAGTCACCAAAGGCCCACAGTAAAATGGAAGTTGTGTAAAGCGCCCGCCCAACGATTCGTACGATGACGTCGTGACAAGTAGGAGTCGAAGACGTTAGACGAGGTCCATTGAATATTCTAGATCGTTCCTCAACACCAAACTGGCTCACATGTAATGTCAAACACGACTACGGGTTCCGATGATTGATGAGCAAAGAAGCAGCTGTTACCTATATCTATGAATTCTTCAAGCCTGCCTTAAAGGTCGCTTAATCGCCGAGCTGGATTAGTTGGTGGGGATGGTGGTTCATTTTTAGGGTGAAATAAAACCGCATATTATTCATTGAATCCTATGTCGATTAAATAATTGGATTTTTTTTTTCGGATATTCGGATACCAGACGTTCAACGGCCTGCCGGCCGCCAAACGTCTGGTTGGGGCTTCGCCCCAAATCCGGAGAATAGAACACCACGAACGTCTTCTTCTCGTCTTTAGACCTTCTCTCATTCATTACAGTAAAAAGCTGGTTTTGCTATATAGAATGGTATAGCGGAATAGGGCAAAACTGGGCCACACTTAACTGGTCCCTTATCACTGGTTCCCCCTTATTGTCAGCCCTTTTCCGGTTCACCCTTCACTGGTCCCCCCTCCCCTTCGTCGGTCCCTACCTGCTCCCACCTTCACTGGACCTCCTTTTACTGGTATCCCCTTTGCTGGTCATCCTATCCTTCAGCGATCCCCATTACTGGTCCCACCCTCACTGTTCCCCCTTTTATTCATCAACCCTTTTCCGGTCCCCTTCACTGGACCCCTTCCCCCCATTCACCGGTCCCCATTACTGGTACCTTCCCCACCGGTCTCCCTTCACCTGGTTCCCTCTTTCACTGGTTAACCTTCTATTGGTCCCCCCTTCTCTGGACCCCTCCCTCTCCTTCACCGGTCCACACTTCACTGGACCACTCCCCCTCCTTCACCGGTCCACACTTCACTGGACCACTCCACCCCCCCCCCCCCCCCTCACCGGTCCCCAGTACTGGTCCCTTCCTCACCGGTCCCATCTTCACTGGACCACTCTCCCTCCTTCACCGGTCCCCCTTCACGGGACCCTCTCTCCTCCTTTACCGGTTCCCCCTTCACTGGACCCCTCACCCCTCACCGGTCTCCATTGCTGGTCCCACCTTCACTGGTCCCTCCTTTATTGGTCAACCCTTCACCGGTCCCCATTACTACTCCCACCTTCACTGATAACATGTCGTCTGAATCCGGAATCCTCGCGCGACATCGGTGACACCTCCTCCGAACCCGGACACCTGTTGAAAAACGTCAGTGACATGTGTTCTCAACCTGAACGTGCTTTGCGCGACATCGGTGACACGTCATCTGAATCTGGAAGGCCTTTCGTGACATTATTGACACCTCTTCTGAATCCAGGCACCTGTTGAGCGACGTCGGTGACATGTCTTCTCAAGTCGGACGTGCTTTGCGCGACATCTTTGACACATCGTGTGAATCCGGAACCCTGGCGCGACATCGGTGTCACGTCGTCTGAATCCGGACAGGCCTTTTGCGATCGGTGACTTCTCTTATGAACTCAGGCACTTGATGAACGACGTCGATGACGTCTTCTCAAGCCGGACCTGCTTTGCAAGACATCAGTGACACGTCGTCTGAATCCGAACACCCCTTGCGCGACATCAGTGACACCTCTTCTCAACCTGAACGTTCTTTCCGCGACATTGGTGACATGTCTTCTGAACATGGACGCCTGTCGACAACAGTTGACAACTGGTGACAACTACAACCTCGCCCCCCCCCCCCCCCCTACTTCCTCCCATCACACTTCTTCAGCACTTCTGTGTAAACACACACACACACACACACACACACACACACACACACACACACACACACACACACACACACACACACACACACACACACACACACACACACACACACACACACACACACACACACACACACACACACACACACACACACACACACACACACACACACACACACACACACACACACACACACACACACACACACACACACACACACACACACACACACACACACACACACACACACACACACACACACACACACTCACACTCACACTCACACACACTCACTCACTCACTCACTCACTCACTCACTCACACACACACACACACGCACGCACACACACACACACACACACACACAGAGACAAACGACCGTTCTCCCTTATATATAGTAGGATATTACCCGTCAATTTTTAAGAGCTTCGGATAGATGGGTGATGCAGATCATGAAATTTTTGAAAGGCTGCAAAGGATCGATGGATTTGGAAAGAATCTTAAGATGACAAAGATAGGAGTGGTTTTCAAATGATTAAAATGACAGATTTTGATCGGAATTCCAAAATCTTATTCTAATCGGATACCCTCTATCAGACGCGAAGAATTAGTTATCTGAGTCAACCGAAAATCAGTTCCAATTAAAATCACCCCTGTCAGAGTCATCATAAGTTGCGGGCTTTTCAAAAACCCCATTTGAAAAATGGAGAACCCGAATTATCCACATTGGAGATGGATCTTATGTATACTGACTATCAACGCTTCTAAGTCGAATAGGTGGAAGTCGGCGACTTCTGCAGCCAAAGAGTGAGTGTGAACCACGTTAGAGAAGAATTGGAGACTAAACTCTGTAAAGTAAAGCTCAAAGTAAAAAAAAGCTTTGTTCAGAGATCCATTTAAGGGTGACGAACGCAGATACCTTCGTCGGCGCTACTGAAAATCAGTGCATTTGATAGGTGATGCTGCTTCGAAGGAGGGAAATCGATCACAAGGTTTTTAGGTTTTCTTAGTGCCTAACAGACTAAGCCTTCAGCTCCTCAGGGCGATAATTGGGTTTAATAATTTGGCCTGGGAGGAGAAAACACTCACATATTCATGGCTGGCCCACTTCTGAAGACTAATTACACTTTGAAAAATTTTCGATGACGTCGCGCAAAGAATTAATCACCAACTGGGGGGTTTGACTACACTGAGCGTTTATTCATTATTTAGATTTCCATGCTTTGCTGTCGAAAATCACCTGTATCACCTGTCGTCTCGTTGGTCACCGAGTTGCTCGAGTGGGCGCCAGCAACGTTCCCACTCATCCCTGTTGCGTGCCAGAGTGCTCCAATGAATCCTCTTCGCTCAAGGCACACGAAAATCTTCTCCTCCGTTCAGGACATTCCGACGAAGAAGTCCGACCAACGCGTTGATGACTGTCCTGGTGTTTTGACATCCCCTGGGTAGCCGGCAAACGTATGGGGATATGAACAACACCGAAGCATTTTATTAGTTCTCTGTGGCAATGAAATAAAGGAAAAATCGGGGATTAATTTATCATTTTTGCTTAAGCCGCGCGCTCGTGCGTTATTTTTTGCATTTCTTGATGCAGTTTGAAGGATTACTTGGTCTCACATTGGATTTCGGAGTTTTTCGAAAGGCAGTCAGTTTTGTACCCTTTCCTGTCGAGTCCAGTATATGCCTTCTGGTGATCGTAATGCAGATATTTATTTTACTTATTTTCAGATATTTCGTTTTATTTATTTTATCCGATGTTTCAGGATTGAGAGCAAGCACGAGGTCAACATCACCGGTGGCCTAAACGAGTTCAACGTGAAATTCTATGGACCGTCAGGGAGTGAGTTGAAGGCAGCAGTGGTGTCAGATTTTCCACGGACAATAAACTTATCGCTTTTCGCTTCTGTGCTTGAACTTTTAATTCTTTGTCGTCTGTCACAGCGTTATATCATATATCTTGTGTCGCATTTAGTGTTCAGCTGTCGTGGAGCGCCTCATTGTAATTCTCTTAGGATAGTGTGATGAGTTTTCAGCAGCGTACGAAGGAGGCGTTTGGCGAGTACGAGTCGAACTCCCGGAGAAGTATCCGTTTAAGTCGCCTTCGATAGGATTTATGAATAAGATTTTCCATCCGAACATCGACGAAGCCAGCGGTTCCGTCTGCCTCGATGTCATTAATCAGGTGGGTGGCTGTTTATGTAATAGTTTTGAAGTGCTGTCGTTTCTGAAGTCTGAAAACTATGTGAAGAGTGTGTCCCGGCGAGCGTTCTTGGTCCCTTTGGAAGCCACTTTAGGTCGCCTATTCATTTCCAAGGTTTTTAGCCGTGATTTATTATATCTATTTATAATATACGTGGATAACCGCGCCATATATTTAACAACACTCAGCACAATTACGGCCCATTGTCAAAGAAAGTGGGAGTAGAGAAGAAATAGGCAAATCTATTCAAAACACGAAACAATGAACTATGAATGAACTGTCTAGGTGAATAGTATGCTTCCGGAGATGTCGGTCGATCAGTTTTTTAATTGCTTTAAGTTGAAATTTTTTGTGGAGATTCGCAGAAATTCAATGTCGGCTTGATGTACGAAAAATAATGAGCTTGCATGTTGCACTGAGAATCTGGATCTTCCACTACCCATCCCTTGTATTAGAACGGTTTGAGTAGCCCTCTTGAAAACAAATGCGTAGCATACCATTTAGTATATACCATTTAATAAAACCTGATTAGAGTGCAGTATCTGCTACAGCAGGCAAGGCTGAAAGGAATAGTAGAAAATTTGATTCCTATAAATTGCTGAAGTTATGAACTTAGTTGAAGCCAGAAACTCGTCTGGAACTGGATGAAAGCACACTTGACGTAGTCTTTTTTTGACTTCATTAGGGCCTTCGATAAGGTCCTTTTCAAGCAACTTATTTTCAAACTTCAAACTGCGGGTGTTCGTCACAGAATTGTTAAGTGGCTGAGGGATTTCATCTATTGTTTCCTAGTAAAGCTGTTTTGCACTGATTCAGGACAAGCATTTTCTCGCTTGCATTTAGGACTGAATACAGTTGCGTCGAATTCTTAATACAGATCTAGCGAACGATTTATAGGAAAGCTAAAAATGGACAATTGATTTTTTTTTCGTAATGATTTAAAAACACCGCATAGAGCTCTGTCGGTTTTCTTTTGTATGGGTTTGCTTATTCTTTAAAGGGATGCTCTGTGTCTAAAATAATTCCAAGATTTCTAGTCCAGACGGAATCTCGCAGCTTTTATAGGGGCTCACCCTGAGATTGTGAGCGCATGCTCACTTTGATAGTTGATTAGCGAAGTAAGCCTGCCATCCACGTAGCAGTCCCATCAATTGGAGCCACAGCAGCAGGTGACAGGTCGAGCCGATACGAGCTCCAGATAGCGGTATCGAATGTGCCCACATAATTAAACCTGCTTAGGATAACGCGTGACCAGAAACGGTGTCATTGTAGGTGTGATTTTATGAAAACCGATTTTTTGTCCTTCCATCGGAACTCGTCACCTTGTTAGTGTCCAACATTCTCACTAAATAGCAATTTCTTCAGATTTGCAGAGTTTGGAAAACGAGATGTCACCAACAAAAAGTCGCAATAATACTCACTCAGTTCGTCCTGTTAGCACGGAGTTGGCAACAACATATTTCAGACACTATCGATCCTATCAATGCCCTTATCTGTCTTCTACATAGATCTTAAAAAGAACACCTAATTGTGCTCGTTAAGAACAAGTACACCAATACGCTGATTCGCTAGTGAATGCCGCAATTTTTGATTTTTCGAGTCATTCATCATTCGAAGTGCCCTTTGGTGCATGTTGATGTGAATGCGGAAGCTGCTCATTAATGATGGCAATCAAATGCACATAACGAAGGTTAATGGTTCTCTCGGCGTGCTAAAAGCATAGCTGTTCTCTGAAGGCAGACAAGATAGACGCCAGCGGCCATATTGGGATGCAGGCGTCGCTGCTTCCCAATGTGTCGCCTGCTAATGCTCTTTGCGCTATGCCTTCTATCAAACAGCACATTAGCAGTGATTTTAACTCCCTGAACGCCGTTTCACAGCCGGAAAGTCAAGCAGCACAATGAGTGAGTGCAGGTGAAGGGGTCGGCGGAGGATTTTTCGAAGCAGTATACTTTCGCAATGATTTGGCGTTGTTTATGCTGGAGAGAACCAAATCGCATTGGGTTTTATTTTGTGCTAGACTGAGGTATCCATCTCATTTGATTGTAGGTGGAGCTGTCCGAATTAGAGGTGGAAAAAGTTCAATGTGGTTTGAGTGCATCCAGGCGGTTTGGAAACAGTTGACGTTCGTATTCTTATTCACTGCGACGTATCCTTGTTGTGGGCCACTTCGATGCCTCTACTTCCTTGGTTCCCCTCCTCCATCTGGGTCTGAGTTTCTGATTTTTTTGGCCATAGAAAAAGCGACACTAGGCAGTTTATGGGAGGGCAGCGCAGCGACACCTGAAATCCATTAGCATCGATCGGCTTCCAACGGCCGCTCGACTTCAGAGAACGGCTAGCATTTCACCTGTTGCGGTGCTGTTTTATTTTCGTTCACTCGGATGCTCTCCCTTGCTAGTCGATAACTTCTTCCTAACCAGAAAGGATACGAAAGTGAGAAATCTGGCATTTGTTTTATGTCCTCAATATAACCACATACAAGGTGTAAGTATGGAAAAGCATATGACAGCGAGCAGCTGTTTGATGGCAGATGCCGTTGCCACAACACATTCGGCTTTTTCGCACGAGTGCCGGAGGTCTGTCGTCAATAATGCCGTTTTTCGGCTCAAATTCGATATTTTCATTGCAAATTGGAATATGCTATACAAATGGTAGCCAGGTCTGTCATGTTTGTGATGAAACATACACAATTTCTTCTCAAAAGGGTGGCTTAAAGTGTCATGACCCCAGCGGAAATGGTTATAAATGGACAAATAAATGGACATTCGGACAAGTGCTGAGATACTTGTCCATAAGAATGCATACTGCATGGAGGTCATCCCTATTCGGGTCCGTTCCGGAATGTTCATGAAAAAGTGAGACGCATGCAGGGTTCTCAAACGCCTACGTGCTATTCGCTCTGTTTCACAATCCAACAGTAGCATCATGGCACGATTTAGGGCGTGTTTCACATTTCATTCGAAAGGTTTTAATCATTTCGGGATTTCACAAGTCAACTTGGACTTTGTATATTACGAATCTTAACGGAAATGATGTACAAGTGTTAGAATTACTACAGCAGACCGTTAATTGACTTGTACCTTATAACATTCAGTTCTCTAATGCAGCGGGGTTATTCTACGGATGGGTAGACGCTCTCTTCACTCACCTTCACCCCGCCACAACGACGGAGTTTAGGTTATCTTATGTAGTGAATGTAAAAGGATGCAGATGCCGACTGGTATATACCATTTGTTCTTCAAGACTGTAAGGTGTTTTAGTAGCAGGTAGGACGTATTTGAAATCTGCATGGACTCATTTCTTTTCCTTTGGGCAGATTAAGTCACCTCTGGGGAGGTTTCGTTCATATTAAGCAGCGACGGGTACCCTTTATCTTGAAAAACGTAATAGTTCATTGCGGAGTGGTTGACTCCCACAGGATGGAGTAGAAGGGGAGGTGGTTCATACCTGTTCTACGTTAAAGTGGACATATTCAAACCAATCTTGACACTTTTCAGCTTAAACGGAGCATCTTCGGGATATTAAAATTAGTGTTGTTCAAATCAAACTGTAACGTTTAAGAGATGCGAAGTGAGTTTCTGTTTTAATCAGAGAGATTCCCAGAAGGCCGAGTGTTGGATGTCTACATAAGTCTTGCTCTTTCGCCTGAAGGAATATTTTACAATCCTTTTTTCAGTGCGCATAAAAGCTACTATTTTTCTATATGTCATAGGAAGGGGCTGCACATTGCGTTCGTCTGGGCTCTCACTTTCTTTATCTGATTGGGTAATGTAGATGAGGTTTGCGTGGAGTCACGCAGTGAAGGATTGCGAGTCTTTGCATTTTCTTCGGTAAATAGCGGAGTTATGCCACTTGATGTAGAAGGAACATCAGAATGTGACATACCCATGTTGGAATTGACCACATCCTAAGGCCCTTCCGTTTGCTCAGTTCTTTGTGTTCCCCTTGTCAAAGGAACGGACTAAAGAACGCAAACCGATTTCTGCTTTTACATGTAGGGAATTCCATTACCACACTTCTGACATCGTATGTAAAATGGTAAATCGACGTGAATATGATTTTCATTGCTAATCAGATAAAAGTCGCGACATACTGCAATAGCAGGCTTATCTTTTCATTTCACACAGCAGAATCTTCCCTTGTTTTTCGCACTTCGAAACAGCTTAAATACTTCCCTTTAGGTGGAAAATTAGTATTTTATCAACATTGAAGGCTGTCTAGAAACTACTAAAGTGTAGTAGTTTCTAGACAGCCTTTTTAGGTGATTAACAAGTTTTTACAACGATGTCTTGCTGCGATCAAAACTCAGCCGTCAAGCGGGACTCGAAATCACCTCCTGTTGACCGGGCGGGAAGGCTCTACGCCATTATCTCACCGTCGCTGTTTGATCAAGCACAGCATCGACATTTTGTGGGACCCGTCCGCACCTACCCGTATATCGAGATGAGCCGGCCGCTGATATCAGCATGGAACCAGTTAAGCTGAAGGTCTTGATAGAAATGACAGCCAGGCGGGTTCAAGTCCCACCTGGCGCTAGAGTTTTGATCGCAACAAGGCATCGTAGTAACAGCTTACATCCTCGATACCAGCCACTTGAAGCTTAAAAAACTGACTTGATTAACAAGTTGTTAAGAAGCCTAATGGAAAATTTTAAGTCGGAAGTTTTTAACTTGAAACGTGCCCAGCTTGATTTCAGCGACGTTCGTTTTGATTTCGAGCATATTGTAGTTCATTTTACTCATAGCGATGTTTTGTCGCGATCAAAACTCTAACACCAGGCGGGACTCGAACATGCATCACCTGCTAACCTGGCAGGATTGCTCTACGCCATTACGCCACCGGCTCTTTTTATCGAACTCCGATTCGATTAATTCACTTTAGCTCGAAGGGCGTCCAGTTTCATTTGAAAGAAGTGCAGTGCAATTTATCGTGATAGCGGTAAAACAGCTGCAAGTAGCAAGTATATTTTAATGTTAGGAACCATCTGTGGATATTATTCTCGGTGGTCAACGGCACTTTATAGTCTATAAATATAGGACCTTAGAGTACTCTAGATTCTAGTTTTAGGCTGCGGATGAAGGCTAGTGTGCAGCAGAAGCTTGCGTTTTCGAGGCACCATTGATGTATTTTTTGTTTTTTGATAGCCTACTTATCGGGCTGAAGCCCTCGTCGCATCAGCAAGGCTGTGCTGACGCGGAGGAGAGCACAGAAACCGTGTTGTGCGATTGTTCTATAAGCACGTGCAATCTCGATGCGGACACCAGCTGCTGAATAGCGTTGAAACGCTGCCTGCTTCTTGTCTTTTCACTGCAAACGCCGGCCACTGGCATCGATCAGCCCAGCCAATATCAACGGAGGTTTTGTTTTTGAACTGCCAGAACTTTGGGCAGTGCGCGTTACACGTAGGAAATCCTATACCTGTGTGCGTGGTCAATCAATGCTGCGTCGTTGCACTCTCGGCAAGTGCACGTAGGGCATCGTTCGCGGGTTGTCAGCTGAAAATTGGACGGGCATAGAGGTCTTTGGGGGTTTCTTAGGGTGAGCGAGGATGGGGAATAAAATGAGAGTTCTTTCTAGATGAAACTTGCTTTCAATTATGCTTACAGCAGTTTACTTATTTATCTGTTCGTCGTTGGCCAAATAACGTGCCATAAATAAAACACTGTTAACACAACGCCAAAGTGCTATGCAAAACTTGTAGCACAGCTAAAGGAAGCACGAAAACATTTAGCTAAATCCCGGAGTAGTTGGATTGATTAATCAGTGATTAGGTATCAACAGACGTCCTTTCCTCTTTCTCTATTCTTTTCTTTTATAGAAACACGGAAATTAGAGGAAGAAAAACAAATATAAACCTGGCTTGGAGTTGAGCAGTTCCTGGAAGATTTTGCTGATTCGTAGGTGTTTCAGGCATGGACGGCGCTGTATGATCTAGCCAACATATTCGAATCATTCCTTCCCCAGCTGCTCACATATCCGAATCCGACCGACCCGCTCAACGGTGACGCGGCAGCGCTCTATCTGCACAAACCGGAGGAGTTCAAGAAGAAGTGCAAGGGTATGATGCTTTGCAACTGTTGTAGGAATTTCCTATTCGTAGGTTTTCACGGTCTTATAGCTCCAACACGTTTGGTTTACAGTAGAGATATTTGAGCGGTGCTCGGGCACTGCTACTTTATTGTTTTATCGTCAATGTAAGGCTGCGGGCATTGAGGGATTTCTTTTCTCGCGACCAACGTGCAGGGAATAATCCATTTTCCCCGTATTCCCCTGCTGTAGTGAATCTCGAAAAGCAGACAGTCGGCAGGGGGTCTATTCACGCTGCTTTTCTTTTTCTCACTCATTGAGTGTCGCTAGAAATCTTGACTAAACGGATGAACAGTCCAGTGCTTCTGCTCTCGGAGATTCGAGTCACATGATCTTCGCCTGGCGGGGTGCACGTTAACGCATTTTCTTCTGAAAATGCTGGATTCGATTGGATTTCATGACGCATCGACACCGGATGTCAGTTTGAAGTGTCTATAGCGTTTTTTCAATGACTTGAAGAAGCGGACCTTAGCTTCTGATATTTGGGCCGTTGATTTGAACACATGTAACTCGCATGTTCTTGGAGGCCCCGATAGTCTCTATGAAATATATGCTGCCAAAAGAGTGCGTTGCTTTGCTGAAGTGACCCGAACAAGTGCGATTCGAACTTTTCGATTAGTTCTCGAAGTTGTTGCCGAGCATTTGGTAATCGTGAAGAATGCAGTTTTTTTTTTAGAAATTCGGATTTTCTCCTTACGGAACCCTACAAAATTACAGCATTTTAAAAATCTTTTGGGTAATGTTCAAGTTTTGCTCAAGCAAGACCTGGTGGCTGGGTTTATTTCAAACGTATCTTGAATGCGAGCATGCTTTACGTGCTGTAAAACCCCGGCAACCTAGTATTAATGGATAGTCTGCTTCTAGATGTGTTGAATCACTACTGTTTCATCTTTGCTGCCGAAAACGCCGCTGATCTGGGCTCTTAACCATTCCTTAAATACTGCTGCTAGCAAAGAGGTTAATTATGTGTACCGCTTGTCATATTGCCCTCCCGAGGTCGGATTCCTCAACGACTTACATAACTTTAACAGAGAGCTCACAGCGGAAAACTCAGATAATGCAGCTTATCGTTCACCATATCGCTTGATAAGCCGCGCTATCAGGGGTTTGGGCTGTATTTTCTCTGTTAAATTGCTGTAAGTCGTTGATGAATCCGGCCCCTGGATGCTACGGAAGCTTATCGCTCACGGCGATTTCGGGGCAGCAGCTGACTGCGGACGCATTGATGCTCGGAACTTGCCATATCCTTCCCTCAGCTCGATGAGCGATCTATTAAAGTGTGTCGGAAATACCAAAAAGCAGATAAGACATGGCTTCTGAACAATATTGAACCTACAGGAGAGGGTTCTTTGAGCTGACAGCGGTATGTGAATCCCAAGAAAGTACCAGGTGCACAGCATCCGCTTTCCTCGTCAGCTGCTCGCTTCTTACAGCTGTCCGACTGTCAATTTCTGAACTCCTTCAAGTGATTGTTTGCCACGTAGCTGATCAAGGTCCGACGAATGATCTGAAAATTGAACGCTTCCGTCTTCTTTTGCTGTTGAGACCTCTGAGCGGGTTGATGATGATGTAATTTTCTCGCTGTTCGAGTGCTTAGACATGAGGGCTGATTTACTACGACTGTGGTCTAAATTAGGATCACTGCCTTGTGCTGACTGCAAAACCCCATGGTCGCTTTTGTGTGGGCTATTCCAGCACAGTGTGTCTACATGTCTGCTCATGTGTCATCTAAAAATCCCAACGTATTCAATCGAAATAGTTTTCTATTCCCCGCAACAGTTTATGGCGCAGACTAATACCATGAGTGCGTTATCCAAATGTTTGTTAACCTTCGTAGCTGGAATATTTGTTCTTAAGGGTAGTGAATGTTGGACTTAGTGAAGGAGACCCATCTTTTTGACCATAGAATTTTTACCGCGTTAAGCACAATAAGGTTTTAAAAGTTTTCACAATAAGGTTAGCCTACCATTAACAACAGGAAAATGAAAAACGTCTTGTTTGCATATCGTTGCGACTGCGCCGTGCAGTCGCTCAAGGTTTCGCGATGTTTACTCGATTCGCTCGACGTCATCTGCTTGAAGATGTTTACTAAACATTTGTATGAGTTTTTCCACACATCTTTGTTACGTTGTTCGTTTAGTTCGACATCTTGCGAAACTGAGTTAATTACAAAAGTGTGAGCCAGAAATCGTGCTTTACAGTGATTACAGATGGCGAAAGAACCACGTATTAGGACTTATTTATGTGTTTATTCCAGGAGTCGAGCGTTCTACCCCCTCGCCTCCCTGGCCCGCCCATCCCTAACCCCCTGGGCTTGCTCGAGAGTCAAGTGGCTGCCTTACGAGATAGTGGAGAGGCAAACATTTGCCACGCCTCTGTTTAAAGGGCGGGGGTAGAACGCCACTCCGCCGTTTATTCCCATGATTATATATGGTGGGATTGTGCCTTTGCTAGAAGTATGGCGTTTGACGACGACTGAAGGGATCATTGGACAGTTATAGCGCAATTCATGCCTTATTCATTCTTTTTTCAAGAATTTAGAGGCGGTTTCATATGGAAAGCTCTTACTTATTCCTGGGAATAACATGAGGGCCCGATTTCTGACCCATATCAGTGCAATAATTCCAGCTCAAAGTTTAGCAGATACTAGTGGGCAATAAAATTTCCTATCAAACCAAGAGTTCAGTATACCTAACCGCAAAATGGATGTAAATAGTTATCCAAAAATGTCATATAAATGATATTTATACTATCTTACTATATATATTTCAGTTAATGTCACGTTTCCGTCACGGTAAGGGGGGGGGGGGAGGGGTGCGAAAGAGACGATAGCCAAGGGATGCCTTCGACAGGGCGGCATATGCCAGCTGGTCTTTCTTGAGCTTAATAATCGCCCATTGCTGGCGAACTCAGATGCTTGGCGACGGATCACTCATGTTTACGATATGTTGAGCGGGTAGCGCGTCAGGGTGTGGATGGAGAGGAGATCATACGCCGAGCGTCGGCATTCAGAAGGCGCGCCAATGACGTCGTCCAACTTGCGTGAGGATTCGGAAGACGTGATGCAGACGTCGTCCTCGGGCGTCGGGATTAAGAAGGGTAAGGGGCACCATTAAGAGGACCAGTTAGGGGACCAGTAAAGTAGGCCATGAAGGGTGGGGTAGTAAGGGGAACCAGTATTTTCTCTCAGTGTCATCCAACGTGTGTCCACTCCGGATTGGGACTTTCACGATCTGTTTCTACGTAGAAAACGCGTACGGGCCTGTTCATACTTCGTGACTAGAGCGACAAATGCGACAACAGCGACTGGAGCGACGGATGTAGTGTGGCGTACGTAAATAATTACGCATTTCACACTACATTCGTCGCGGACGGAGTGTGGAGTACGCAATTATTTACGTACACCACACTACATTCGTCGTCCCAGTCGCAGCAGTCGCTCTTGTCGCGAAGTATGAACAGGCCCTACTATGGATAAGAAATCGCATACACCCAATAGAGGGAACAGGCATCGCAGGAACAGTTTTGAAGTTTTCATTTCTCTGTCGTACTCCGCTATGTTATTCTATACAGTAAAACCATTTCTTTGCTACCAAGGAAAGCAAGAGGGCCTAAAGAAGAAAGGAAGACGGTTGGGGTGTTCTATTCTCGTGGATTGGGGCGAAGGTCCTAACCAGATGTTTGGCAGGTTATAGGCCGCTGAACGCCTGCTAAATCAAATAATCGTTGCAGAGCGGATGAAAGCATGTTGCTATTCCAACGACTAACACATTAGAAGCTTTTCGCTTTATTGTTGTTTAAAATGAGCTGTAGAACCTGTTCACAGTAGAATAGGCTGTGTGACTTTTCTGAGCCTAAAGAGCAAGAATTTTGTGCCCTTTTCTTGGAGACACTCTGCATTCGAACACGTCGAAAGCATCCTGTGTTGCAGATTACGTGGAGCGCTTCGCGTCCGAAGATGCGCTGCGGCGTTTCTTCAATGAGTCATCCTGCAAGCCGGACTACCGAATGGACAAGACCGGTGACGACTCGGACATCTCGAGCATGTCGGACTTCTCGGAGGACGAGGCTCAAGGCATGGAGTTATAATGCCGGCCGCTTAGGAACGCTTCGGATTTCCAGAGCTCGTCCATTCGTCCATCATCGTCACATCGAGAAAAGGGAGTGTATTTTGCACGGAAATGTAGTCGCTGCGCTTTTTGTCGAGTTGTCGCCTTGTAAGAATTCCTGCAGTCAGTCTCATGTTCGCCGTCCTAAAAACCAAAGTCTGTAGCCCGAGTGTGAAATCGTTGTACCTTATGAACCAACCAACGTTCGTTTCGCCGATGGATTGGATCCGACACGTAAGCCGCGGATGTTCACGGTTATCTCAATTCTGTTCTCATGGAATGTTTATGCGCAAGTTCTACGCTGAATATGGACAATAGCACGCTATCAATGCCACCACCACCACCTATTCGTGATAAAGTAGGTCTATCAAATAGATGTTTCCTTTGTCGTCGTCTGAATTTTGCCGAGAAGAATGAATTGTATTCAGAAGTATAGGCTTACCCGCACACATAGTAGTTCCGGACGCTAGTGCATGCAATGTACATGTTTCATTACCTTTATGAAGGATTTTTTGCGAATAAAATTGATTTCTATGCTATGATTCTCTTCTTGTTGTTGTTTGCTCCGTTTTCGTATTCGCATGGAATAAGAATCCACAATTGGTGGCCGATGTCCTTCGTCAATAAGCTCACCAAGGATGCTTCGTGCCTTCAGAGAGAAGGGAGTCCTAGCCTTCTGTGTCGCTATTAGTGAGGTTTTTGGAGCATTCCGCAACGAGCGGTAACGACTCCAGCATCACTTGAATCGTTGTAGAAGCAGGGAGAGGACATCCCTGAAAAGTCACCAGAACTCTCGTGATGCTTGGAAGGACCTGAACGGAAGCAGGGAGGTAGGCCTAACCTGGTTCGGTATGTGGGAGCGCTTAAGCGGAAGTCCAGACAACAAATCTGGAAGATACATGTTGTGTACCTACAAGAGAAGCGCAGTAAAAATGCATAGGCTAACGAGCTTGGAGAAGTGTCAAGGGGTACTTACTATACAATGGAGAGGTCAAAAGAAATGGGTCTACGGTGATGTAAAAACTTTTAGAATGAAAATGCTAAGTACAGACGCAGACGCTTTGTAATTAATGGTGAACGTCCATCCCTATTTTAGCTAGGACAAGGCTATCATAAAGGATAAAAGGATAAAGGACGGCGTTACTCAATCCCTTTTGGGATGCGCCACGCATTCTACTTCTACGGGATTTCGTGGAGGCGACTTGAATGCGTATTTGGCCATACAATGACTTGCGGTGGCCAGTCGATGAGCAAGTCAGCGCTCTATCCTTCCCAGATAAGTCTGGTACCAATTCACCGACGCCGGAGGGATTCAAGGCTTGGTTGGCCTGGGCGGGAAATCCGAACCAGGAACCTGGTATCGGGCGCAGGTGACAGCTGGCGCCTCCTCCGACTGCGCTACCAGCGCCCAAGGCTGTCATATGTGGAAGAAATACAGGGTGAACATCCTCTAGACCTTCCCAAAAGCTTCCATGAATTACTTTCATCGATCTGAAGAAGGCATTCGACTCCGTCGAAACTGAAGCGGTCATCAACGCCCTGCTCACTCAGGGGTTCCTACTCAGTACTAGACATGGGATCCGAATCATGCATTTTCGGATATCCGGCCGGATTTATCCGGTTTCGGATTATCCGAAATCCGGCTCGGTCGAAAATTGCTCTCATCTGAATCATCCGAAGATCCGGAGTTTCTAAAATTGCCCTCATCTGAATCATCCGAAGATCCGGGGTTTTCAAAATTACCCTCATCTGAATCATCCGAAGATCCGGGGTTTTGAAAAACGCAATGATTCGGATAAAATCGGATAAAAATCGGATAATAGGAGGTTAGCGCGCCTTGCTGGCAAACTCTGCGCCATTGATAACATGACTTTTTCGGGCAAATTTGCAATCATTTGGCGGGTATTCTCTCGCAAGGGAAGGGTCTGATAGCGTATATCTGAACGAGGAGAGGGAGTCATCCTATTAAATAGGAATAATCGCCACCTCTCAATTAGCATAAAATGTGTTTCATTTTTGCCAATACAGTACAAAAAAGGAGGAAACAAACTATTATCCGTTTCGTTCCTACCCTTAGACGGATAATAGAAAACGACGGTTTATAAAAGCATAAGGTCTCTCCCGGAACTCCTCAGTAAGGAAGAGAGACCTTAGGTGAAATAAAAAGGAAGAAAAAACTCACCGATCATCGGATAAAATCCACTAATAGTGACGGAATAATAGTAGTAGCATAAGTAGAATAGTAGTACCGACGAAAATACAACGTCGTAGTAGTAGAAGAATAACATAATACTTAGTGAAAGAATAAATCTGCAACAATAGAATCACCAAGGGATATAGACGAATACGACGACGGAATCACGGCAGACGCACAAATCGCGAGACACGAACAAAACGCGAACAAAATGGAAATCGCCGAAGAAACTAGTCAGACCGAGTATTTATAATCTTAGAAGATACTCAGCCAGGCCAAAATAGGCGCCAAAATTAAATAAAACCTAAGTATTTGAGCCGGGAGCTAGGTAGTTGTATTGTGTGTGATTGCACAATACACACTAAAGAGGTGCTATAGTATACTAAAAATCATGAAAGTAAAATAAAAACGACGGAGAAGCAATATTACAGCGTGTGTTAACACAAAAGGGTGTAATCCATCGAGTTTAACGGTGGAAAGAGGAGTTGTAAAAATCTTTTTTTATTAATAAGTGACAATTTAAACGAAAAATAACAAATTAAGGAGAGAGATTATTCTAAAAGATAGTTGAGAGAAGTTTTAACTTAATATCTTGCAAATTGAAGATCTTATATTTATATTTAATAAATTTATTCTTATTAATACATTTGAAAACATTACAAACTATTTCTTCCCTTTTATAACCATTATTAGTTAGACTAGCGTAAAGACAGTAGGTACGTTGTATAAAATCTTCTAGTAAGGTGCAAGTGCGTGCTATTCTTAAGACTTCCGTGTATATCGTAGCAGATTTAATTCGATCGCTTATAAAAGAAGTAGCGTGCGGAAGCCTTTTTACCTCAAAGCTATAATGGTCTGTTTTGTTGTAGTTTATAGTGTATAAATTGTTATTATCGACTAGTATTTCTAAATCTAGGTAATTGCAATGATATTCATTAATATGCGTTGGTTCTATCTGTAATGAGTCAGCATAAACTAAACTAAGAATATTAGCAATATTCCGGGTATCCGAGTTATGAACAATAAGAAGATCATCCATATATCTGTAAGGTTTAAAAATAAAATTCTTGTGCGTAATATTGTCCATGGAGTATTTATATTCGAAATATGACAGTGTAAGATCCGCTAACAACGGACTAAAGTTTCCACCTTGTGGTACTCCAATAGTTTGTTTAAAAACTACTTTTCCAACTTGGCAGAAGCTATTATAGAGTAGGTAATCAACATAGTACAGTAGGTCATTAACATCATAGTATCTATATCTATTACTATTACAACAATCTACATAGAAAGTTTTTTTGTTAAAGCCATTGTATGCAATAAACTTTTTACCTGAATTCTTAAAACATAATAAAAGGATAGCTTTTATGTTATGTAGAATAACATTGTGTTTTAAGTTAGTAAACATGTTAGTGAAATCGGCAGAAAAAATTTTAAGGTTTTCTCCTGTTATATTTGTTATATTATTACTTATATTAATGTCATCTATTGCCCAATATCCTATAAATCTTTTGTTCCTGTTATAGATGGAATTAACATATCTTCTAAAGTGGGATTTGATAAAGGTGAAAATATTTTTCATTTCAACCGCTAATGGTTTAATACTGCTATTATATGCACCAGTAATAAATCTAAATTTTATAGGGGTTTTGTGAAGTTTAGGAATACAATAAATTAACGGTATGGTGGGATTAGGAATGTTTTCTAATCTAAAACGACTACAAGCATTTACATGTCTTTGTATTATTTCTTCTATAGACTCATTATTGTAAACTTTATAAGTATCATTAATATTTTGGTTATTAAAATTCATTTCTTTCATAATAGTAGAAACATAGAACTTTTTACAAATAATACCATAATTATTACTAGCCTTATCTAATGGACATATTACAAATTTATCTTGTATTATACTTAGACATCTTTTATCAAATAAAGTTGTATCATAACTGTTAAGTTTTTCTGCATAAAGCATAGGTTTAAGTTTAAAAAGCATTTTATTACGAAGGAATTTGTAAATATCTTGTCCCTGTTTACTGTCAAGTTTGTATTTATTGTGGAAGGAAGTAATGATAGAATGTAGAGTTTTGTTAAGCCATTCCAAAATATTCTGTTTGTTACAATTTCTCCCTATCCGAAACTTTGTTCCTTTGTTCATAATATAATAAAGCGAAGGATCTTTTATTATCTTTAAATCTCCTGTAACTACGTGTCCATGATCTTTATCTTTATACCTTTCGAACTCTACGTTATCACATTTACAGTTACCGCTAATTAAGCTGCGCATTTGCTCAAAATTTAGATTGGATAACACTTGATTGTAATTAAAAATTGTTTTAGAAATAGGCATGTTGTATTCATATACTAACATACACCTTCGAAAGGTGTTGTTACAACCAACAATACTTTTAATATAATTACTATTAATAATCTGATTGAAGTTAATCTGATCGAGTATATTGTGAATATATTCAGCTTTGACAACAAAAAACTGATCTCTAAGTGGTTTACAGGTGCTAGAGGTGTGCTGAAATCTACACAGAATACATAAAAGCTTTTGTCTAACCTCGTCTTGTATGCAAGATAGAAAGTTAGAATTATAACATAAAACTAGGAGTTTTTTGATATGTTTTTTGTTTAGCGAATTTATGAACCTAAATAATTCAATACTACTGTTTGCAGTGTTAATCTTTGATAAACAGAAGGTTATATCTAAAGGTGTTTTGTTTTTATTCCTTTTAGTACTACGTTTTCTAGTTTTAACAACTCTAAAACAATAATATGGGTGAACGGGTTTGTTCAAAAGAGGATTAGAAAAATTAGATATATTGCCATATCCTTTGATGTTGTCATTTAATCCAAACGGATACGCTGTATTCAATAATTTGATCCAAAAAAGTTCTTTATCAGCTAAAACGTTCTTATCACAATTATCTTCTAAGCTGTCAAGAATTGTGAGTGTAATTTCTTTACTGATGCAATTTTTATTAAAGTGTTCATACAGGTAATTGTTGACATCTTTTTTATTAATATGGTACAAGTGTTCTTTAATTCTAATTTTAAGCTTTCTTGTAGTTAATCCCACATATTGCATACTGCATTGTTTGCAAGTAATGCAATATATCACGTTACTAGAATTACAGTTACTACCAGGACTTAGGCATGTGTGAATCTTAAGTCCAGTAGTACTGCTTACAATAAAGCTTTCTTTATTAATCAAACAGCAAATATTACAATTGGGACTACATTCTGTCGTTATTAATTGATTACCAAGGTATTGTAAACTGTATATGTTACCAACCTTACTTTTATAGAATCTGTTGAACATGTAATATTTGGGGTCATTTGTGCACAGAGTTTTAGCAGACCGTAAATTGTTGTGTTTGACCGGTCTATACCAAACACAAAGGGAGAAAGTATTTAGCAGGTTTGCTGCTAGGCTACCGCAAGCCCTATGATGTCCATGGAATGTTTGTAAGGAATATATGACGACTGGACGGCTTTTTTGGAGGCGCAGGAGCTATTCTCCCATGCGAACTCCTACTTTTATAAACCCCATCAAAAAAGCCCCTATTTTTTGTGTACAAGAGGTGTGGCCCTCTTATCAAAGACCAGAAAAGGAGTGAGTGAAGGAGTATAACGTTCAAAAGGAAGAAACTTACAGCTTACTTAATTATTAAAGAATTGTTAGAAAGTAAGGTCAGTAACAAGAAAAGATTACAGACCATGTTTTGACACAAGAAATAGATGAAGAGTAGAATTGAAAATTAGTTGGGTAAAATTGTTAGTAATGTTAATGATACGGTACTAATCTATCGATTACATGGTCCTGTGTGGAAAATGTGTTGCGAATCTAAATACGGACTGTCTATTAACCGTATAAATACGGAATTACAGAAAAAGGCCTGTCAGTAGGTTGTGTTTATTTTTTGATTATGCTTCAGTCCTGTTACAATATAATACTGTATATAATGTGATAATATTATTAACTTAGAATATATAGCAGTTTATCAACTATGTGTAGCACATTGCTACATAACAACTAAATTAAGCAAATAGTTAACAAAGTTTGGGAATAATACTATTCTTTAAGATAATATTTCTGAAGCCAAAAAGAACAGGAATATTGTTGCAGATGTCAACGTACGAACGCCAAAAGATCTTCCAGGAAAACGTAAATAGAAGAGTCTTGCTGGACTGGGTGAGGGTAACCGGGCTACCCACAAATAAAAAGAAGAGTTATGATCAGTTGTTATCCAGTCTAGCATACGACATACTTGTAAGTTTCAATTGTAGTCCATCCCTATTCAACTATTTAGTAGTTATTGCTGTAGTTAAGTGTTTTAGATATCCTCGAGAAAAACCTGAACCTTTTTCATGGGCGACACAAGCAGGCTTCTATGGTAACCACGAAGCGATTCGTGTAAGTAAATTGGAGAAAAATTATTACATTGTGATACATAGTTACTTTAGGCAAGACTAACGTATGACTTCTGGAAGTTCTTCATGAGAGAAGGGCGTAAAAATTTATACGACTACAATTTGAAGAACAATACTGACATAAAGATAAGTCGGGAGAAAACTCTTTCCCTGCAAGAGCAGGATAGGTTAGGGTAAGTTGCTAAACTTTGAAAGTAAACCTTATAAAACAAACTGCAATTGATAGATTTTAAGGTTATACATTCGAAAGTTAATAAAGGAAAGGTACCGTCAAGCTGGCCTGCGTGGAAAGGAAATCGCAATGGTGAAGGGAAAAATAAGGATTGGAGAAGAGCCTGTAAGTTTAATACGAATGTAAAATAGTGACTGTGATAAAATAGTTCAATTATAGCTCATGAAACCAGCAGTAGCTGCAGTCAAGTTAAACGTGACGATGCGTGAATGGAACGGAAGCAAACTTGACGAAATGCTGACCCAGGATGAGAAGAAATCGATAGAAGTAAGCAGTTACTAAATAATAACAATATGCAAGATAATACTTAATTTAAGGAGGGAAAACTCGTATACGGTTCCTTACAACTAGAAGGAATAGATGTTACTGAAGAGTCAGTTAATGAGGAGGCTAATTCTGAAGAGCAAATAGAAAAAACAGTGAGTTAGAATCGTTAGTTGTTTTAATGTAATAACTATTATTGTTATTTTAGCCTTCTACCAGCGGACTAAGCTCAAGCAAGAACTCTGGACGCAAGCGTTCAATGACCGAAAGACAAGCCACTTTTCCTTCCAAAAAAAGGCAGATATGAAGCCATGCCTCAAGTTTTATTTTTGTTCGTTATCGTATATTTTGTCAGTTGACAAAATAAAGTTTACAATCAAACTGAATCCTATTATGTGAGAAAAGAAAGGTTAGAGGTATTTAGCCGTTATCTAAAGGAAACGAAAAAACCGTCTATGCGACGGTTGACCCAATTGGTCGGTACCAAGCCCCAGTTGGGCTAAGAGGCTAAGCCTCCAAACATAAAAGCATTACAAGGGAAATATATATCAACCCAATAAGGTACTGCCGTCTAGTGGTATCGGGTTTCCCTCGAGTTCCCACTAGACGTCAGCATACACAATACAGTACAAAAAAGGAGGAAACAAACTATTATCCGTTTCGTTCCTACCCTTAGACGGATAATAGAAAACGACGGTTTATAAAAGCATAAGGTCTCTTCCGGAACTCCTCAGTAAGGAAGAGAGACCTTAGGTGAAATAAAAAGGAAGAAAAAACTCACCGATCATCGGATAAAATCCACTAATAGTGACGGAATAATAGTAGTAGCATAAGTAGAATAGTAGTACCGACGAAAATACAACGTCGTAGTAGTAGAAGAATAACATAATACTTAGTGAAAGAATAAATCTGCAACAATAGAATCACCAAGGGATATAGACGAATACGACGACGGAATCACGGCAGACGCACAAATCGCGAGACACGAACAAAACGCGAACAAAATGGAAATCGCCGAAGAAACTAGTCAGACCGAGTATTTGTAATCTTAGAAGATACTCAGCCAGGCCAAAATAGGCGCCAAAATTAAATAAAACCTAAGTATTTGAGCCGGGAGCTAGGTAGTTGTATTGTGTGTGATTGCACAATACACACTAAAGAGGTGCTATAGTATACTAAAAATCATGAAAGTAAAATAAAAACGACGGAGAAGCAATATTACAGCGTGTGTTAACACAAAAGGGTGTAATCCATCGAGTTTAACGGTGGAAAGAGGAGTTGTAAAAATCTTTTTTTATTAATAAGTGACAATTTAAACGAAAAATAACAAATTAAGGAGAGAGATTATTCTAAAAGATAGTTGAGAGAAGTTTTAACTTAATATCTTGCAAATTGAAGATCTTATATTTATATTTAATAAATTTATTCTTATTAATACATTTGAAAACATTACAAACTATTTCTTCCCTTTTATAACCATTATTAGTTAGACTAGCGTAAAGACAGTAGGTACGTTGTATAAAATCTTCTAGTAAGGTGCAAGTGCGTGCTATTCTTAAGACTTCCGTGTATATCGTAGCAGATTTAATTCGATCGCTTATAAAAGAAGTAGCGTGCGGAAGCCTTTTTACCTCAAAGCTATAATGGTCTGTTTTGTTGTAGTTTATAGTGTATAAATTGTTATTATCGACTAGTATTTCTAAATCTAGGTAATTGCAATGATATTCATTAATATGCGTTGGTTCTATCTGTAATGAGTCAGCATAAACTAAACTAAGAATATTAGCAATATTCCGGGTATCCGAGTTATGAACAATAAGAAGATCATCCATATATCTGTAAGGTTTAAAAATAAAATTCTTGTGCGTAATATTGGGGTTCCTACTCAGTACTAGACATGGGATCCGAATCATGCATTTTCGGATATCCGGCCGGATTTATCCGGTTTCGGATTATCCGAAATCCGGCTCGGTCGAAAATTGCTCTCATCTGAATCATCCGAAGATCCGGAGTTTCTAAAATTGCCCTCATCTGAATCATCCGAAGATCCGGGGTTTTCAAAATTACCCTCATCTGAATCATCCGAAGATCCGGGGTTTTGAAAAACGCAATGATTCGGATAAAATCGGATAAAAATCGGATAATAGGAGGTTAGCGCGCCTTGCTGGCAAACTCTGCGCCATTGATAACATGACTTTTTCGGGCAAATTTGCAATCATTTGGCGGGTATTCTCTCGCAAGGGAAGGGTCTGATAGCGTATATCTGAACGAGGAGAGGGAGTCATCCTATTAAATAGGAATAATCGCCACCTCTCAATTAGCATAAAATGTGTTTCATTTTTGCCAAGTCGTTAAACCCAAGGAATGGGGGTTCTCGAAGTCACAATTGAACGGCGCATCACGAATTTGGGTTCTTGTACGACCGCGATGCCTCTGCCGGCAAGCAGCTCGGAGCGCAATGGGTAGTGACGATGCTTCATGGGAGGAAGATCGGGGATTCGATCCTCATGCGCTGCTGCATTCCTGCTTTTTAAATGATTGGTTGAGATTTGAGGGATTCTGACGTCTATACCATTTTCAGATGTTTTCTGCGCACTTTCCAGTTGCATGCTGGTGTACTCAACATGATGATGCATAAATATTCAACACCAGTGATGCACAGGTACAACGTACATAAAGCAGCACTGGACACAATGGGCAGGGTATAAATGCTGCAGGCTCCTCTCAGACTGTTTCCATACATCGGCCAATGACCTCGGGTAAAACATCCTGCTCGGATTTTCAAAGGAGACCATGATGTGACGTCACATGTGGTTAAAACGAGAAAATCTGTGGATCCCGGAATTTGACCTAAACGGCATCAATACACTCTTTCTCTCATCTTTGCCTGTCATCTGGAAATCAGAGGTCTGCTGGAGGTTCTCTAAAACCCAACACCAACAAAGTCGCCGATAGATAAGCAGCCTTCATGGGAATGACACCAACCTGACCGAACGGATGGCTAGCATACCCAAGGACTTCGAAGCACGTCAACTTGAAGTTAACGAAGACGAACGGCTGGAAGTGGTGGAAAACCAGAAGAAGGTTGGGATCCGCAAAATGAACTGATAGACGTGGAAAGGCTAGCAAGCAGTGGGCATATGATAACGTTTTCGGCTGGAACTCTTGTTTCAGAGGAAAGGGAACGTCTTCAATTGGAATTCGCCTATGGAGCCGATCTCATTTGTCCATATATGGAAGCAAACTGTAAGGAGCCAGTAGCCTTTATGCGCTGCTCGTATTGTGGCCAGTGCTTATGTTCCATTCAAAGGCTACTTTGTGTCTGTGTATCACTGATGTTAAACGTTCATGCATCGTTATGTTGAACAGCTTTCCAATTGAGTTTTGGTTTAGAAACCGGTCAGTAATAAGCAAGTGGCAACAAAGTTGCTCTCACGGCATGGCATACATCTGGAAACACTGCACAGCAAACATCTAAAATGGTGCAGATGTCAGAATCGCTCAAATCAAACAATAAGTTGTAATGCAAATATGCAGCAGCGCAGAAAAGTCGAACCCTCTACCTCCCTCTCATGGAGCAACGTCGCTATCGACTGCGCTACGAGCCGCTTCCCGCCGGCGGCATTGCAGGCGTACAAGACTCCCGAACTCGTGAGGCGCCGAATCCACTGTAACTTGAAAGATCCTCTACTCCTCGGGCTTATCGATTTGGTAAAAAAGAAACACATTTTTATACTAATTGAGGAGTGGCGATTATTCCTATATATGGTGGGATGACTCGCTCTCTCCGTTCAGACATACGCTTCAGACCCTTCGCTTTTCAGAGCACGAGAAATTTCTTGCGGGGCGTTTCGGAATCGTTTCATTATTGTCCTTTACAAGACTTCGCTGTGCATTACCAACTCACTATTGAGTCGGTATTGGCTCTTTGGGGTCTTAAAGCTGTTTTTTCTTTGTTCTGGAAGCGCAAAATAGCTCTGCGGAGAGCTCCCCTCGTAAGGCAGCCAAATACGACATCTTTTACGTAGCGCTGGTGTGTTCCACTCCATTGGTGAACTAAGCTAGGCCAGATATAATGTAACTGGGCATTCATGTGCCTTGCTACCTGGGCATATAACCACTTAATTCAAGGTGAGGCGCTCCAAGCTGCTTTTCGCGCTCGTGACTTCAATTGGTCAAGGAAACAAATGCGGGGTTACTGATGTGTTCCGTTTTTAAGAGGTTGCATGCCCCTATTATATCACTTATCCGGTTTTATCCGAATCGGATATCCGAAATCCGGCTCGGGAAAATGGCGTTATCTGAATCATCCCAAGATCCGGGGTTTCTAAAATTGCCCTCATCTGAATCATCCGAAGATCCGGGGTTTCTAAAATTGCCCTCATCTGAATCATCCGAAGATCCGGGATTTGAAAAAATGGCCTATCCGAATCATCCGATTATCCGGAAAATCGGTGTCGGATCCAATGTCTACTCAGTACATCAGAGTCCTTCGAGAGCCGTACAATGGATTCACGACCAAGACCTCACCATTCTACGATGACGTCGTCACGAGCGTGAAGAAGAAAGGGGTTCGGCAAGGGGATGCCATATCCCCGAAGCTCTTCAGCGCCACCCTCGAAAACGTAATGCGCGAATAGAATGGGAGGACATGGGAGTGAAGGTTGAGGGCCGGCATCTGCACCATCTTCGCTTCGCTAAGACACTGTGCTCATGACACCAAGCATCAGCCAGGCGAAGCGAATGCTGGCTTACTTCGAAGTCTATTTGGGAACGATGGGACTGCATCTGAGTCTACGAAGACGATGTTCATGAGGAACGGACGAGTTTCTGATGCCCTGTTATCGCTCAATGGAACGAACATCTCCGAATGCTCTAGCTACCAGTATCTGGGTCGCGAAGTCAACATAGCCAACGACCTAGGGCCGGAGTTGGGCAGGAGGAAGCGATCGGCTTGAGGGGCTTTCAAGAGCGTCGAAGAAGTCGTGAAGAAGACGAAGAACTTCCGACTCCGTGCCCACTTATTCGACTCCATTGTCCTTCATGCCCTGACATACGCTTCAGAGACCTAGGCAAGGTAGGATGAACACACTACTAGGGTCGCGCAGTGTGGAATAGAGAGGACGATGCTCGGAGTACACGATCCACCCAAACGAGAGAACGCCTCCGGAGTTCCGAGATTCGTCGACGTTCGAAGATCAGAGACGCTGTCGCATGGGCGAAGTCGTCGAAAATTAGGTGGGCCTGCCACGTAATGCGCTTCGCAGACACCCGCTGAACGAGAACCGTCACCTACTGGATACCGCGGGATGTCTAAGGAACACCACGCCCACCAATGCGTCGGTCAAAATTCTTCGTAAAAGCCCTGAAGGACATTGTTATACATTTATTCAAATTTAAAATTTTTTTAAAATTTATTCACATAAAAGTGAGCAAATACAAACCATTAAAAACAATCGTAAGAAAACATGACAACAAACGACAAACCACTAATGATGCTGAAAACTCAGGAGCAAACTCCAAAAAACAGCAAAAAGAAAAAAGAAGAAAAATGCATGGATTACGACATGATTTTTAAACCAGCAAGAAGTGTTTCCCAGAAGGTTTTTCAACATCCAATAAGGACTAGTGTTTATCTTGCCGAAGAGTAGTCCAGCATTTTATTTAGTAAAAGCTTAAAAAAGAATATCAGTTTAAAAAGAATGTTTTGCCATAAAGACATCTTGCCCTTGAAACTATAGAAAGCGCTGAGCCTACGACCTTCTAAGCGCACAATTCCGGGACAGATTCTGTATCTCAAGAGCCTCTTTCAACTGGTACGTACCCCGGGCGATGGCATAGAAAGGAGCACGCACGTTGAATTGATCTGTCGATACGGAGAGAAGTCTTAAAGATAAGAAATAAAGAATATTTCTGAAACAAAAAGTATTTTTAAAAATTAAAAACACTTTCAACTGGTATTAACGATAGGGACTACGCTTAGGCAAGGCAAACCTAAAACTTCATGTAAGAGAAAGGATAGTAAAATGTAGCAAACAGCCAAAAACAGTACAGAGCTTCGAAACCTCTGAGAACAATAACAACTTGCCGGCACTATATAACAAAGGATTGGTCGAATGGTAGGAAAGAAACATATCTGAAGATGAGCGGCCAATAGAAGAAATGTGAGTCTTGACTCTTGATATGACGTTCTTCGTGTTCCTCGAGGAGGATCCATGGGAGCCCTCTGGAAAACTACAGGAGCGAATGATGGAGACGCTGCTGGCACCCGTTCGAGCAGCTCGATGGTCAAGGGGACGACAGGTGATACAGGTGATAATGTACACCCGATCATAACGAAGGAGGTGTAATGTCATGGCATCTTGCCCTATTGGGAGTTGGTAGGTCTCGAGTGCCTTCTGAAGAAAGCTTTGATGGGTATGAAACATCTTTGTGAGATGTTTACTGTGATGCTTACTTTGGCGCCAACAACGTTGCAGCTGAAGGCTTTTAAATATTTTCCGCCAGATGCTTAGACCGTTTCGTCAATTTCTGAGGGACAGTTCTCCACTGGTGAATGTCCCAATGCCCTCATCCTACAGTCAGTATGCGAAAAAAGAATAAAGGACGGAGTTAGTCAATCTCTTTGGGAATATGCCACGCATTCTAACTTCTACGGAATATTGTGAGGGCAATACGAATGCGCATCTGACCTACTACGACTCGCGGTGGCTAGGCAACGGACAAGTCGGTGTTTTGTCCGTCCTAAGCAAGCCTCTTTGAATTCATCGATTGCGGAGCGTATGGAGGCTAGGTTGGCCCAGGTAGAACGTCCGAACCAGCAACATGGTACCGCGGTTGGATGGAATGCTTGATGCCCTGGGCGAAAAATTCGAACCAGGAACCTGGTATCGGGTACACGCGACAGCCAGCACCACCTCCGACTGTGCTACACGCGCTCTCCGAAGTTAGTATAGCGAAATGCTTGTGAGAGTTTGTACTTTCATCAATGGCACCTTCAGAGTTACATAAAGGAAATGAATTCTGTCAACAGTGCTTTTTTAAATCATGTCTCTGTGATTTCCATTTAGTTCAGTTCGAAGGTTGGACTTCGAATTGACAAGATAGTGATTGATTTGACCCAAGAGGCTTTGTCTGGTAGACAATCTTATTCTTATTGAATGTGATTATTTGCCTCAATAGATTGCTGAGTCCTCTCAGAACTCATTGCCGGTACTATAGTTGTGCTCGAATGACCTATTCGAATAAGCATTCGAATGATTTTCATTCGAATTCGAATATTTAAAGAATCGCGTTTATCGAATGTATTCAAATTCGAACGTTCAAAAAATCGCGTTTTTTAAATGTATTCGAATTCGAATATTCAAGATTTGTGAGCATTCGAAACCATTCGAATATTCGAAAAAATTTCGAGAGCACAACTATGGTCAGTATGTCCCTCGAGAAACGAGAGATGCTAATCAAGAGAAGTAGTGCTGATAAAGGCAGCACAGAAAAACACTTCTCAAATGGTTACTTGGAGCCTAATCGAGCATTTGGTAAATCGCGTCTGTGCACCATTCTTTAAGTTGGGGGTAATCGTGTTAGTGGTTTAAAAACTCCACCAACTTCAATTTTCCAACCGGATTTGACTAAGCGCGTGCAAAGGCGGGACTGGCTTTCCGGCTACGTTTCACTGTAAATTAGGCGGAAGTCCGCCTGTAGATCTTACTTCCAGATCGAAGGAAGGCTTGCCGTGTTTGAGATGGCGTGTGTTGGCGGTGTTCGGCGGCATCCCGCTCACGTGCTCGGTCAATGTTGAGCGACGGGCGCCGTGTTAATCGCGAATCGCGACCCGCGCTGGATACGCGGCGCGTCTAAGGGCGGCTATATAGGAGGCTCCGAGATGTGAACCGTTGGCGGCGCTTGCTTTCGAGTCTAGATTGATCGCGTTTATTTCTCGCTGAACTTTAGACAATGCAGCTCCTCCCGTGGCCCTCTCCGAGGCTGCCCGGTCGACTGGAGCCAGAGCCACTACAAATTACCTAGCAAAACACTAGTAACTTGCGAAAATTAAATTATGAGCGCAGCCAATGGGGGCCCAGCCCGCTTTTTGCCGCCTTGTGTTGATTGCTTAGTTTCTTCTTTGAAGTCCTCGATTATCTTGCTAGATATTAGCAAAATTTCGCGCAAAAGGAACAATAACTAAAGAGTTTATTTATTATTGCACATTAGTACACATTGGGCGCGTGTAGCGCAGTCGGAGGGGGCGCGACTGTCGCGTGCCTCCGAACCAGGTTCCTGGTTCGGATTTACTGCCCAGACCAACCAAGCCTTCCATCCCTCCGGGGTCGATGAATTGGTACCAGACTTGTCTGGGAAGGATAATGCGCTGACTTGTTCATCGGCTGGCCACCGCAAATCATTGCATGGCCAAATACGCAGTCATGTCGCCTCCACGACATCCCGTACAAGTGGAATGCGCTGGCGCATCCTTGAGTAACGCCGTCCTGTATCCTTATTTTTAGCCTAGTACACATTGCGGCACTATTGCACTTTACGGACTCCAGAGGACAAGGAGAGGTCGAAAATTTTTTTTTCGCCCAAACTTCGCCCAGGGGGGTTGTTTTGGGGTGCTGATCACGAATCTGACATCCATTTTTGAAATTTCGGTCGATTACGGTAGGTTACGGTAGGTACCGGTGACTAAGGCTGTCGAGGTCATAATCACCGATTTCGCCCAAACTTCGCCTATGGGGTTATATGGGGTGCTGATCACGAATCTGGCATTCGTTTTTTGTTTTACACCGGAGTTTGGGCGAAATCGGTTACCATTACATTAGTCACCCGTACCTTCCGTAACCTACCGTACTCCAGCGTAAAACGAAAAACGGATGCCAGATTCGTGATCAGCACCCCAAATAACCCCTCTAGACGAAGTTTCAGCCAAATCGCTGACCCTGCCTGTACCACCCATGTTAACGGTATGGGTGGTCTCCGACCGAATCGTGAAAAACGGATATCAAAGTCGTGATCAGCACCCCAAATAACCCCCTAGGCGAAGTTTGGGCGAAATCGGTGATTATGACCTCGACAGCCTTAGTCACCGGTACCTACCGTAGCCTACCGTAATCGGCCGAAATTTTAAAATCGGATGTCAGATTCGTGATCAGTACCCCAAAATGACCGTCCTGGGTGAAGTTTGGGCGACAATTTTTTTTCGACCTCTCCTCGTCCTCTGGAGTCCGTACAGTACAATAGTGCCCACACTGCAAAAACATGAGGACTATCAACGTCGACGCTTTCATTCCGTAGAAGTCATTTCATTTTCATTTCTTGAATCCTTGGAAAGAATATTGTTTCTTTCGTACTCATAGTCTTTGGTGTGTAGAACTAAGATTGCTGCTTTTAAAGTGCTGTTCAAGATTCTCACGGGCAAACTCCACATAAATCCTTCATGTTTTTTCCGGCTGTCAAGTGCTAAAAAAGAGAAGATTTAGGCCTCGGTTGCACGTTCCCATCGCGATAACCACAATCAGATCTTCATCTCTGACATAAATGTAGAAAGCTGCGTGAGTTCAACTCTCTGCTCGCGAGAAACGAAAATCTCCTATCTTTGTCCTGCATGCTTTCAAGAAATTGCTGTTGACCAAATTCTGTTCATAGCTGCTTTCAGACATTTGTTTTACGAGTGAGTATCATGTCCATGCGATAAATAAATAAATAAACAAATAAGTAGTCGCACAGCAAAATTCACTGTGTCGAGACATGCGTATTGTTGGGGAGCACGGTAGAATAACGAATTCAAATATTGCCAACAAAGTACGGAGGAAAAGCAACAAGCCCCTTTATATACTCCTCAATGGTGTCTAAGTTCTTCACTACATTCAGTAGTGTACCTCAAGTTGCTATGAAGAAGAAAAAAAGAAAAAGAAGAAGATGATGAAAAAGAAGAGCCAGAAAGGAGGAGGAGGATGAGGAGGAGGAGAGGAAGAAGAAGGCGACCAGGGAGGGAAATATGGAAAAGAATACTATCTCCTGGTTGTTCTTGATGTGTATCTACGAATCGTCTATCTCAGTTACTATGTAGTATGGTGTCAAGAAACTTCGCAGGCAATATCAAGGTTCACAAGTTTAGAGAGCTCGAAAAATGGAAACAGGAAAGAGATACCAACTGGTTGCACAAGTTAATGGGCAAGGAAATCAGAATCGCTTCTTGCATCAGGGAAAACTTATTTTCTTATGATTAGATCAAGGATCCATTCCGAAATGCTCACCTGTGTCGGAAACGGTATGGTTTTAGGCTTTTAGACTAGAGATTTTAGAACTGATGAAGCTCATGGACTAGGCCTCATAATTTCGAGGAGTCTTTTCTTTAGCAGTCACTGTCGGCTTTTGGCGAAAAAATCGAATTAAAGGATAAAGACTTCACTCAATCCTTTTTGAATGAGCACACGCATTCTACTTCTACGGGATGTCGTGGAGGTGATTTGAATCTTTGGCCGTATAATGTCTTGCGGTGGCGATTCCAGACAAATCTGGTACCAATTCACCGATCCCGGAAGGATGGAGGACTTGGCTGGCCTGGACGGGAAATCCGAACCGGGAGCCTGGTATCGGGGCCATGCGACAGCCGGCACCTCCTCCGACTGCGCTGCACTCGTCCATATCCTTACTCCAAGCATTGAAATTAAATGTTCGGAAAGCTTACATCGGTGGCTAGTTGGCGTACTATGTTAGGCCAGTCCTAGATCTAGGGCAATGGTCTTCAATTCAACCGAAATGAAGGTGATGATGCGATGATTATCGGTGAGCTATAGATTGATTATTGGTGAAGCTCTGATATCTGAATGTTTGGATCTATCCTAATTGGAGAAGGGGCTTGTACGTAGTTATTTGCGTCTCCAGTTCCTTGCTTGAGTTTATACGAGAGCGGTCCCATGATGCTAGGGCTTTCAGTTAAATTCAAAGTACGTAGTTGCACGGCATGGAATGAAATACGAAACTGATACTTGACGGTTGCTTCCTCCCGACTAGGATAGATCCGAATTGATATTTCGATGTGCTTTTACTATCAAGTAGGCGAGGAAAAGCAGATCTTACTAAGCTACTAAAGGGTGAAGGTTCTTACAAGGAAGTGATCAAGTGTGTGCAAATGGAAGAGCGGTCTAGTTACACAAGAAAATGTAGAGAGCTCGTTAGTCAGCTCGAGAGTGTTTGTCAAAGTCAATGTCATGAATCGTGGGTGGGATTTTATACATCTAATATAGAGCCTAAAATGTTCTAACCAAATGCTGCCGAAGAAGTATTAGGTTGCAGAAAAAGTCTTGCTCCACGGCGTTATTTTTTTCAAAATTTTATTGCTTCTTTTGTGAGCGACTTCAATCTTCAAAGTAATTATTTACATCTACATCCTTCTGCTATCTGCTGGAGAGATCACGAAATCCTTTCTTCCAGAATGAAGTCAGCTGTGACTCGAAGAAGTGCTCTACCTCAGATTACAGTTCGGTTCAGTCGGTAAAGCACCTATCCCTTATTTGTTGAGAGCTAGAAAGAGGTAATAGTCCGATTGCGCAAGACCTGGCGAATACGGTGGGTCCCACCGAAGCCCCTGCAACTTCTGGCAAAACGACTTTGCAAAGTGGGGGAGAGCATTGTCGTTAAGAAGGTAAACGTTCCCCCGCTCTCGCGGTTTGCGAGACAGGATCTTGCTTAGCTTTTACAGGTGTGTACCGTAGATGTTTGCTGTTACTGTGGTGCTGTCGTCAAGGAGCTCATGGTAGAGAACCCCACCAACAGCACAGCATTACCTTCCTCTGATGAATGTTGCTTGAGGTTGTGGTTCTCCTTGAGGGAGCCACTGGGCCTTCCGAGTATGGATAACGAGGAAGACCCAGAATTCATCTCCCGTGACGATATTCTCAAGAAAGTCCTTATTACGGAAAAGAACAAGGAGAAACTGAGCGCTAGTCAGTCGAGAAGCCTTGTCCGAGTCACGGAGTCAGTCACACTTCACTACAGTCGTAGTATTTATATGCCCTCAGAAGCAAATTGCCACGTATGCGAAATATTCTAGAATGTTTGTGCTACAAATACGTAGCACCAAGCAGTCCTTAGAAGTTCCCGTTAATTTTTGAAAAATTTTCAAAATTTTTGGTGCAAGACTTTTTCACCAACCTAATAGCTAAAGAGGTGAATTTAGCCGCTAAAACACTAAAGCTCTAAAGAAGCAATGTACCTGACCCCCTCTGTACTGCCAACGAGAGGCTATTGAATGGAATGGGGGAGAGTGTTCAAATCCGGTAATTATGTAGTCAGTAGAACTTTCCTAAGGAAGTAAGGAGCAGGCAGCCACACCACGGATATACGGGTGCTATCATGCACAGCTCAATTCAAATTAATCCATAAAAGATATTCCACGGATCTCCCTCAATAGAGAGCCTTCGGGCTCTCTTGTTAAGAGGGATCTCGGGCCGCTTGTCGCAGGGCCACGTGGCGCGTCCCCGGGTGGTGGATAGGGGAATTAAACGCGAACCAAATGCGACCGTGTACTGCCCAGAGACGCAGGTGGGATGCAGGGGATGGACTCCTTGCTCCTGCTGTGTCGGGTCGATGCGTTCCTTGTGCGTGGGAGCGGCATGTTCGTGCACAGTGTGCGTGGATGTGTCCGTGACTGTGCGGATTGTAACTGTGTCGGCTCGGCCAAAAGCTTGCACTCGGTAGACTGGGAGTACATGTAAGGCGATTCGAGGCCGCCTTAAGTCTCGCCCCGTCCCTTCGGGCAGTCTGGCTGGCTGCCCGGAGTACCCCGCCCGCACGACAGAGCCTGACTAGCTACCCGTGTTGTATTCCAGTCAAACACAGCAGCACTAGAGGGCCTCATTCCCCTGACCCCGAAAGAGCCCCCATTTCTGCAGCGATGGGAAGGACGAGTACGGAGAGGCTGCTAAAATCTCAGGGCCTAACCAGGCTGCGCAAACTGAGAAGGACTAGGATGACGATCTGTACTTACAACGCCCGCACGCTTGCGTCGGAAGCATCCGTCGAGGACCTGATGATGCAAGCCAGGAAGATCAAGTACGACGTCATCGGACTGACCGAGACGAGGAGACACCACCCCCTACACGCCGCCTACGACTCCGGAGAAGAACTGTTCCTCGGAACATGCGACAGCAGGGGAGTAGGCGGCGTTGGTGTCCTCGTCAACACGCACTTGGCCATGAACATCGATTCGTACGAGTCTCTGACAAGCCGAATCGGACGTCTGCGACTGAAGCGATGTGGCTCCGTGCCAGCCTTGACTGTGTTCGTCGCGTATGCCCCAACATCCGACTACGACGACGAAGACGTCGAGGCCTTCTACGTGGAGCTGGAGAAGTTCTATAAGGAAGATCACACCTTCTACAAGGTGATCGTCGGCGACTTCAATGCCAAGATCGGGCCACGAAGGTCGCTGGAAGAACTTCACATCGGAACCCACGGTTTGGAGTGGAACGAGCAAGGTGAAAGGCTGTCTGAGTTTATCATGTCGACCAAGACCATCCATGGAAACTCGCAGTTCCAGAAGCCTCCCTCCCTACGATGGACCTGGGAATCCCCCGGTGGCCAGTTCCACAACGAGATCGACCACATCATCTTCAATCGCAAGTATTGCCTGACCGATGTCTCCGTTGTCCCCAAGTTCTACACGGGATCGGACCACCGCCTCCTTCGCGCGAGGTTCCGCTTTTCGCGTCAAGGAGAGAAGGCCGCGAAGTTCAAGAAGAGGAGTCCCAGAACGACCATCAACTGGGATCTCTACACCTCTCTTGTCGGCCTTTGGGAAGATGCCGTCATGGACAACGTCGACGAGGAATACGATCGCTTCGTGCACCATCTCCACGATAGTGCTAAGGGAGCCGAGAGCTTGAAGACCACCAAGAGACGCCTGTCTCCGGAAACTCTCGAGCTGATACGCCAACGTGGAGCAGCACGAGCGTCAGGCAACTATCAACTGACGTCCGAGCTTGCAAAGCTATGCAGAGCGGCGATAAAGGAAGATCTGAAGGAGAGAAGGGCGGAAGTGTTGGCTGAAGCAGCAGAGGCAGGGCTGAGCATCCGCAATGCCCGCCGGAACTTCGCCAACTTCAAGACCAAGATGACCGCTCTCCGACGTCCTGACGGAACCGTCACCTCTTCCAGAAGGACCATGGAGAAAGTCATCCACGACTTCTACTCCGATCTCTTCGATAGCCACGTCAACCTGCCCCTACGCCATCTTCCGCAGGATGGATACGTCATCCCCTCTGTTCTCCCTTCCGAGATCCGACACGCCATCTCGTCGGTGAAGAAACGTACAGCACCCGGTCCTGACAGGATCAGAGCTGAACACCTGAAGAACCTCCCGCCAGCGCTCATCAACACCTTGGTGCGGCTCTTCACGCGCTACCTGTCCGAATGCAAGGTTCCATCTCAGTGGAAGACCAGCAAGACCGTCTTGCTGTACAAGAAGGGAGACGTGCACGACATTGGCAACTATCGCCCGATCTGCCTGCTGTCCGTAGTCTACAAGCTGTTCACTCGAGTCATCCTGAATAGGATTATTAGAACGCTGGACGAAGGACAGCCATGCGAACAAGCAGGATTTCGGAGAGGATTCAGCACGATCGACCACATACACACCATTACGAAGCTCATCGAAGTGTCGCGAGAGTACAAGCTGCCGCTGTGCCTTACGTTCATTGACCTGAAGAAGGCATTCGACTCCGTCGAGACTGAAGCGGTTATGGAAGCTCTGCTCACCCAGGGCGTTCCTACTCAGTACATCAGAGTCCTTCGAGAGCTGTACAGTGGATTCACGACCAAGATCTCACCATTCTACAACGACGTCGTCATTGACGTGAAGAGAGGGGTTCGACAAGGGGATACCATATCCCCGAAGCTCTTCAGCGCCACCCTCGAAAACGTCATGCGCGAACTAGAATGGGATGACATGGGAGTGAAGGTCGACGGCCGGCAACTGCACCATCTTCGCTTCGCTGACGACATCGTGCTCGTAACACCGAGCATCACTCAGGCGGAGCGAATGCTGGCCGACTTCGATCGTGTATGTGGAAGCGTTGGACTGCAGCTGAATCTTACGAAGACGATGTTCATGAAGAACGGATGGGTTTCTGATGCCCCATTCTCGCTCAACGGAACGAACATCTCCGAATGCTCCAGCTATGTGTATCTGGGTCGCGAAGTCAACATGGCCAACGACCTAGCACCAGAGCTGAGCAGGAGGAAACGAGCGGCTTGGGGAGCTTTCAAGAGCGTCGAAGAAGTCGTGAAGAAAACGAAGAACGTCCGACTCCGTGCCCACCTATTCGACTCCACTGTTCTTCCTGCCCTAACATACGCCTCAGAGACCTGGGCCATACGAAAGCAGGATGAACACGCGATCAGCGTCGCGCAGCGTGGAATCGAGAGGACGATGCTCGGAGTGACACGACTCACGCAAGTGAGAGAAGGCCTCCGGAGTTCCGAGCTTCGCCAACGTTCGAAGATCAGAGACGCTGTCGCATGGGCCAAGTCGTCGAAAATTAGGTGGGCCGGCCACGTAATGCGATTCGCAGACACCCGCTGGACGAGAGCCGTCACAGACTGGATTCCGCGGGATGTCAAAAGAACACCAGGACGCCCACCAACGCGTTGGTCGGACTTCTTCGTGAAAGCCCTGAACGACCGATATGACGCTCTTCGTGTCCCTCGAGCGAGGAGGATCCATTGGACCACTCTGGCACGCGACAGAGACGAATGGAGACGCTGCTGGCACCCGCTCGAGCAAGTCGATGATCAACGGGACGACAGGTGATACAGGTGATACTCAATTAAAAAAACACTGGAAAAGGGGTTTCTGGGAAGCTGAAATGGAAACACTCAGACAGGTTGCTGGGGGTGGGGGGGGGGCGAAGGGTGTGACGAGGAGTGGAGATGTCAGGACAGGAATGACCGCGGATTTATTTTAATGATAATGAATAACTAAGGGATAAGGTCAGAAATGGGACTGAGGAGCGTAGAGCACTGACAAGTGAGCTTTAAAAAAGAGACCACCAGCAGTCCCAAAGAAAACCTGGAAAGAAGCTGTCATGGGCTCCACAGAAGTCGACGTAACGGCAGCAAGATTGAATCCTGCAACAACGCACGAATGAATGCTTGGTTTATTTAAGTATTCATTTATTTATCACTGGTCGTACATTTATTTATTTATTTATTTATTTATTCCGAAGTGCAAATGGATACAATTACATGCAGTGAAAATACAAAACACTCAACAACAAGAAAAACAACACTACAACACAACGCATAGTAACTATTTGGTTACTGTAGGGGATATCTGTCCACGAGCCTCTTAAACTGAACTAATGAATTAGGGAGCGCATATTATTTTTGAGAATGTTAAAAACTCAGTGCCGACCGTTTGGGTAAAAAAGGAAGCACGGATGGAGCTCTTGGCCTTGGATAAATGAAATTCCTCTGGCTACCTCTTGTGTTGGAATTTTGTAGCGTGTAGCATTCATCAAGCTTTAGTGCTACCAGTTTAGTAATCATTTTGAAAATCATCAGTAGGTCATTCCGTTTCTTATGAGTCATAAGACCGAAGATGTTGAAAATTTTGTTGCGATTAGAGGCTGAAGGTATGGTGGTGAAATCATACTCATATAAGCGTATCCAGGAGCTTTCTAATGAAGCCGATTTGAATTGCTTCAAGCCTTTGCATACTACCCTTCAAGCGGGGACTAAAGACTGTGGTACCGTATTCTAGTACCGGGCGAACATATGATTTATATGCTATCAAAAAGTGTGGTGTTGATTTTATAGATGAGGATTTAAATATGCTGTAAATATTGGTATTAATATTGATATATTGATATTAAATATTGGTACTGATATTGATATATTGATATTTGATAGGTACAAAACAGTTGTGTGCCACCTACATAGTGAGAGGCGTAGCATGAATTGTGCTCGAAAAAAGATTAAAAACTGAGAAAAAACAGAAAATAGACGCGAACATAATCATGACTATCAAGCTGTAATGATAAATAGATCTGGAGTATTAAATTGAACATAAAACAATCACAAAAACACAGTAGAGGGTGGCAACATATTAAGCGAATCCATAGACAACCCTAAAAGGTAAATTGATAGCGTTGTGAACTAACAGTTTCAAATGTCTTAGTTTCATTGTGGTCAAACAAAACGAAAACGCATGGATGATGTCTTCTCCCTATGAGGTGTGAGGTGTGGGCTGCTAACTTTGTCCTATCTGGAGTATCTTTTTACTTCCCTGCTAGCGACCTTTCTCCTACAGGTTTCACAGCGTGGCTTTGAAGCAATAGCAATATGTAACAGCTGATCAGGTGAACAGACAGCAGACGGGTAGAATCTTTATTCATTCTCGTCAGGGGTTTATATAGGGTTTCGGCCGCATTGTCTTCTGTTTTATCTCCCTTATCCCACGATCTTCTTCTCCTCCGACTTCATTCTTCAAACTCCCGCATCTTCTCGCGGCCACCCCCCCCCCCCTCCCTAACAGCAACCTTTGCGGAAGTGTGTACTAGAGCGTTACGGAACGAATGCGAACTGCAATGCTTAACAAGAACTTTACTCCGTCTTGCTCCATGAAAAATGAGATTTTTTACGAAAATATAATTTGGCAGCGAACGAACGTCAGCAGTGATTGTACGCGGAACTAACACGCTTTTTGCACGCTCTTTTCCTCGTCGAAATTTTGTTCCTTGACGAAATGAAGCTCTGCTTCACGTTCCTTTGAGGGCTGTGGAAGCTAGCCCAACTTTTACAGGTTGCCGCCATGTCCGACTGTGAACGTCGGCATGACGACGAATTCACAGTTGTCCGTTTTCAATTCTAGGCGAGGTTGTTATCAGAGGTTGTTAGACTTAAGTTTCGGCGGGATTGCCTTCCTCAGAGCCTAACTACAGATCGTCAGGCGATTTGGGCAATAGTGATCGTGAGGGCACGAAGGAGACCTACTCGGACTAGGGTGCTTGTCGGAGCTAGCTCTACCGATAGCGTCCCAAATTGAGTATGTCTACGTCCATACGTCTTCATTTCATTGCTAAGAAGGCACTTATGAAGAAAAACCCGATGTGGAAACCAGTGAAAAAGCCAAGAGCCAGAGCTCTTCAAACGCGTGAACGTCACTGATCACCTTTCGCTTGAAGATCCTTGTCAAGCTGCTTGTGCTTCGGCGAATTGTTTGGGGCACTTATAGATGACTGACTTGCTCATAAAATATCATGAAATTCCTCTATTTAGAGATGTTGAGTCCTCTATGAGATGAATTATTCTCATTGAAGAAGAAGTGCATGAGCACTACCTCCACTGTGTCCTAAAGTTGCACTTGGAGGGAAGTTCTTCAACTATAGAACGGCCAGCCGTTGCTATAAACTTTATGATTCTTTATTGAATTTGTGCGCAAACGTTTTGTTTCAGTGGTTGCCTTGTAATCGTAAAAAACTGAAAAAAAAAATAACAAACGTAATCCTATCCATCACATAAGCAGAAATCGCTGAAGTGTTCTGTGCTAGCCACGAGCTCCAGCACACGTTTTACTTTCAAGAACGTAACTCGTTTTTCTCGAGGGAGAGATCATTCTGGAAGTCCTTTCCGTATAACGACTACGCTTTGACGTTAGACTACGATTTATTTGAGACCTGTTCTTCATTGGTAAGTAATTACACATGATTGTTGTCTCAAAGCCGTTGAGTCATTATTCTGAAGACGAACAAAACACCTGAGTGCAGGTGGGGGACAACCTAAAAGACGATGTATTCCAGTTCTCCCAATCGATGTCGCCCTTTGCAGTGGGCCTATCCCAACCGGTACGGAAGGAGCCATCCGAATCTAGCAAGTTCTGTAAGGTCACGAGAGCGGAATCGCTTCGCCATATAAAGACAGATACTGAAAAACGCCGTATTTTTTCATTTCACTTCAGCAGGGCCACACTGGCTAACCATTCCTCGGTACTTATTTTTTAGATAGAATTTCACGGTATTTTCTTTCGCTAGCTTTAAGGCACTGTAGTCTTGGTGCACCTTTGGTCAAGCATTGATGTTTTGTTTTCAATTTATATTTAGGATATGACCCAACTCCATTGATCTAAAGATAATCCAGCAGACAATTGTGTAGAAACGCATTCGAAGCAAACGCTGTGTAGCGCGTGGCTCAAGGTCTCAAGTTGGGGTTTCGTCTTGGCTAACCAAACCCTTCATAGTTTAGCGATAGGTTTAGTACTACTCTTGTCTTTGAGAAATAAACGCCGTCTTGTTCATCGTCTGACCACTGCAAGTGATGGTATGAGCCAAATAGTGATTCAAATTGACCACGTGATAAGGGAACGAATAAAAGAGAGCTACTCAATGCCTTTTTGGGATGCGCCATGCATTCTACTTCTACAGGATGTTCGTCGAAGCGATTTGAAGGCGTATTTGGCCACACACAATGACTTGCGGCGGCCAGGCGATGAACAAGTCAGTTTATTCTTCACAGACAAGTCTAGTACCAATTCACCGACGGGATGGAGATCTTGGTTGGCCTCGGCGGGGAATTCGAACAGGGACCGGCGATCGGGTGCACGTGACAGCATCCCCTCCGACTGCGACACACGCAACCTCGTGATATCATGTAGGAGTGGAAGGCGTGGCGCATCTCAAGATGATTGATTTGCTTCAACCTCTGCCCTTTGGAATAAGAAATTTAGTACAAATTGATGACCAACTTCTCAATGCCATCCACTCTTCTGAATTGCAATAATATTCCAGTACTGCGCTTGGAGAACCGATTAAACAGCAAAAATCACAGCATGTTCATTCTTGTCGCCATAAGATGGAACAGAACTCTCTTTGTATTGTGGAAAAACTTCGATGGCGTCACTGGAATTCCACCTATTGGAAGGTCTGCAAGCAAAATTTTACAATGACAAAATGATCATAATTTTTGAAAGCAATTAAAAAATGAACTATGCAGAGAGTACCTCAAGCAGAAGACGAAAAATTTACCTAAAAATCTGCTTATTCTGATCAGCTAGGGACCACTGAGTGCTACGAACATTATTGGATAGACCACCCAGAGAGGACTGGAATGGTTATAATTATTTCCTGATCAAGGTACTTTGAATGGAGTTATGGAAATGCGGGGAAAATAGCGGTTTTCTCCGTCTATTCGTCCAAAAACCAAAAGACAGCAGCGGTGTTGTAGCCCGATACGAAGGGATACCGAAATTCACCTTGAATTGATTTCGGCTAAGCATAAGAACCATACATTCTACATGTATTCTTCTGATTAGATAAAAAGGAAAGTATTCGGAGTTAACTTATCTCGAGCAGAGGTGTCGGAGGCTTAGTTGTCCTGAGCTGGAAATCTGAACCACGAAATTTGAATTAGTGTTCATGCTACAGCCTGTACCTCATCCGACAGTGCTATAAAGCGACTTCTTTCCTATATAACTGTGAAGTATGGTCAATCTTATGTGTTCTGAAGCTCATACAATGCGTGCAATTCAGGATTGCGATCTTGACTGCTCTTCAGTGGCATGTGGCGCAGTCGGTGAAATGGCAGATCTCTGCCATTAATCGCTGCTGGGTTTAGGACGCGTCAATGCCAGCTACCGTTTTATCTCGCCTCCTCCACGGAGCTTTTTATTGCTGAACTACTGTTCGAAGTTGTACGGAAGAGGCGAATTATCTTCATATTTTCACCTTGGAAAAATTAGAGAGCATGGCGCATTCCATAAAATGGTTGATCGGCTAGCTCCAGTGTATTTGCGTTTATCGGGGTCCTTTAGCAAAGGCGTTGTCAAGATCTGTTCTAGATGTAGCATTCGACAGCCTTCTATTAGATGCTCGCCTTCTCTCATCGGCTGAGTATGGTCATATCGGCATCCGTCCATGCCACGTTTGTAGTGAAGGTGGGAATTCAGAGAAGGCTAGCGTAGTGACTGAGCTTCTACTAGGTCAGTATCTATGTTGCTCGTTCTATCTGAACTAAACTGCTTGCTTCAAAAGCTCGCAATTTTGTATTCCATACTGTATTCCAAACATTGCAGAAATATGGCACATTTCTATCAATGGCTGCTCGTCTCCACTTTAACCCTGATTATCGTGCCATGGAGTGGAGCTGAGAAGGATGATGACGAAATGACGGAATACAGATTCGGACCTCGACTTCCGATTCAGAGGATAGCGGAAGCAAACCCTGGAAAGTCCACCGCCGTGCATGGAAGAGCTCCAACGTATGTTTTGAGGTGACAGGACGTTTAAGAATTTAGGAGAATGTCGCTAAAGAAGCTTCTGATAGGTGGATCACTTGGAGGGAGAATGGCATATCAGAATACAGAGGCGCTCCTCGTCCTTGGAGAGTGCGTGTCAGACGAGATACCAGTAGCGACGGCAGTGCGATCAAGAACGTTGGACTTTCGGAGAGTTCAATGTAAGTAAACGCACATTCTTCTTATATCTAACTCCTTCTATTTAAAATTCGCAACTCACTGCTTCGGCACAATTTGAAGCCTTATTCCAAGAAATTTCAGGAGCGGCAGCCGCACTAGACGGTGGATCCCATGGCGCATGTATCGACCATGGGGCCTTCCGTATGGGGGCTGGGGCTATCCCTATGGTGGATTCGGCTATCCCTACTACGCTCCGTGGGGAGGCGGCTTCGGTATAGGTCTAGGATTTGGAGGGATGTTTCTCGGATGAGAACTGCAATGCTTTTAGGCTTTGTTGTGAGGTTGTGCACTGTTTGCGTAGCAGGTTTCAGGTTGCATTGCTTTGTTCTGGGCGAAATATTTCAAAATAAATGTATGTATTCTTGTTTGCTGCTTCTCCGGGTCTTTTCAAATAAGTAGTCAAGATAGAACGTGGTAAAAAGTACAACGTGTAGAAGGACTAACGTTAATGCTAAAGTGACTACGGAGTTGGTTTTACAATCCGACTATGAGCGCGGCAGTGTTTTGTAGGGTGGCATTTGCTGTGCTGCGAACAAAAAGGAGTGACCATGTTAAGCCTCAACTGACTGGTATCGAGGTTGTGAGCTGTCATAACGATGTTCTGTGGCGAAGAGTCCCGCCTTGCGCTAGAAGTTTTCATCGCAGCAACAAAACGTCGTTATGACAGCTCATAACCTCGATACCAGTCAGTTGAGGCTTAAAGAAACTGATTTCAATCGTTTCCATCAAGACCATCAGCTTAACTTGTTCCATGCTGATGTCAGCGGCCAGCTCATCCCGGATGCGGGTGAGTGCTGATCGGTCCCACGAGGTGTGGATATTGCGTTCGATCAAACGGCACCGGTGGCGTAATGGCGTAGAGCAATCCTGCCAGGTTAGCAGGCGATGCATGTTCGAGTCCCGCCGGCGCTAGAGTTCTGATCGCGACAAAACATCGTTATGACAGTTTTTTTAAAGACCGAAAAAAGAGGTGTGAAAACGTGCGTGCAACACTACCAACCTCTATGACACCCCACGAGATGTGCCTCGGTGGTGCACTCTGTGGGTGCGTCGCCTCATAGGAGCACACCGACGGGCTTTAGAGTTCGGATCCGCGTAGTGGCAATATTTTTGCACATATTAGTTTGTTGAAGTTACGCTTTTTCATGATCACGGGAGTCAGTTTTAGACCGTTGATGCTCACAACAAACCAAAGCTGTCTATTTGCGCCGTCATATTTGCTAGTTTTTCAGCGCTGCGTATCTGCACCACCACCAGATCGTACCATATCACCAATGATACCGTAACTGCACACAAATACGCATAGCTTACCTTAATATTATGAATGCGGGCCATCTCGGTAGGCCTGCTGATGTGACAAGTGCTTATCATCATTTTCATTACCGTCTGTCCCGCTTGGTGGCGGGGTCCGCTCTTCTGGTGTGGTGACGCCAATTCTCCCGATCAAATGCTTGATCAGGGTGCACACCAGCCATCTCTAAGTCCAAGCGCAACGTATCTAGCCAACGTTGCTTCGGGCGTCCTCTGGGCCGCTTTCCAGGGACCACAAGATTCAGGCCAATCTTACACACGGTGTCGTCGTTAGCGCGAAGGACGTGGCCGTACCATCGAAGACGAGCTTCGCGCAGCTTCTCGGATATCGGGGCGACACCGAACCTCTGTCGTATGGTGTCGTTACGAACGCGGTCCAAACGCGTAACTCCAGCCGTCCACCGTAGCATCTTCGTCTCCATTACACTGAGGCGGCTTTCAACTTCCTTTGTCACGGGCCAGCACTCAGCACCGTAAGTCGCTACTGGGCGGACTACTGTTCTATAAACCTTCGATTTGAGGTGCTCAGGTATTGTCCTGTCGCAAAGCACCCCAGTTAGCGAGCGCCATTTGGACCAGGCTGCACTCACACGCGCATTCACCTCCATCTTTAAGCTGCCATCGGACGTGACTGTTGACCCAAGATACTTGAAAGATGTCACTCGTGAGAGCTCAGTACCATCGATCTTAATAGATCCGTGCTCATTCACATCCGTCGTCAAGTATTCCGTCTTTTTGACGTTTAGCTTGAGACCGAACAATGCCAAACGATCGCACCACGCCTGTGTCTGTCGCTCGAGTTCGGTTTTGTCTTCACATGCAAGCATGACGTCGTCAGCATACAGCAGCGTCCAAGGTGCCGCCATTTGGAGATCTCGTGAGATTGCATCCATCACGACCACGAAGAGCAGTGGGGATAGCGCAGATCCCTGATGCACCCCTACAGAGATGGGAAACTCCATCGAGGTGCCCGCTGGCGCTCGCACTCGACTCCTTGGGCAAGAGTATAGAATGCGCACCCACTCAATAAGCTCTTCAGGGATACCATGTTGTCGCAACGCGTACCATATAACATCTCGCGGAACGCGGTCGAAGGCCTTCTCCAAGTCCAGGAAGGCAAAATGCACCGGTTTCTGTTTCTCGCGGTGCTTCTCTAGCAGAAGACGAACGGCGTGAATGGCATCAACGGTGCCACAGCCAGATACGAAACCACACTGATTCGTGGAAAGCTGTACAACATCCCGGATACGTCCGTCGACAATTCGCTCAAAGATTTTCATGGTGTGCGAAAGAAGACGAATTGGACGGTAACTGGCGCAGTCTGCAGGACTGCCCTTCTTCTTCCAAATCGGGATGGTCGTGCTTTGCTGCCAACCCTCAGGCACTTTCTTCTCAGCAACAACCTGATTGAAAAAAGCAGTCAGCCAGTCAGCAGGGCACCAGCCTTTCGACTTCCACAGGTCAGCTGGCAGGCCATCGGGACCAGTGGCTTTGCCTGACTTCATCTTCCTCAGGGCTGCTTCAGTTTCGCTCACTGTGATCTTCTGAACGGGACCGTATACAGGTGATGCAAAAGGAACAGCAGGATGTTCAAATTCTACATTCGAGATTTCCTCGAAGTAGTCGTGCCATCGCTTCACAGCCCTCTTGCGATCCATCAGAAGATGACCGCTCTCGTCGTTAATGCCAAAGAACTTCTCAATGTCTTCTGCTTGGCGACAGCGAGCTTTGGCGAGTCGGTAAATATAACGCTCACCCTCGCGCGTTTCCAATTTTTTGCTGACATCAGCGTAGTATGCGGCTTTAGCAGCAGCCACTGCCTTCTTTGCCGCTTTCTTTGCTTCTCGATAGTTCCGCCAATTATGGACTGTTTTATCACCGATAAACACGTGATAGAGCCGTTTCTTTTCTCGGACTTTCTCTCTGACATCATCAGTCCACAGCCATGCCTGCTTGTCGACCCAGCGTCGTCCAGGCTTCGTTGTGCCGAGTTCAAGGCGTGCAGCCCGAGTTATCGCATCGGTAGCATCCTTCCAGGTTTCGTCGACAGTTGTCACTGTCGGCAACCGAATGCGAGAAATAACTGCCGCTTCCTTCTCTTTCAGTCGCCACCATTTGATTCTAGCCGACCCACATCGCTCCACATGTTTACACCTCGAAGGTGTGATCTTCAGCGAGCAGATCAGTGGACGGTGTTGCGTGGCAACCGTCTCATACGGCACGGTCTTCGCGTCTGTGAGAAGGCCTTGGTCGCGACGCCTAACAAGGACATAGTCAATCTGCGTTTTAGCATTCCCGCTATAAAACGAGATGAGGTGGGAGTCACGCTTTCGAAATTTGGTGTTCACGATGGTGAGGTCATGTGAGTCTGCATACTCAAGTATACGCTCACCATCGGCGTTGCGCGACCCATATCCAAAACCACCATGACAGTTGTAGCCGTCTTTCGTTGCTCCGACGTGACCATTAAGGTCACCTGCCACAACAACCATATCTTGTGACGGTACTTCCGCTGTCTTCTCATCAAGCAGGGACCAGAACTCGTCCTTGGTTTGCTCGGAACAGCCTGTCTGCGGAGCATACGCAGAAAAGAAATGGCATCGTCGCTCTTCTACGGCGACAACAATCTTCATCAAGCGGTCATCGAAACGTTCTACGCTTGCAATCGCGTCACGGAAACGCTCGGAGACGATCACACCGACACCACTGGTGGTCCTGGGACTTCCACATAGAACGGCCTTGAAGCCACGTCCTATGTCCCTTGACTTGCTGCAGGACCACCTCGTCTCCTGCACCGCACAGAAATCTATCTTTCTTCGCTCCAGTGCTTCTACCAACTCGCACGAGCGGCCCGTCAACGTACCCACATTCAACGTTGCTACGCGGGTCTTGCCTACGTTACGGGACTTTCGGACTAGCTCAGTTGCCCCCCGATGCCGTCCTCGCATCAGAAACCCTCGCACACTTTTCACACTCGCCGGGCTTTGCGAGTGCGCGTCGGCTCCCGCGGACGCCGTAGCATTATCTCGAGAAGTCTGGAACGCCATCAACCATATGATGTGACACAAAATGTTCGTAGGCCGGCCTGTCACTAGGGCCTGTCGCCTGCATTCGAATGTCCGTGTTTGGCTCGACTTGCAAAAGCAAGCAGTTTCCAGTGGCACCACGTGGAGGAACGGACATCGCCACCTGACAAGTGCTTATGCTTTACTTATTTCGTAGTCTTGTACCGCAGCTGTTGACTAAAAGGGAAGAGCAACAAAACTTTATATTTCCAGAGAAACGATATGGTGCAGACACGCATCGTTAGAAAACTAGCACATATGAAGGCGCATATGGAGAGGCTTGGTTTGATGTAAGCATTGGTGTGGTCTAAAATTGACTCCTGTGATCATGAGAAAGCGCAATAATAACAAACTAATATGTTGAGAAATGTTAGCAGTACGTTGATTCAAAGGCCCGCCCGTGTGCTTCTATGTGCCTCATAAGGCGGCACTCCTACCGACTGCATCTAGTGGGTGTCATAGGGGTTGATGAGTGTTGCGTACACGTTTTCACACCTCTTTTTCTGGTCTTCAAAAAATTCACTCAGAAAAACTAACTGTAATCCTGGACTCTGCTCACACAGCCTTACATCCTATCAAAATTGCATCGCAAAAGCTCACCATGAGTTGGGAACCTTTCCTGTAAGTCATCATGTCGGAAATCGCTCAATTATATTGTGTTGTTAGGATAATATCTCGCCACCAATGTAGTTTTATTTTCAAAATTCTTTCTCTCGTTTCAAGAATTCAACGACTACATAAACAGCATATGCATTATTATTATCTACAACATCTTGCCACTTGTCAGGTAATTTGCAGATCCCGCCTCTATAAGTATCCTGGGGTTTTAACGAAAAAGTTCAGAGAGGCACTTTTCAAGTTGGTCCCCGTCGTCAAATTGCTTTTCCTGTAAATGGTTCGACAACGAAAGAAACAGATGGTAGTCCGTTGGCGCAAAGTCCTGCGAACACGGTGGGTTGGCCAGAACATGTCGCTCGAAACAATGGAGTTTTTTTCTGAGACTCCCTTGCATCGCGTGGGTGCGCATTGTCGTGAAAGAGAAAATCCTGTGTCACACGGAGAGCTGCTTCCACGCGATCCAACCGCCAGCAGTAGCCACCGCTATTTACAGTATTGTTTGTAGGTGACAGCTCAAAGTGAACAACCCCTTTGTAAACCTACCAGGCACTGAGCATCCTCTTTTTTTAGGTGAACTTCCGGTCCTGGCGTGGGAACTCCTGCTTCTCGACGACTGAGCCACTGAAGCTTTCGCGTGTTAACGTAGACTATCCAATGTACTCCAGTCAAAAACAGCAGCACTAACAGCACACACATTCCCCTGACCCGAAAGAGCCCCATTCCTGGAGCGATGGGTAGGACGAGTACGGAGAGGCTGCTAAAATCTCAGGGCCTAACCAGGCTGCGCAAATTGAAAAGGACTAGATAACGATCTGTACTTGCAACGCCCGCACGCTCGCATCAGAAGCATCCGTCGAGGACTTGATGATGCAAGCCAGGAAGATCAAGTACGACGTCATCGGACTGACCGAGACGAGAAGACACCAGCCCCTACACGCCGCCTACGACTCCGGAGAAGAACTGTTCCTCGGAATATGCGACAGCAGAGGAGTAGGCGTCGTTGGGGTCCTCGACAACACGCACTTGGCCATGAACATCGATTCGTACGAGTCTCTGACAACCCGAATCGGACGTCTGCGACTGAAGTGATGTGGTTCCGTGCCAGCTTTGATTGTGTTCGTCGCGTATGCCCCAACATCCGACTACGACGACGAAGAGGTCGAAGCCTTTTACGTGGAGCTGGAGAAGTTCTGTAAGGAAGATCACACCTTCTACAAGGTGATCGTCGGCGACTTCAACGCCAAGATCGGACCGCGAAGGTCGCCGGAAGAACTTCACATCGGAACCGACGGTTTGGAGTGGAACGAGCAAGGTGAAAGGCTGTCTGAGTTTATCATGTCGACCAAGACCATCCATGGAAACTCGCAGTTCCAGAAGCCTAGCTCCCTACGATGGACCTGGGAATCCCCCGGTGGCCAGTTCCACAACGAGATCGACCACATCATCTTCAATCGCAAGTATTGCCTGACCGATGTCTCCGTTGTCCCCAAGTTCTACACGGGATCGGACCACCGCCTCCTTCGCGCGAGGTTCCGCTTTTCGCGTCAAGGAGAGAAGGCCGCGAAGTTCAAGAAGAGGAGTCCCAGAACGACCATCAACTGGGAACTCTACACCTCTCTTGTCGGCCTTTGGGAAGATGCCGTCATGGACAACGTCGACGAGGAATACGATCGCTTCGTGCACCATCTCCACGATAGTGCTAAGGGAGCCGAGAGCTTGAAGACCACCAAGAGACGCCTGTCTCCGGAAACTCTCGAGCTGATACGCCAGCGTGGAGCAGCACGAGCGTCAGGCAACTATCAACTGACGTCCGAGCTTGCAAAGCTATGCAGAGCGGCGATAAAGGAGGATCTTAAGGAGAGAAGGGCGGAAGTGCTGGCTGAAGCTGCAGAGGCAGGTTTGAGCATCCGCAATGCCGCCGGAACTTCACCAACTTCAAGACCAAGATGACCGCTCTCCGACGTCCTGAGGAAACCGTCACCTCTTCGAGAAGGACCATGAAGGAGGTCATCACGACTTTTACTCCGATCTCTTCGATAGCCACGTCTACCGGCCCCCACGCCATCTTACGCAGGATGGATACGTCGTCCCCTCTGTTCTCCCTTCCGAGATCCGACACGCCATTTCGCCGGTGAGGAAACGTACAGCGCCCGGTCCCGACAGGATCAAACCCGAACAGCTGAAGAACCTCCCGCCAGCGCTCATCAACACCCTGGCGCGGCTCTTCACGCGCTACCTGTAGGAGTGCAAGGTTCCATCTCAGTGGAAGACCAGCAGGACCGTCTTGCTGTACAAAAAGGAAGACGTTAACGACATTGGCAACTATCGCCCAATCTGGTTGCTGTCCGTAGTCTACAAGCTGCTTACTCGAGTGATCCTGAATAGGATTAGCAGAACGCTGGACGAAGGACAGCCATGCGAGCAAGCCGGATTTCGGAGGGGATTTAGCACGATCGACCACATTCACACCATTACGAAGCTCATCGAAGTGTCGCGAGAGTACAAGCTGCCGCTGTGCCTTACGATCATCGACCTGAAGAAGGCATTCGACTCCGTCGAAACTGAAGCGGTCATCACTCAGGGGTTCCTACTCAGTACATCAGAGTCCTTCGAGAGCTGTACAGTGGATTCACGACGACGTCGTCATCGACGTGAAGAGAGGGGTTCGGCAGGGGTATACCATATCCCCGAAGCTCTTCAGCGCCACCCTCGAAAACGTCATGCGCGAACTAGAATGGGAAGACATGGGAGTGAAGGTCGACGGCCGGCAACTACATGCTCTTCGCTTCGCTGACGACATCGTACTCATAACACCAAGCATCAGCCAGTCGGAGGGAATGCTGGCCGACTTCGATCGGGTATGTGGGAACGTCGGAGTGCAGGTGATTCTTACGAAGACAATGGTCTTGAAGAACGGACGAGTTTCTGATGCGCCATTCTCTCTCATCGGAACGAGCTACTCCGAATGCTTCAGCTACGTGTATCTGGATCGCGAAGTCAACATGGCCAACGACCTAGCACCAGAGCTGAGCAGGAGGAAAAGAGCGGCTTGGGGAGCTTTCAAGGGCGTCGAAGAAGTCGCGAAGAAGACGAAGAACGTCCGACTCCGTGCCCACCTACGCGTTGGTCGGTTCTTCCTGCCCTAACATACGCCTCAGAGACCTGTGCTATACGAAAGCAGGATAAGCACGAGATCATCGCCGCGCAGCGTGGAATCGAGAGGGCGATGTTCGGAGTGACACGACTCACGCAAGTGAGGGAAAGCCTTCGGAGTTCGGAGCTCCGTCGCATTCGAAGATCAGGGATGCTGTCTCATGGTCAAAATCGCCAAAAATTAGGTGGGCCGGCCACGTAATGCGCTTCGCAGACACCCGCTGGACGCGAGCCGTCACCGACTGGATTCCGCGGGATGTCAAGAGAACACCAGGACAACCACCAACGCGTTGGTCGGACTTCTTCGTGAATGCCCTGCACGACCGCTATGATGGTCTTCGTGTCCCTCGAGCGAGGAGGATTTATTGGAGCACTCTGGCACGCGACAGGGACGAATGGAGACACTGCTGGCGCCCGCTTAAGCAAGACGATGATCAACGGGACGACAGGTGAAACAGGTGATCCAATTTTCGTCGTCAGTGACGAGGTTCTCGAGCCAAGAAAAACTCCGCCGTAAAGTCAAGGAGTCCATGCACACATCCTGGCGCGCCTCTAGCTGGTGGCCGCTACGTTCATGCGGTATACCTGCACCATATTTGTATTTCTTTCCAAGGCCACGCAGGTGTTGTGCTGTGGTGGTGCGATTGCACTTGAGCTTCTCTGTCAGTTCACGGGTGCAACGCCGGGGATCCTCCTGAACCAGCTCCAGAAGGCGCTCTTCATTCGCTGCAACTGGCCTTCCAGACGTGTTAGGTCCCCGTTCTTAAACTTTCGGAGCCATGCTTTCGCTGTATCGTAAGGGACAATGATGGGACAGATCGTTCCACACATGTTATCCACCGCGACCCTTGCACTGCTTTGTCTTTTGAATTCGTAAAGCAGAAGCAGTTGGACTTGCTTGCAATTAAGAACGAGATTGTTTGCCATAGTCGTAATGGAATGTGATGAAAGTGGTAGTAAGTGTGGGTTGCAGGTCAGCCTAAATGTGCGTTATTGTGAAAAGGTTCCAGAACACTTTTCAAAAACTTAGCGGGGCGCCAAACTACGTAGAGGAAATCTTTCCTTGCAACTTAATATTTCGAAGAAACCCAAAAGAGCACGTCCATGTTATTCAAAGACGAATTTTGACTTCTAGTAAACATTCTGAACAAAGATTGAGGTGTAAACCCAGACTGCACTAAAGTTTATTGAAGTAAACTTGTTCTTCGCATGGCGACAGCCGTTCGATGCCTAGTTTAACGTCTGGCTCGGCCAAGTCGTTGTGGTAGTAAAAGACACGCATAAACTTCCTAATTGATATAATCAGAAATCAGAACACGTAGCACAGCCAAATAGAATGGCAGATAACCTTTATCACCTTTCTGAGGCATGCTTAAAGATACGCTGAGAGACAGCAGAATTAAGTGCAGAAGCAAGATTGTCGATGTTGATCCTATCGAGTTGCTCGAGATTTTTTATAAGTCTGTAGTTTCGGTGACTTCGCCTTCTTCGGAGCCAGGAAAAGTCGGAGACATTCCAGATGTAGTCAGTCCATTTGTCGAATCTGTCACTCATCCTGCCTCTACGCTTGGTCATGAATCCAAATTAATTGCGGATTTGGCCTATGGAACGGTTTGAAGTAATCACCCTGTTAGCGTTTTCTCCTCCTCAAACAAGCCTCTTGCCAGTTCACTGACTCCGTGGGTATGAACACTGGTTGATTTGGTTGCAGACCGAACCACGAATCGATTCGGTGTGCCATCGACAGCCGACAACTTTATCCGAGCTCGCTGGGCGCACACTTTAACGATAGCACAGAACACCAAATCGTTAGGTCGGATGAGCGCCACCGGGCATGTAGTTGCATCTAGCTGACTTGGAATTACCACGATGAGGAGCATTAGTCTTTGTAGCAGACAGATGTAGTTTCCACTTGTCAGAACACTCAGCATTCCCTTTAATCACACTTTGTAAAGCGAAGCAATCTTCCGGTTTGCTAATATTTTTGTACAGCTTGGTGTCATCAGCAAACATTCTATCTACACTTCACGTTGAATTTTTCTATTTGATCCCTGCTACATCGGAGATGTAGAAAATGAAGGGAATGTGTGATAACTCCGCCCTGAGGAACTCAACTGGTCTAATACTCATTTTCGGATGTATACTACTGGTCGGGCGCGTGTAGCGCAATCGGAGGAGGCGCCGGCTGTTGCGTGCACCCGTACCAGGTCCGTGCTTCGGGTTTCTCGCCCAGGCCAACCACGCCTTCCATCCCTCCGGGGTCGGCGAATTGGTACCAAACTTACCTGGAAAGGATAGAGCGCTGACTTGTTCATCGGCTGGCCACTGCAAGTCATTGTATGGCCAAATACGCATTCAAATCGCCTCCACGACATCTCCAAGAAGGATTGTGTAACGCCGTACTTTATCCTTATCCTTTATCCTACTGGCCAGTAATTACGCATCCAAAAAGGAATCATTGACTTACACTTGGAAGGTTCGGTTCGTGATGAAATTCTTTATTCAGACATAACTCGATGATGCATTATAACGGTTTGAAGTTCGTGAATCATTCGAAAGGTTTTTTTGTTAGCCGTCGTACTAAAGTAAACGTAGATGATTTCAACATCAATATTTGCATCTAGTACTTTGGTTCAACCATTCATTCTAGACAACGCTGATATCCCAGTTGAGCGTTTGACTCGGAGCCCATTTTGGCTCCTAGGTAATGGGCGTTTATTTCAACGTACTTCATCAACTCTGCCTTCAGAGTTTTTTCGAATGTCCTACAAAATACTGATGCTAAGGTTAAAGAACGATAGCATCTACCCTAGTCCGGAGGCACATAAGTAAAAAGTATTATATATAACAAATCCTCTTGAAACTTACCGAGCGGCCTCTACGGAACAACATGGGACCTAAACAAGAAAAGTCACAAAAAAAAACGAAAAAAATTACAATTGTTGCGGTTGTAAGCAGGCAAAGTTGTGTGCTCTCTTCACCATGCTAGATGGTGGTTATAACATGTCAGCCGCGGCGGTCAGCACGCGGAATGCCTCTATTCCCTCGTCCTTTGCCCTCCGAGACGGTTGTAGACCGTGGCGATTTTTTATTTTTTGTCTGTTCGTTTGTTTTTGCTTTCTTTTAGGTTCCAACTCGTTCTCTAGGAGCCGCTTGGTAAGTTTCAATTCATTTTGTTACCTACTTTTTAGTTATGTGGCCTCCCCCCGGACTAGGATAGATCTGAACGATAGTTTGAAACTAAGTTTTCCGCAATGTATTTAGAATGTGCGTGACAAAAGCATGTTTCCATCGATTGGGTATAACTGCAGGCATGTATCTATACCATTTTCATGTCGAGCTGGATACTTTTCAAATCCAATTGGACACCTTTAACGTTAAGTAGGACACTCTTTTATGTTTTCTTATGACTTTTCAAGTCAAAATGAACTTCTTCTACATTAAACTCTACAACAGCAGAATAAATTTGAACACTTTGTTTAAAATTTTGCAAAATTCTGATTTTTATGAAAAGATAAAGGTTTATAGCTTGTTTAAAAAAGACAAGAGGGTGGCAAAAAGAAATTGCGCATTGCTACCGTCCCATACGTCGCGATTTTTATTCGAGTGAGCGCAAACTGCTGTTTGCGTAGAGTTTCACACTTACAAACGATGCAACATAGACAATTGTAGAAAAAGTGCACATATGCATATATCCTCAAGTTGGTGCTTAATGTAAGCAGTATTTAGTAGTAGCAATCAAACAAAATCGCGACGAGCTTTCTGGGTACATGACGCAATCTGGTCATTTAAGTGCACTACATACCAGGCTGTCCAATAATTCTTGTCCGAAAATTTCACCATTTTTAATTTTTTTCAACTTTATTGAAAAACAAGTCCAATCAACAATATAATCACCACAGTTATCCACAACAGTGGCCCATCGATTGGGCAGGTCGCCGATGCCCTTTGCCCAGAACTCCGGGGAAGAAGTCCGCGATGTCGGATTTGAGGTTGTCGTAGTTGGTGAATTTTCTTCCGGCCAAATGGTGCTTCAGCGGGCGGAACCAATGGTAGTCGGAGGTCAGTAGGTTTGTTAGATTACAACATGCGTACTTCCGGTTTTCGCCGCATTGGTCAATGGTGAAGCTACAAAATTGATCGTAAATTAGGAATTTAATGGACATTCAAACGATGCAGGCTTTTTTTGCAATTCTTGCACAAAAATGGAACCGCTTAAACTTCGGTTTCTGATCTGAAGAACGCCATACTTCATGCACGGATCATTGTTGTGCAAACTGTTATTGATAATCTATATAGTAGTATGCCAAGTAGAACTTTTGCTTATGGATTTATTATTTACAACAGAGGTGATGTGACTAAGTACTAATCTTACCTTGTCTATAGGTACTATTGTGACTAATCAGGTTTTCTATGAAGCGAACTTATATTTTGCACCCGTCTCCATTTGTTAAATTTTCAATTAAAGTTGCACTGATAAATAAGATAAACTGCTTAGAATTGAAACGGGGTGGGATGGGGTGAACCTATTTTTTTTGCACCGGGGTGTAAGTTATAATGAAATTTATTCATTATTCGATTAATTCGAATATTCGATTATTCGTAAATTCGAATAACCGAAAAATGGGGTTATTCGATTATTCGGAAATTCGAATAACCGAAAAATGGGGTTATTCGATTATTCGGAAATTCGAATAACCGAAATAAAACGGGGCTATTCGATTATTCGTTCATTCGAATTTTTTTTGAAAAGCACAAGCATACCTCTTAACAAGAGAGCCCGAAGGCTCACTATCGAGGGAGATCCGTCACGCAATCGATATCGATCGATATTATCGATTTTTTGTGGTTGTCGTTGAGCGGCACGATACTTCAGCTCTCGTAACCTCTCGTAATCTAGGCCGCTGAAACGAATCTGAAGTTCGTTTTTAAACTATCGATTGCCATCAATCGACATTGGTCAAATAATCTTTTTTTATGGACGTCGTCCATTTTTTCGAATTTTTTGCAACTTGCCCTAATTGAAGTAGTTAAGATGTTTTTCCTGAGAGCACCATAACATAGGTGGCAGCTACAATGGATGATCAGAAGTTATTACCACATCGAAGCCGTCAAGAAGCCGTCGATGCGGCCGAGAGGCCGCACTGACCGCTGGTTGTATATATAACAGCAGCAGCAATGGCAACATTCCGGATGAAGTAAGGCGGAATCTTTCCAGGTGATCGCAAATGTAACAGTGGTAGCCTTCACAACACCTCATAAATATCCTATCTTTATAAAGATCTTCATCATAAAACCACACTGAACAATCTGAGTGGGCATTCTGAAGGGCGACATAAGTGAAAGGCAATGGATCATCACTCTAAACCCCGTTCGGAGTGCAAATTTTTGAAATGAGCTGCTAGTATTCTGAAAATCTCAAAATTGGTTGAAGCAGTTTTACCATTTTCATCGCTTGTATATAGGAATTCGGTCGGATCGCCTTTGTCTTGAATTTAATGGTTTGTGGAAAGAGGATTGTATAGGTCAAAGCTTTCGTTTATAACTGTTGTGTTTTCAGGAAGTGATTAAACTTTTAGTTAATTACTGTGAAATGATAGATTTGTTCTGGACACGGAACATGTTCTGAATCGTATCAAACTTTTTTTCAGTTCAGCCAATCTGAAGAGATAAGGGGGGGGAGAGACGTTGATACTGCTTTAAGATTGCTTCTCAAATGACACAGGTATTCTGGTCTGAACCGATATCTAGTCTTGTACAGAGGAGCGTCTCTGTTTCTCCGTAAGGCGCTCTCGAACCGTGGCCAGCAGCACGCACCCTATCAGAGTTGTTGGATGGAGAGGTCACAGATTGCCCCTTTCGTCGAGAAGTGCTGAGAACGAGTTGCTGGTGGAGACGGCGTGGCCTTCTCATGCAGGTAATAGAAAACAGTTCTGCGAATAGAGGGTGTGCCTAGGTGGGGGAATATGCCACGGAATGCAACTGTGACCTCTGCCGCCTGTTTTGCATTCACGACGTCAGAGCACCTGACTTGCACAGCAGTCGTCACAAACAACCAAATTACTGCTGAAAATTACTGCAGAGCTCGTTTGCAGAGCATTCCATCAATCAGTGCTACTCGGTCTATTCTTTGCGTTTTGCTGGTTATTCTCTTATTATTCTTTGTTCGTTCCTTTTCATGTCGGGCTCGTTTCACGTCCAATTGGAAACTTTTCTAAGCTAGCCTAACTAGGGAAGCCCACGAAATTCTCCCAGAGATTTTCATCGAGACCAATATGATGTTGCAGGGCATGACACAAGGAGCACACAAGTGTTTTTCGTTTTTGCTATGGGCCACTGCGTGGTCCGATAAAGACGAAAAACTGTTGCAAGGCAACCCCATGTGATTACCCTGCCGAAGCCAAAATGTAATCTTCTTTTGTAAAGATGTTGACAGACCGCCTCCTAAATCACGTAACCCCCTCCGGAATCGAACCCTCGACCGCCTTTCATAAGCCCGCATCGCTTTCCCCTTAGCCATCCAGTCACTGCCACCATAGTTGCGATTGATTCACGTGAACTGCAGCTTCGTCTAGGATATGTCGGAAATTATCATATTACTGTCACAACGATGTTTTTTTGCGATCAAAACTTCTAGCGCCAGGCTGGACTCGAACCCGCACCTCCCTCTGACCGGGCGGGAATGCTCTACGCCATTACACCACCGGCGCCGTTTGATCGTACGCAACATCACACCTCGTGGGACCGATCATCACCCACCCGTACCCGGGATGAGCTGGCCGCTGATATCAGCATGGGACCAGTTAAGCTGATGGTCTTGATAGAAACAATTCAAATCAGTTTTTATCATATTACTATAACCAAACTTTAACTTGAGCTCCAAACGTTTTGTCCAATGTTGAGTTCCGAGCACGACAAGGCTATTCCAAGTGCCACTTTTGCATTAACAGTCCGTCGTGAACAGATACCACTTTTTTCCATTTTCATCAACCCAGTGGCGCGTAGCAAAAACGAAAAACGTATAGGTCTCGTTGGAAATCTCTGGGGGAAGTTCATGGGCTTCCCTGGTAAGGCTTTTGAGACCAAAGTGAACTCTTCCAAATTAAGACGACCTTCTTTCAGCTCATACTGCAGACCTTTCAAGATGCCCAGAATATTTTTTGTTCATGGAAAATTTTTATACAAAATTCTTCTAATTTACCCAATAAATGAACATATTATCTCAAATTTTATGCAATCTGTATTTCTTGACAAATTGTTCATTTCTTTCTTGAAAAAAAAGAAAAAATTTAAAGCCTATTTTAAGGAGCAGGAAAGCACCCACTTTCTATAGTAGAATATAGAAAGCACACTATAGTACTAGAAGTAAAGGTCATGCCATGCGCTCGTCCAAGACGCCGCGATTTTCATTCGATTGACAGCGATATTCCTGTTTGCATGGAGTTTCTCACCACTAAAGTGTACAATAAAAACAATTGCTTGAACACACGCGTCCTCCCTCTGTGCTTTATGCAAGCAGCATTTACACTATCAATCGAGTAAAAATCGCGGTGAGCTTTTCAAGTGCATAACGAGACCTTGTTTTTTCATACACTAAATGACCGCTGCCTTGTTGAGCTTTAAAACAATTAATTTTTTTTTAAATAATTTATTTAATTATTTAGTATTATTCATTCTGGATGCTGAACTAAAAATGTTTATAGAAAGTTACACCAAATTTTCCTTGAACGGGAAATCATTCGAATCATTTTGTAGAGTCTGCAGCTCAACTTCTAAGATTTGTTATTTAAGAGTTTGCTTTGATTTCAAAAGTCTTAGGTTAACCTAGGCAAGGGTCTGATTTGACGTGGGAGGTGTCCAATTTATTTTTTATTTTATTTATTTATAACGTAACCTTTGAAACCGTTTGTAGGTCAAGAACGTTGATCTAACCGTGGTCCTTGCAACTGGTACATGCAACCGAAGCTTATCTCTCATCGTTCTAATCAGGCGTCCCCGGAAAAATGCAGTGCGGTTTATATGTACTTTGTACTTTGTTATATGTACTTTGAGAATTTTGAAAAGCATTTTGAGGTTAACAGATTTCCTACTACTTTCAAGAGATTTTAATCGGAACATCCTGTTTCCTTCTCTGCCGTTTGGTATTAAGGAATAGTCTACGCCGAAGCGTCTCATCATTACTTTACGGGTAAAATTATTTTGAACACTGTCCAGAATCTCATTGTCTTTCTTCTTGAAGGATTAAACACAGTAGTTCCGAACTCAACTATGAGGCGCACATAGGTTTTATAGGCACGCAAAAGTAGATCAGGACTGTTGTTCTTTAAAACTTTAAAAAGATTGTAGGTACGAAAATTTGCCATTTTGAACAAAGATTTGTAATGTGCGTCAAAAGCTAGGCTCTTGCCAATCAAAAAACCGAGGTCACGAACCTCATCTACCAGTTTAAGGGCAGAATTCCGTAGTTTGTGCTTCGGAATTCTGCCGTTATTTCTAGCGCCAATAACAAAGCAATGGGACTTCTCGGCTGCAAGTGGTAGTTTCCACTCATCAGCGCAATTGGCTACATATAGTCTATCGCAGACTGAACACAATTTATGTCTCGGTTCTCTTTGATTACTTTGTATATTTTTAGGTCGTCTGCATACATCTTACACGTTACTCAAAACCTGGACACTGCCTCTAGAAGATCATAAGTATAGATTAGAAAGAGTAAGGGAGAAAGCACTTCGCCTTGTGGTAGACCAGTGGAGGCGTTGAAGACAGAGAAGAGCGCTCCCTCAACTTTAACCTGATACGTCCTTCCTGTGAGGAAACTTTTGCCCATCTAGTTACCGTAGGATGAAGACCGACCATGCTCATTTTGTGAAGTAGTTGTGGTATCAGGACCTTGTCGAAGGCTTTTGAAAAGACAGAATATAACACAACTATACGGTTCTTACAATTCATTCCTTCAGTCCAGTCACTAACGGAAGTCCGATCTTCCCCCTAAAAAATCAAACTGGTTTTCAGAGATTATCTTATTAGCCTTAAGGTGTTCTAAAATATGTTTTTTAAGAATTTTTTCAAAGGTCCGTGCAAATATTGACGTAATATTCTCCAAGTTCTTTCTTCGTAGAACCTCGGCATTATTTAGATGTTTCGATTACTTTTGTGCCGAACAAGGTTGTTAGGTGGACCAGTATTTATTGAGCGGCCTAACGTTTCGACCCGTTCGTCGTCTTTGGAGGCCTAAAAGTGGCTTGAGGATTCGGATGTTGCAAACGCCTCATCGACTCTAGCCTTTCGGATATCGTCTTGAGGCATAGCAAGAAATCCCGAACCCATGAACGATAAACTCACCCGCTGATCCACCGCTTGTGCGGAGCGACGCCGCTGCCGCAGTTAGTCGACAGATGGTGACTGAGACTCACTATACTGTTCATTCTACACTATGTATACTGTGTATACCAGTGTCATTCTTAACCACATCCTTGTCACCACCGGTCGCTCTATAACTCACAATGCCAGATAAACGGTAGAAACTCATCGGTGACCGAAAGACACTCATTTTGACTGTTCATTCGTGGATTTCTGGAAAGAATCCAGAACGCCTCTAGCGCTTTTCTAGACGAAATATCTGTCTCGATGGTCAAAATCGTGCACTTCACATCAAAGTCGTTTCCGTCATATTCCTCCACTTTATGCTTGCCCAGAGGATTCGTTAAGATACCCCCCCCCCCCCCACCATTTTGCACGCTAGATGTTCATTAACACGAATAGCAAGTGCCCTTCTGGTTTCTACAATGTATGTTTGGCTGTATGTCCGGCATTCAAGCTCATAGATAACGCCAACTTTGGCGCAATCCCCTACTTTCCCGTAAGGACATACAACACAGTTTTCCGTTACGCACTCCCTATCGTAAAGCCCATTTCGACTGATGATGTTTGATGTGAAGGCTTTGACGTGAAGTGCACAATTTTGACCATCGAGACAAATATTTCGTCTAGAAAAGCGCTGGAGGCGTTCTGGATTCCTTCACGAAATCCACGAATTAACAATCGAAATGAGTGACCTTCGGTCACCGATGACTTTCTACCGTTTATTTCGCATTGTGAGTTATAGAGCGACCGGTGGTGACAAGGATGTGGTTAAGAATGACACTGGTATACACAGTATACATAGTGTAGAATAAACAGTATAATGAGTCTCAGTCACCGTCTGTCGACTAACTGCGGCAGCGGCGTCGCTCCGCACAAGCGGTGGATCAGCGGATGAGTTTATCGTTCATGGGTTCGGGATTTCAGGCGTTTGGTCGGGTAGATAGCAACATCCGAATCCTCAGGCCACTTTTAGGCCTCCGAAGACGACGAACGGGTCGAAACGTTAGGCTGCTCAATAAATACTGGTCCACCTAACAACCTCGTTCGGCACAGAAGTAATCGAAACATTGACGTAATACTTTATTATTATTATTTATTACACAGGCAAGCTGTGTGAAATCAGCAGTATCAACAATCAGAAAAACAACAAAAAACCAGAACACAACTCACAAAACAAACGTGTAGAATTTAGGAAAAGGAATCATGAGTTTATTAAGATGTCAAATATCTATTTATGAGAGCTTTGAATTTTGCAATCTTCAAATCTAGAGGTATATTGTGTGTCCTTCTTAGATTCTCAGGCTCGATCCCAGCTCTGTTAACAAAAAACCTCTGCCTAATGCTTCGCTTTGATCTTCTGATATGCAATTTACAAGAACCACCCCTTGTGACTGACGTTCTCAGTTGAAGTATCATATGTGGCTTAAGACCTGATTGGCCAGACAAAATTTTGTATAGCATAATCACCATTCATCCATCTGCACTCCCTGCGGACGGTTGGTTGGCTTCGGCAATCCTTGGAAGACGCAGCTAAGCATTTCCTCTGATTGTTTTTCACTCGCTATCACACGATATGTCTCAAGCTCGTGGACGTCTAAGTGCGAAGGACACTGGCAACACTGGCTCATTTTCTAATAAAACAACTGACTCAGTTTCTAACAAAACGAAGACACCTACTGATGACGAGGTAGCTAAAATGTCAGTAAGCGACTTAATGAATGCTATTACTGATCGAAACAAGGACCCAGTCGTTGCTAAACTTATTGAAGGCCTTAGAGCCAAATTGAAACTTGAGCTAGTAGAGGCAGTTGAAGCAGAAAAACGCAGTCGTAGTCTCATTTTATCAGGTTTGCCTGAATCAGCAGTAGATAAGCCTCCTTCCACTAAACAGTTGGAACTTGAATCTAAGGTAAGTGAGATACTCGATCACATTGGTGTTGAATGCAGACCTATTGAGGTGTACCGTATGGGTAAGCCGAACGATACGCAGTCACGACTAGTCAAGATAGTATTACCCTCCAAATCGCACTGGAGCACTGTACTCTCTAATGCATATCGGTTACGATCTTCCTGTTTTAAAAACATATTTGTACGTAAGAGCCTAACACAGGAAGAACGAAAAAAAGAATACGACTTAAGACAGGAGTGTAGAAAGCGCAATAAAGATTTAAAGAAGCGAGTCTGGGTGGTTTACCGTGGAGAGATTAAACGAATTGAAGACCTACCCAAATCTCGTTTTTCGGGAAACGTATAACACGACACGGAACACAGCATGGCTTAAAATGCTTTCTGTTTAACTCACGCAGCCTTGGTAACAAACTAAACCATTTACATCTATTTTTGACCACACACAACCCTGATCTAGTATTCATTACAGAAACTTGGCTTTCTTCAAAAATCTCTAACTCTGAAATCGTTGATAATTTGCCTTATAAGGTGTTCCGATTTGATCGGAAAGATCGCAGAGGCGGCGGAGTGTGCTGTTTGGTAAAAGATATTATTAACGTGGCTAGTATGGTCTCGTCCTCCTGCACGATGTCAAATTTTCTTTGCATTGAAGTTTACGATGAAAGTTGCTTGCAGTCAGTTAGATTCGTTCTGGTTTACAGGCCTCCAAATTCACGTTCCGAAGATGATGACGACTTAATTGATCGTTTGATGGAATTGTGTATCTCAAGGAATCATACAATATTGCTTGGTGATTTCAATCTTGACATCGACTGGTGTCTACCTAGCGCGAATAATCCAGCATCAGCTAAGTTCTTAGAGTTTTTCACATGTCTAGGAATAACTCAACACGTTACTAAACCTACACGAAATAACTCCATTTTAGACATTGTGCTCAGCTCCGCACCAATTATTGAAAATCTTCAAGTGCTCCCACCATTTGCCGCATCTGATCATAACTGCATATCATTTGATGTCCAACTTGGTCCTCATGAACCTGCCAAGATTCCTTTGCCTAATTTTCTAAAAGCAGATTATCTCTCCTTATCCAACTACCTCAATTCTATTGATTGGTGGAGTGCTTTTCAAGGCTATTCTTCTGCTGATGACCTGTATAAGAGATTTTGTGATTTAATACGTTTCGGATTATATAACTTTGTACCAGTTGAGATCAGTGTCTTGAGGAAAGTTAACTATCCAAAACACATAAGAAACCTGATTGCTCAAAAAGAGCGGATCTTTCTTTCAACTTCTGCAGATCCGCTATCTAGTCAACATTATAAGAGAATTTGTTCTGAACTTGACCGTCATTTGAAGACATTTCTAGAATACAGAGTAAGGAAAGCCGCAGCAAATTCAAACAGCAGGACGCTTTTTGCACTAATCAGGAATAAAATGAAGCTGAAATCAAGTCTACCTGTACTTCAAGATGAAGATGGAAATCAGTATCTGACTGCTGCTGATAAAGCTGAAGCCCTTGCATCATTCTTCTCTTCTGTGTTTACACCTCCCCTTGGTTCGGTTTCCAGTGTGTTCCCCTGTATCAATGATAATTCGAGTAGTAGCCAAGATAGTTTTTCGCCAAATTGCCTGTGTGAAGCAATATTAAATCCACATGAAGTACTGAAGGTTTTAAAGTCTTTGAAACCCTCAACTTCGTTAACATCGGACGGCATCCCCCAAATAGTTTACAGGAAATGTGCGCATTCCTTATACAAACCTTTAACTATGGTTTTCAACGTTTCCCTTATGTTTAGCGAGATTCCAACTATTTGGAAAACTTCAATTGTTACAGCTATTCCTAAAACTACCAATTCCACATTGATATCCTCCTTTCGACCCATAAGTATAACCCCCACTCCCATGAAAGTAATGGAGAAGCTTATAAGAGACAGGGTTGTTACATTGTTTGTTAAAAACTCATCAATTCCTGTAGAACAACATGGCTTCACATCTGGCGCCTCCACTGTAACGCAACTCTCTGATTGTCTTTTTGACTGGAGCTTAGCTATTAGCAATGGAAACTCAGTTGACGCAGTTTACTTCGATCTATCGAAAGCTTTTGATAAGGTGAACCATGTAAAACTACTTCGAAAACTCTACGACTTAGGGATTAGAGGTTCTCTGTTAAAGTGGTTCCAGTCGTATTTGAGCGATAGACACATGTGCGTTAAAGTAAACAATTCTTTTTCACGTCTATATTCATGTCCTAGCGGTGTCCCTCAGGGAGGAGTGCTATCCCCTCTTCTCTTCCTTGCTTATACTCATGATATCCCTAGATATGTAAACAGCCATCCCCTTGTCAAGGTACAAATTTACGCAGATGATATCAAAATTTATGGCATTTATAATAACCATAATCACTCAGAAATTTACCAAGCTCTCTCCTTGTCTATCATAAAAATGATGAAATGGGCAGCGGACTGGGACATTCCTGTAAATTTATCGAAGACTTGTGTATTTCATATTGGAAGTAGAGAATTCAATATTTACAAGTTCAACGACATGGCTTTTAACAACAGAGAAGAAATTCGGGATCTTGGTGTTACCCTAAAATCTGATCTAAATTTTGAAGCCTACATAGATTTAGTTGTTCGCAAGGCATATGCCGCCATGTTTACAATATGCAGAAATACTGAATGCTGCAGTTCTCAAATCCTGATTAAGTTGTACAAGGCATACGTGGTTCCTATTTTGGAATATGCATCACAGATTTGGAGTCCAACTACAAAAAAACTTCAACGTAGAATAGAAAAGGTCCAACAAACTTTTACCTAGATACTGGTATACAAATGCTTTCCCAATCCCGAACACCCCCAAGTCATACCAAATTACAAAAGAAGGTTAAGTTTGTTCAAGCTTAACACACTATTTTACCGACGAATATTCACAGATTTAGTTTTTGCCTTCAAAATTCTCAAAGGAGAAACGAAACTGAGACCAAGTAAATACTGGATCTTCAGACCATGCAGAGGACGGACCAGCTTACTATCCTTACATAACACTAGATTAAATACTAATTCAAACTCCAAAATGTACAACAATTTTTTCTTTCGTTCTGCAAGGTGGATACAGATGTTGCCGTCCTACGTAATAGAATCGCCGAATAGTTCTGTTTTTAAAGCAAGGCTGAAAAAAAATAAACCTGATTTCTGTTCTACAAATAAGAGATTTAGACGTTCTGTAAATCAAAGTTAGATTACCTTTACCGGACTTCTTTTTCGCTAAATCTGTTTCAGTAATTTAAAGAAAACAAAGACTCATTAATGTTTGCATCTTTTCAGTGTATTACAACTTTTTGCTCCCGAAAAGACACCGTGAATCACTATTTTATTATCCTTTACAGACAGATGACGTGGAAGATATTTTTTTCCTGGAATGAGTGTTTTTAGCTTTCATCTTTTTATTTACTTCTAATGAATTATTTTACAGCACTTCAACCGCTTCAACCGTTTATACGTCGTTCTGTATATTGTTCTATCCTATACAACATACTACTATATCGATATTCTTCATTTCTACATACTTCTACACACTACTATACTACATATTATACTATGTATATATGTATATATTCTCATATCTTTGGATATATATGTTCGTTGTATTCACGACTGTATCATGAAGAGCATCCGACTATAAGGATAACAAAATAAATAAATAAATAAGGTCAAACTTCTTTCTCCTGCAGGCTAAGTTCTCAATTCCTAAGTTGAAATTACGAGCATTACTGCATGGTATTCTATCATAACTAAATCCTACACACCTAACAAAGATTTTCCGGGTAAAATTGTTTACCTTCCCTTTCTAAAGCTTTTGTAGTGCTCAGTTTGTGTGGGCTAAAAATTACCGTCCCATACTCTAATAGTGGTCTGACGTATGTCTTGTATGCTTCCAAAAGGATGCGCGGATTTTTAGTTGTAAGGCCTCTGAAGATCCTATGCATCGTAATGGTTGCTTGACGTGCTATTCTCATGCAGTGCTCATCAAAAGAGAGGTCATCCCTTACCAAAAATCCAAGATCAGTGATCTGCCTGACCTCCTCAAGCTCCACTCCTTCAATGCTATACTTAAAATTCATTCTAGTCTGACCAATGTGTAGGACATTCGTCTTCTCCTTAGAGAATGGGAGGCCCCAATTCAATGACCAATGATATACATCATCCACCGCCTTTTGCAGAATATCATTGTCTGACCTAGACTGCACAGGAAGATACAGTTTAAGATCATCAGCAAAGGCGGTGCACTTAACTCCGTTACTTGTCACAATTTCGGGTAATTCGAAGGTGAAAATGTTGTACAGCACTGGCGAAAGGACGCCTTCTTGAGGAACCCCACTAGTAACGTGTCTTGGCCTCGAAAACTTTGAGTTAACCCTAACAGTATATGTCCTGTTAGTCAGGAATGCTCTGATCCAAGCAACGATTCTAGGATGTATGCCTACTTCCTTTAACTTTATTAACAATTTGTTGTGAAAGACCCGGTCAAACGCTTTAGCAAAGTCCGCATATACAACGTCTACCCCTGTTCCTTCATCAAGAGCTGTGGTCCAATCGTTAATGAACTGCAGCATGGCAGTCACTGTTGACTTGTTCTTTTGAAAACCATGCTGAGAATCCGAGATGACGCCATTATCCTCTAAATGACGTACTATCTTCCTTTTAAGTATCTTCTCGAATACTCTTGCAAAGATTGACGTAATACTAACCGGCCTATAATTATTAGGATCAAAATGTGGAGTTTTCTTAGGAATAGGGGTCACAATGGATGTACGCCACCTTTTCGGCACCTCTGCTCTTATGAAACTTAATTTGAATATCTGTGTAAGAGGCCCTGCTATAATTGGAGCGACCTGCTTAATGAATTTTAGTGGGATGTGGTCAGGCGTATCAGAAAAAGACTTAGGCCATTTGCAGAGAAGCGAGAGAACTTCATCCTCTTAACACCAAACCGAATCATTCATCAAAGGAAATCTGGGAGTCACCTCAGAAGGACCAACATCCATGTCAACATGAAATGCTTTTTGGAGTACTTCAGCTAATACCTCAGCTTTATCTTGATCCGTTTTTGCCAAATTACCGGCATGCTTAAGAGCTCCGGTGGTACCTGTTTTGACCCTCAATCGAGAGTTAAGAAGCCTATAAAAAGATTTCTTATCTCCAGACTGAATGGCCCTTTTTTCGACAGCATTATTGAACTTCCTCATTTTACGATCAAATGTTCCACTAATTCATTTGTAAGTATCCCAGTCCCTAGGGTTGCCACGTATTTTTACCGTGTTCCACGCTCGAGTTTTTTCCACAGCAAGTCTTTCTAAGTAGTTAGGAAGGCGGGTTTTATCAGATTTTGATGTTCTAAACGGTACGAAGAGATTTAGTGTATGCTCTAAAACAACAATGAACAGTTCATATTTTTCATCTACCGAGTTTACACTACACAGTAAACCATAAAAATCAACATTCTTTGAATAGTTTATAATTTTACCAAAGTCAGCATTTTTAAAGTCTCTTACAAGTCTTTTGCTGGCAGCCGTTGGCACTCTCAAGCGAAGCGCAAAATGAATGGAAGCATGGTCACTTGTACCAATAGGAGAAAGAAGCTTAACCTCTTTAACCAGTTCCCTACTGTTGGTTAACAAGAGATCCAATATGTTGGATCGCAGGGTAGCTTCGGTAACTAACTGACAAAGATTCGTGGTCAGGCACATCTCCAGAAAAGACCTGCCTGATGAGCTGTTAGCACGCGGACCATTAGTATGAGACCACTGAATATCTGGAAGATTAAAGTCGCCCGATATCATGCATATATGATTGCAGTCCACCAAGTCGGTAATGACCTTAATTAGTTGGCCTAATTTGGCGGACGAACAAACTGGAGCCTTGTACACTAAAACCACTCTGATGGTTTTCTGCTCTACAATAAAATCTGCAGTAATAATTTCATATCCTTCATCCACCGATTCATGAAAAACCAAAACAGGAGAGTAAATTTTCTGAACAAATAGTGCAACTCCCCCTCCGCGCTTATTTACCCTGTCACATCGTAATACTTCATAATGAGAACACCATTCACCAAATAAACAGCTGTCAAGAATTGAAGAAGAAAAGAAGAAAGCCAAGTCTCTGCTAGTGCAACCAGACCAAAGCTGTTTTTTCTCACTAAGTAGCTTAGGCTGTTCACGTTTTTGCAGAGAGATCGGATATTTGCATAAAGAGCTGAAAAATAAGCGTCTGACATCCGATGAGTACCTAAATGTTTAAAGATTTAGCCGAACGGCGAGAAGGAGAACATCCATCCATGGCAACAGATTCAACATTACGATGTGTCGATAGAGCGTTCTGACTTGAAGAAACATTATGACTTCTAGAAGGTTGATCTAGAAGGTGGATTGATATGGCGATAAGTGCCAGCACGACCCCCCCCCCCGTTCAGCACGAATCTGCTCGCGCTCCCCTTTGGGTAGCGAGGGCCTTATAAAGATACCCTTTTTCGGCGGAAAGTGCTTGAGCTGGGGGGCCTGGCTGAGTGCAAGAGCAACAAAGAACGAAGAAGGCAACAGAAACTTAAGCAATCTGTCATATGATGGACTCGGTCGGCCCATGCGATCCACCGAAATGGGTGCACAATCAAGACAGAGGAAGTCTAACAACTGGCGGACACAACTAAAATCATGACCTATCCTATCGGAGCTCCTACCGCTCCTAAACTCCGGTACACCAGCAATAACTAACGATCGTCTGCGTTCAGACTCATCTTCATGCCTGCTTTGGACAACAGCAGATACATGTGGATAAGTAGCAGTAGGGAGAGGATTAACACTACTGTCGATTACATTGCGATGATCAGGAGAATCCTTATGCTCCAGTATCTTTCGGAGAGAGCAATTCTCTTCCTTAAGCACCTTAATCTCATTAGCCATATCATGGAGGTAGCTGGACAAGTCATCGCTACGCTTCACAACTGCTTCCAGTTCCTTCCTGCTTTCGAGAAGGACAGCAAGAACCGTACGAACATGGAGGGGCAAGGTATCGTTCTTGGTCAACTGGCCCGCGGCTCGATCGAAATCCGTCGGTGTTGAAGGCGAAAGAGTCAGCTCGATCCTCCGTTTCTTTTGGCCGTCCTAAAGTCTTACAGGAAAAACTGGAGTCTCTTCCATAATGACAAGGCTAAGGCAGCAACCAAAGTGATGTGGAACAACGAATCAGAAAATACACCTGAACGAGTGGCAAGAAATCGAACTATTCGTACTCTGCCACAGGAGTACTCGTGTATCAAATGTAATATAATACTTATTAGACATTAGTTAGTAGATTCGTTCAAGAGACATTTCTTAGAAATAGGAGTGACAAAAGCATGTTTCCATCTTTTTGACACTCCAAAAAGTCTTCAATTTGATTTAAAAAGTGTCTACATTGATTTGAAAGACGTCCAATTCGACGTGAAGATGGTATGTCTTCGCTTGGAGAACAACCGAAGGAGATGCGTGAGCCCCAAATGTTGCCAATGGTCATGCTCAAGCCAACAAAAAACATTGCCACGTTCAACGGATGATCACCGCAAGTTACAGTATGAACCAAAAACGCCTCCACCCTACCTCCGCCAAATCCTGCACAAGTACCTTGTATGTTATTTATTACTGCCGATTTTTATGAATTCAAAATTTTTATTCGTTAACCAGCAAATCAAACGATACGATACATACACACTTTCCCTGCACTCAACGCTCGTAGAATTCAAAACTTCTCGAGTCAAGGTAGGAGGACAGACCATTTTTGCTGTCATATGAGAGGTGCTGCTTCTTGTATGCTAAAAAGTTGTACAAGGGCAAAAAAGATAGAGCTCATCCCTCATATCTGTTGTCTTTTCAAAACTGGTGGTGGTGCAGGCTCGAGTCTCGTCTGGAGCTAGTGAGAGTTCTAATCGCAACTAAACATCGTTATATAACAGTGCACCACCTCAGTAGCAGCCACTTGAGGTGTAAAGAAAATGACTTGAATATCTGGTCTCTACACTTTGAGCTAGCGATTATACGTCGGACCCCTAATGAATCGTTTTCGAATATCCGATTCTGATATTCCGATCCGAACCATTCAAAAATCCGGTTCCGCGAGATATGCGTTGCAGGGAAAAATCTAGTTATCCACGGATCCACTTAATACTGCTGTTGTATAGCTAGTATAAAGTGGATTCCAGCGAAAATACGTGCAGACGAGACTCGAGTCTGCACCACCTGTTAACCGAGCAGGAATGTTTTGCGCATCAACGGTCAGCCCATCCCAATATACGGATAGGTATTGCTGATTGATCCCACGAGGTGAAAATGTTGAGTTCGATCAAACAGCACTGGTGGTCCAATGTCGTAGAGCATCCCTGTCCGGTTAGTATGCGGTGCGGTTTCGAGTCCCGCCTGGCGCTAGAGTTTCGTCTGCAACAAAACATCGTTATAAGAGCAAATACTATTCTACAGGCTAAAGTTATCAGGCAAGTTAGCAGAGAAAAACGCGCCTTCCTAGACCAAAGCTCGTATTGGGCTTCTTCTCTTTCGCTCTTGGATAATTTAAGAAATTCCTTTAAGTACAAAGTATTGCACGAGTCAGGGCCGACTTGTACAGAGTGGCTCCTAATTATTTGCGCGAAATTCAAACCGCAACTATATTTTTGAAAATGGCGGGAGATCAATTATTAGGATTTTTCTAGAATGGGGAAGTATGTACAAAAACAAGCAAGGTGATACACTCAATACCCTCGACAATAAAAGCTTCACCACATCGTTCCACCATCGCTCATCTCGCCGATAAAGGACATTCTGCAGCAGAAATCGCTCGACGACTCGACTTCAAAGTACAGTCCAACACATTATGAAACAGTACAGAGAGGAAGGAACGGTCGAACCGAGGAAGAGATCTGGCAGACCACGTACTGTGAACGCTCTCCACCTTCGAAAGGTCATCAAAAAGAGAATCGACCGGAACAATGGAGTTAGCATGAATCGGACGGCTGTAGACCTTGGAGTTTCCCGTAGAACAATACAGAAGATCGTCAAACAGGATCTTGGGCTTCGCAGTTATCGTCTTTATCGCGGACAAGCCCCTACGAAAGCTGCCATGCAGATTAGATTGGAGAAATCCAAGTTGTTGCTAAAGGAGATCAAGCAGGGCCGCTTGTCAAACGTCATCTGGACGGACGAGAAGATTTTTGCCATTGAAGTGGCACACAACTCACAGAATCAGAATCAGCGTCAGTTGCCGCCTCCATCCAGAAACAGGTCTTCTCAACGTCGTGTTCTCAACAGGACTCTTTCCGAAATCTGGCTGGCATTACCCTGGACAAGAAGACACCTCTGGTTTTCGTCGACCGTTTAGTGAAAATCAACGCTGAAGTCTACCAAGAAAAGATCCTATTCTTGTTCTTCTCCCCTGGGTTGCTGAAAAATTTTGTCAGTGGTCAATGCGTGCTCCAACAGGACTGGGCACCTGCTCATTCTGCGAGATCCACGCTGGCATTCTGCGAGAGTCGCTTCCCTGGCTACTGGACGAAGGACTTCTGGCCACCTAACTCGCCTGATCTGAATCCGATGGATTTCGCTGTGTGGGGCTACTTGCAGCCCCCTCGAAGGTCTCCTCGAAGAGTCACAAAAGTTTGAACGCTCTCAAAGCTTCACTTCAGAAGGCGTGGGACGATATCGACCTTACCTTCCTGCGGCTCACAGTGATGTCGGTGGAGAAGAGACTGAAGGCCTGTATTGCTGCAAAAGAAGCTCATTTCGAACATCTTCTCGAGCGAATGATTGTTAGGCATTGCCCTATATAGAAGTTGTATCAGATTGTATAATCCTTGTTTTTTGTTGAAGTTATTAGTAATAAACTACGAGCAAATAATTAGGAGCCACCCTGTAATTCCACGACCTATCTGGCGTGGGTACACTCACGATGGTGGAGAACGGTTTCTCCCCATCGCGCATGAGCTGCAGAAGGTGTTTAAGTTAAGATAAAGTGAAAGCGAAGAGTATAAAACCAGACTTTTTGTCTTTCAAGTGGTTCGTTTCTCCTCTCCAGACAAATCTTTTTGTTATAACATCTCCCACTGGCTCTAAAAGTTATTGCTGCGTTCCAGCCTAACAGAAGAGGTAGAAGATTGATGACCCCTAACTGCATCACCTACGCTTTGCTGATGACTTTGAACCTACATGACTTTTAACAAGTTGCACAAGTCGAGCGGAACAAGCGACTAGCGCCTTCGCCGTGCACGACCGTACTGGTCGTTATATGGATGAGTCAGTGGAATGCGATTAGTGAAGAAGAAACGTCTTTGCCCTTTGCAGCAGGCGGAACGAACTCCTTCGATCGCGCCAACAACCTTCCAAATGACCAGCAAAAATAACATGAATAACGACTTGGCAGCAGAACAGTCAGGTGGAAGTGGGCAAGTGGATGCTCTTGAAAACATGGAGAAGTACATATTGGACAATGCCGTGACCGATTACACTTCTTCCAAACCGACAAAGCCTAGTGACGACAATGTCGACATTTTGGCGACCTTGAAGAAGTGCCAAGCATACCAAGCTGCAGCCATTTTACCTTCAATGACTTTGAAAGGCATTCTCTGCCAGCACCAATCAGCTTTGCCCAACAACCGAGACCCTGAGTAGTCACGACACAGTTTGTTGGAACAGTTTTGAAGTTTGTGTTGGACTTAGAACCGAAAATTCGCCTCTCTAATAGCTGCCATCGTGACCGGCGAAAGGGGCCACCAAAGAAATCGTATCACCGCAAATGTCTGTGCTATCAAATCTTAAAGCAGGAGAAGCGGAGGTGAATATCAAGGAACAGAAACTTCGTGCATTCATGGAGAGCTATGTGACGAGTGGGTGTTGGTCGATTTCGACAGTGCACCTGTTGAGGCCGAAGACAATGTCCATGAGGGATGGAAGAACAGAACAGAAAAGAACATTTGTTGAGCCAAAAGTGGTACAAAAAGAGTTTGCACAAAAGTTTACAGCAGAAATTGGCTTTTTCGCATATTCGCAAAAGTGATCTCTTCGAAAATTTGCAGATGTGGAAAGCGCTCATTTCAAAAAATCGATTTAGTATTTCATTCACTGAAAAGTTTGCTATATATTCAAACAAAATATTGTTTGTTTTTACGAAAATTGTTTTGTAATTAACTTCAAAAATATCCTTTCTGTTTAAGAAAATCTTCTAATTTATAGTTGAATGTTTTTGGTGAACAATCCATGGTTGATGCAGAAAGCTCGTTCCAGATTTTCACAACTCGAGCCAAAAAAGATTCTTAAAATTTTTTGAGTGCGGTTTTTGCGGTTGAAGAATTCATTTTTTATCAATATCCAGATGAGATCATTAACAATTCTAAAACCAAGGTTTTGATCATGAACAATTCGTCTTAGAGCTTTTGAGCCTCTTCTCACTCTCAAGGGAGGAAACCTATCGTTGTAACTACATTTTGCTGGGTAAGGAAATCAACATGGTTAGATTGATGTGGCTGTTGGTGGCGATGTCCGTTCCTCCACGTGGTGCTACTGGAAACTGCCCGCTCTGCGAGCTAAGCTAAGCACGGACACTCGAATGCAGGCGACAGGCCCTTGTGATAGGCCGGCCTACGAACACCCATGTCACATCACATGGTGTATGACAGCTCAAGTGTTTCGAGATAGTGCTACGGCGTCCGCGGGAGCCGACGCGCACTCGCAGAGCCCGGCGAGTGTGAGAAGTATGCGAGGGTCCCTGATGCGAGGACGGCATCGGGGGGCAACTGAGCTAGTCCGAAAGCCCCGTAACGTAAGCAGGACCCGCGTGGCAACGCTGAATGTGGGTACGTTGACGGGCCGCTCGTGCGAGTTGGTTGAAGCACTGGAGCGTAGAAGAGTTGATTTCTGTGCGATGCAGGAGACGAGGTGGTCCTGCCGCAAGTCAAGGGACATAGGACGTGGCTTCAAGGCCATTCTACGTGGAAGTCCCAGGACCACCAGTGGTGTCGGAATAATCGTCTCCGAACGATTTCGTGACTCGATTGTAAGCGTTGGGCGCTTTGACGATCGATTGATGAAGATCGTTGTCGCCGCTAAGGAGCGACTCTATCACTTCTTCTCTGCGTATGCTCCGCAGACTGGCTGCTCCGATCAAGCCAAGGATGAGTTTTGGAACCTGCTGGATGAGAAGACAGCAGAGGTACCGTCGAAAGATGTCATCATAGTCGCTGGTGACCTTAATGGGCGCGTAGGTGCTACGAAAGACGAGTACAGCTGTCATGGTGGTTTCGGATACGGATCACGTAACGCCGATGGTGAGCGCATTCTTGAATATGCGGAATCGCATAGCCTCACCATTGTGAACACCGTCTTCCGAAAACGCGACTCGCACCTTATCTCATACTACAGTGGGAGCTCCAAGTCTCAGATAGACTTTGTCCTTGTGAAAGATCGCGACCGGAGTCTCATCACAGACGCGAAGATCGTGCCGTATGAGACGGTCGCCCCACAGCACCGACCGCTGATCTGCACTCTGAAGATTGTCCCTCCGAGACTGAAGCAGGTCGAGCGATGCTGTGCTGCAAGAATCAAGTGGTAGCGAATGAGAGAGAATGAAGCAGCTGTGATTTCTCGCGTGCGGTTACCGACAGTCACGACTGTCGACGAAACTTGGAAGAAAACGACCGACGCGATTCGTCAAGCTGCACAGTCGGAACTCGGCATTACGAAGCCTGGGCGACGGAAGGTCGACAAGCAGGCATGGCGCTCTATCACGTGTTTCTCTGCGAAAAGACGGCCGATAACTGGCGGAAGTACCAAGAAGCGAGGAGAGCTGCAAAGAAGGCCGTGGCTGTTGCAAAAGCCACTCATTATGGAGATGTCAACGAGAAGCTCGAGTCACGCGATGGCGAGCGGTATCTGTACCGGCTTGCTAAGAATCGCCATCGGCAGACCGAGGACATCGAGAAGTTCTTCGGCATCAATGATGAGAACGGCCATCTTCTTACGCAAGAAGTCATTGAAGCGATGGCGCGACTACTTTGAGGAAATCTCCTCGGTGGAATTTCCTCATCCAGCCATCCCTTCAACGGCTCCAACCCACGATCCCGTTCAGAAGATCACCGTGGAGGAGATTGAAGCGGCTTTGAAGAAGATGAGGCCAGGCAAAGCGACTGGGCCCGATGACGTGGCAGCTGATTTATGGAAGTCCAAGTACTGATACCCTGCTGAGTGGTTGGCGAAGTTCTTTAATCAGGTTGTGGCGGAGAAGAAGGTGCCTGAGTGTTGGCGCCAAAGTACGACGATCCCGATTTGGAAAAAGAAGGGCAGTCCTGCAGACTGCTCCAATTACCGTCCGATTCGCTTGCTTTCGCACAGCATGAAGATCTTTGAGCGAGTTGTCGATGGACGAATTCGGAGATCGTCCAGCTTTCCAGCACTCAGTGCGGCTTCGTGGCTGGCTGTGGCACCGTTGATGCCATACATGCCGTCCGCCTCCTGATAGAGAAGCATCGCGAGAAACAGAAGCCAGTGCATATCGCCTTTCTCGACTTGGAGAAGGCCTTTGACCGCGTACCGCGTGAAGTGATATGGTACGCCCTGCGACAACATGGAGTTCCTGAAGAGCTCATAGAGTGGGTGCGAATTCTCTACTCTTGTCCAAAGAGTCGAGTTCAAGCTGCAGCTGGGACCTCGATGGAGTTTCCCATCTCTGTCGGAGTACACCAGGGTTCTGCGCTTTCCCCACTTCTCTTTGTTGTCGTCATGGATGCCATCACACGAGATCTTCAGAAGCCTGTCCCTTAGACGTTGCTTTATGCCGATGACGTGATGCTCGCTAGCGAAGATAAAGGAGAACTCGAGCGAGAGTTGCAAGCTTGGTGTGATCGCTTGGAGCAGTTTGGACTCAGATTGAACGTGAAGAAGACCGAGTATTTAACGACGGACGTTACCGAGTCCAGCTCCATCAAGGTTAACGGCATCGAGCTTCCACGCACTGCGGTCTTTAAGTACCTGGGTCAGCAGTCGCGTCTGACAGCAAACTGATGGTCAAAGTGAATTCACGCGTGAGTGCAGCTTGGTCCAAGTGGCGCTCGTTGACTGGCGTGCTCTGCGACAAGAAGATACCAGAGCGCTTTAAGTCGAAGATTTACAGAGCAGTCGTCCGGCCGGTAGCAATGTACGGCGCTGAGTGTTGGCCAGCGACCAAGGAAGTTGAAACGCGCCTCAGCGTCATGGAGACGAAGATGCTGCGCTGGACGGCAGGAGTCACTCGCATGGACCGCATCCGAAACGATGCTATTCGGCAGAAGTTCGGTGTCGCGCCGATAACTGACAAGATGCCGATGGTACGGCCACGTTCTGCTTGGAGAAGAAGACAGCGTCCGCAAGATAGGCCTTAACTTCGAGGTAATAGGAAAGCGGCCTAGAGGGCGCCCGAAGCAGCGCTGGGCTGATACGTTACATACGGACTTGAAAGTAGCTGGTGTCCACCCCGATCTAGCGCTGGATCGGGAAAGGTGGCGTCATGACACCGGAATAGCGGACTCCGCCACGAAGCGGGACAAACGCTGAAGAAGAAGAAGAAGAAGAAGAAGAAGAAGAAGAAGAAGAAGAAGAAGAAGAAGATTGATGTGGCTGTTACGAGCTGGAAGACAACGTTTTTCGACTAGGTTTCGGAGATGAGCTCTTGGCTATTGGCTTTGAAATATGACCGCTTTTCTGCACTTCAAAACAAGCTTCAACCATTATTTTTCCCCAAAAGACGAGGTTTTATAAAATTTCAAACAATGGGTTTATGTGTTGGGTAGGTGGATTAGAAGTTCAAAGAAAGTCATACTGAAATTTTCCTTGAGCCAAAAATTATTCTAAATATTTTGGAAAGTTTTTAGTTTAACGTGAAAGTACTAGTTTTGAACTGGAAGATCTTCTCTTTGATTCCAAAAGTGTTGATTCCAAAAGTGTTAGGCTTGTTTAAAACAGTGCCCAATTTAGCGTGGAAATGGTATCCTCGTATATATACATATACATACACATAAAGAGTATAAGCACGCCTTGCAAATCATTTCTGACCGATCAGCGTCCGAAAAAAAAAACTTAGAAAATCCCGCCCGTTTTCAATCTTTCGTGGATCTCTAGTCTGTATTCTTGCCCTTTCATTTTGAATGTGCCTGATAGCACTGTTGTATTCAGACGTGATGAATCGGTTATATTGGAAGCGTAGTCAATAAACACAACGGCTCAATGTTTGAGTTGACCCAGCTTTGCATTCGAGCACTAGCTTGTGTTTTTGTTCTTTGTTCAATATTTTCCCAATTTTCCAGTCATAAAGAGGTTTTGAAGCAGCCGACTCCTACTGAAGAGAATAAAAAAAGGTATGAGATTGTTTTCGTTGGCCGCTGTTTAATATTAAGTTTTTTGTTTTCAATTTCTCTCCATATTCCAGCTAATAAACTTAAGCTAGATTCTTCAGCCAATTGCCCTACGTTGCTTCTCATCTGGCCTACAGAATATTTGTAAACCCAGCAGTTCTTCATTGCGCTCGGCTAGACATGATACTTCCTGACCGTCACCCGTGGTGCGTGCCAGTATAATGTGACTCCTGAGAAACGGAGCCCGCCCGGTAATGCGTGCTCAGGAAGTTCTGAAATCGCTTTACCTCTTGAAGGGCATCGTATGACTATAATGCCCGGGTGGCTGGGTCAATCTTTAAAGGCTCCTGGTTTTGCTGCTTCATCGGGGCCTTTCTCAATGGCCTCCATTTTATGGTCTCAAAGTGACTTATAGCAAATTTGTTTTTATTTTTCGGATATATCTTTTTTCAATTGCGGCAAGAGCATCATGAACGGCAACGAACGAAAGTCTTGGGATGAAGTGGGATGGTGCTTCAAAACCTCTGTTGACCAGTGGTCGGATGTTCTCTTAGTGTTTTAGGCCCAGGATGGTTCTGTTGTTTTGTGTTGTTCTGGTTTGTGTTTGAGCTTAGGTTAGGCTGTTTCTTAGGTTAGGCTGTTTCATGCTAGATTAGCTAAGGCTTTACTCTGTTATTGTAATGCTTGTTTCTATTTTGTTTCTACTCTGTTATGCAAATTGATGTTTGATTTATTTGCATTCCCGTACGAGCACGTCTCTTGCGACGTAACAAATAAATAAATAAATAAATAAATAAATAAATAGACCGACGGTTGTTATGCATAGACAGCATGAGCAGTAATGATGCTCTTGGAGGCTCCTTCGCGATGAGAAGAGGAAGATCACTTTCATTTCACTATCAGGTAAATCATCTCACTATCAGCGGGGCGTGTAGTGTAGTCGGAGGATATGGAGGCTGTTGCACTCGATATCAGATTTCTGGTTCGAATTTTCCGTTCAGGCCAACCAAGAATTCCATCCCTCCAGCGTTGGTGAATTGGTATCAGGCTTGTCTGGGAAAGATAAAGCACTTGTTCACCGGTTGGTCACCAGAAGTCGTCATTGTGTGACCAAATACGCCTTTAAATCGCCTGCACAACATCCCGTAGAAGTAGAATGCGATGGAGTGATCAAAAGAGATGGAGTAAACTGTCCTTTATCGTCATCCTTATCAGCTAAATAGTCCTTTTCGCAAGACGTCCTGGGGCCGGATTTATCAACGACTTACATCAGTTTAAGAGAGAAAATTACACCCAAAATCTTTGATAGCGCTGCTTTCCAAGCGGAATGGTAAGCGATAAGCTCCTGGGTGCTCGGACTCCTGGGTGCTATCCTCTCTTCAGGTTGCTCGAGAGTGACTTCCGCATACTGGAACTCACACCATAGGTATACTGAATGTCAACGGCTGCACTTTTATTGCCTATGTCAATACATTTTTTTATCAACCCTAGTTAAACACTTCGACATTATATTTTGTTTCGCCATCGGCACTTTCTTTTTACTTAATATTTTTTAAGCCTTTGCACTGGCTCTTCTGAAAGATCCGCAGAAATATTTTTGTTTAATCCAAATGCAGTTCATAGTTTCGTCCGAAACGCTCACAACAATTTGTTGGTGTTAGTTGTTTAAAGCCGATTTCTGTTTTTTATTGTTTCTTTTCTGTCTTTTTAATGGCGCACAATGGGTGCAATAATGAATGAACAAAAAAGCCGCGTTATCTGAGTTTTCCGCTGTGAATTCTCTGTAAAGTTATGTAAGTCGTTGGTAAATCCGACCCCTGTAGGGATCATGGATGCTGTACTATTACCTAAACCAGAGTATTAGCAGAAGGTAAATGACGAGCTACACCGCTCAAACTAAATAAAGAAGATAGTGTAATGAAGCTTTGGAACACCACATGTTGACTGAATCGTTTCTCAGTGTAGCTTGCTTCAGCACTTTGCTTCTTTTTCTTTGTCAATTTTTCACTGTTTCGCATGATGCTTCTCAATGTTGTGTAGGTGTGACGAACATTACAGCCCTCGAAATGTTTGTGGAAGTGATTCCTTTGTTGCGCTGACGCTTCCTCATACTTTTTAGGACAGCATTAAGTGATTTAAGACGTGGTTTAGGAAGAACCGCCGCTATTTTAGCAAGCCTTCACTACCCTTTTCAGACAACTATGTGAGGCTTTTGAGGTGATCCTTTCTCAGGAGTCCAATTATCTCTATAAAAATTGTTTACTGCAGCTTTTAACTCGAGCCTAAGATTTTCCGAACTTTATTGATGAACTGACGTTTCGGCAATGTCGCCTTCTTCAGAATCTGAAAAGTTTGTCAAAACCGTACAGAGACCGAAAACATAGTCTTGTCCTCTTCGTCTTGTTTTACGTGACATTATGGATAGTCATCAATCACTTCTTAAACTATTTTCACAGTGTGATCCCACCGCAATCGGAGCGGAACAGTTCCACTCAACAAGGCAATAATTAAGTGACAACCTATAATGTGGTATCGTTCGCTTCCCAAAAAAAAGACGGCAGCAATTTGAGCGCCTGAAAAATGATGAGCTCTTCAATTTGTCGACATTGCGTTCGTATGAATATACTATGGTTAACCAACGAGAAGCGCTGATTGTCTATAACCATGAAGCGACATTGTTCCTCGAATCCCAGAATCGCCGCATCTTCTTTCTGCTATTGCGTGCTTAATGGTTGACTATTACGCCTCCGAAAACATTTTGTTGGTTGAGCATAGTTCTCCCCCGTAACAACTCGATGACTAAATGCAGACAGCTCTCAACATGATTTAGAAGACGCTTATGGCAAATGCTGTGATGTACTTTGGATCGCCTTCCTATTCGGTGACTCCGATAGGATCAAAACCGAGATAATGTAACGGCAGTACAATGTCCTTGGAAGCATTCATGCTCACTTTTTTGTCTTCGACGACAAGCCAGAAATGCCACCTGTGGCGCGTGCATCATTGAAACTGACAAAGGTAGCTGACAAAGCGGGCGTGACTAATAATAGCGCCTTATTCAACGCACCGCACGTCCTCATCTGTTGCACATTCGTGACTATCATCATCACCTTCTCTTCCATCCACTTGTTTTGCACTTGTCCAACTTCGTCGTTGGATCCGCCTTCTGGTGCTATGACGCCACATTGGACTTCACTATAAATAAACATTATCGATCATCCATTCAATATTGGTCGATATTGGAAGGTATCAAAGAAGTGTTATGATCAGGGATGTGCGGAAAATTTTCTGGAAAAAAGCGGAAGACGAAAGACGGAACGGAAACGCTCAAAAATGGCGGAAACCGGAATACGAAACGCGGAAACGGAAATGACACATGTTCGCCATTTTTTCAAAAGTGCATCTGAAACGGCGTCAGAAGCGGCTTCTATTGCACCTTTTCTTGTTTAGTACTTTGCGAGCAGCAGAGTCTTCCACAGATTGATGCGCATCCTCATCATAACATAACATAAGGAAGCATGAATTCATAATGTTGTTATGATATCCTTTTAGCTATGGCTGAGAAATTCAGAGACTTATTTCGCTATTTCTCACTATTTCAGCATGCAGTCTTTCCATATCTAGTTTCTGCGACGGGATTTTCGCTGACGTTTTTGATGCTGATATTTTTTGAACGGTAGACTTGACCGGGGCGCGTGTAGCGCAGTCGGAGGAGGCGCGGCTGCCTCGTGCACCCGGTACCAGGTTCCTGGTTCGGATTTCCCGCCCAGGCCAACCAAGTTCCATCCCTCCGGGGTCGGTGATTTGGTACCAGACTTGTCTGGGAAGGATAGAGCGCTGACTTGTTCATCGGCTGGCCACCGCAAGTCATTGTATACCAAATACGCATTCATGTCGCCTCACGACATCCCGTAGAAGTAGAATGCGCTGGCGCATCCCAGAAGGGATTGAGTAACGCCGTCCTTTATCCTTTATCCTTATTAGACTTAACCGAACTAATCACTTGAGGTTACTTACGGGCCCACATTTAAAACTGACTTGGGTGAAGTCTGAAGCTGGAGTAACCAACTAGATCATTTTCCGACCAGAAAAGAGATTCCTCTCAACACTTTTAGAAACCAGTGATATTATGGATGACGTGGTGACTGCACAGATATCTGCATTTTCAACATTAGCCGTTACATTGTGATCACCAAAACTAGTACTCTGAATTGATTCTGCGATCTAAGGTAATAACTGGATGACTGATCAGTCATGGTGGGTCCACACTTCCAAAGGAATATTCAGTCTGTGCCAGCCTAGAAACCCTACGCCTAGGACGACACAGCTGGACAGTTCCTAGATGGTTCTCGAAGCAATAGTTTTGTGTCAGAATTCAATAAGTCACCATAGTCAATCCAAATACAATCTCCTGGTAGATATTCGTGATGCTTCATTAAAAAATGAGTCGCATAACTCCATATGGACGAACATTATTCCTAACGAAATTAAAATTGAAATCGTCACCTTTGATCGGGAACACTGACGTAATCTTGAAGCAGACAACCGCATGCCACAACCTTCACTAAACCCTTGGTTTCATGATACTGCGCTCTATGCTTACTAAGGTTTTGTAGCTATTTGTAGCTAGTGGATCAAGAATTTTATGATCATTCAAATGTTGAGTGCATTTTCTTAGCATATACTGCATACCTAGTCTTTGTGGCACATAATTTTGCCTTGCATCCAGCCGTTGCCATTTTGAGTGCTTTTTTTTGGTAATCTAATAAATTTCAAGAATATTAATACTAGAGTTGTCAAACAGTATTTCTTTCACAATTATATGAAGGAGAAATTTTTTTTAATTGATACGCGAATTGTGTTCAATAGAAAACTAGTGTGGAACAGTCCCATTTCCGTCTCCGCCTTCTGGCGCAAAAACAGGCGAAACACGGAACGGAACGGAAGAGCACAAAATGGCCGGAAATTGGAATTTGGAAAACGGAAACGGAAATTCCGCACATCCCTGGTTGTGATGCATGAAAACTCAAAAAGGAAAATAACGAAAACTCTTTTCCCGTCCATTAATAAAGATCGATATGGGCATTATGGTTCTGCCCATGTGCGCTCGTGTTGCTCTTAATGTGTACGGCGAGAGAAAGCCTTCAGAAAGCCACAGCAGAGAAACGACATCTGAAAGCTACCATCGATCTCCGGTGGCGAAACGGTCCATTAGGTCGCGGCTGACATGAGATATGCGTAGATACCATTTTCACCTCCACGGATCTCCCTCGATAGAGAGCCTTCGGGCTCTCTTGTTAAGAGGGATCTCGGGCCGCTTGTCGCAGGGCCACGTGGCGCGTCCCCGGGTGGTGGATAGGGGAATTAAACGCGAACCAAATGCGACCGTGTACTGCCCAGAGACGCAGGTGGGATGCAGGGGATGGACTCCTTGCTCCTGCTGTGTCGGGTCGATGCGTTCCTTGTGCGTGGGAGCGGCATGTTCGTGCACTGTGTGCGTGGATGTGTCCGTGACTGTGCGGATTGTAACTGTGTCGGCTCGGCCAAAAGCTTGCACTCGGTAGACTGGGAGTACATGTAAGGCGATTCGAGGCCGCCTTAAGTCTCGCCCCGTCCCTTCGGGCAGTCTGGCTGGCTGCCCGGAGTACCCCGCCCCGCACGACAGAGCCTGACTAGCTACCCGTGTTGTATGGAAGTCAAACACAGCAGCACTAAAGGGCCTCATTCCCCTGACCCCGAAAGAGCCCCCATTTCTGCAGCGATGGGAAGGACGAGTACGGAGAGGCTGCTAAAATCTCAGGGCCTAACCAGGCTGCGCAAACTGAGAAGGACTAGGATGACGATTTGTACTTACAACGCCCGCACGCTTGCGTCGGAAGCATCCGTCGAGGACCTGATGATGCAAGCCAGGAAGATCAAGTACGACGTCATCGGACTGACCGAGACGAGAAGACACCACCCCCTACACGCCGCCTACGACTCCGGAGAAGAACTGTTCCTCGGAACATGCGACAGCAGGGGAGTAGGCGGCGTTGGTGTCCTCGTCAACACGCACTTGGCCATGAACATCGATTCGTACGAGTCTCTGACAAGCCGAATAGGACGTCTGCGACTGAAGCGATGTGGCTCCGTGCCAGCCTTGACTGTGTTCGTCGCGTATGCCCCAACATCCGACTACGACGACGAAGACGTCGAGGCCTTCTACGTGGAGCTGGAGAAGTTCTATAAGGAAGATCACACCTTCTACAAGGTGATCGTCGGCGACTTCAACGCCAAGATCGGGCCACGAAGGTCGCCGGAAGAACTTCACATCGGAACCCACGGTTTGGAGTGGAACGATCAAGGTGAAAGGCTGTCTGAGTTTATCATGTCGACCAAGACCATCCATGGAAACTCGCAGTTCCAGAAGCCTCCCTCCCTACGATGGACCTGGGAATCCCCCGGTGGCCAGTTCCACAACGAGATCGACCACATCATCTTCAATCGCAAGTATTGCCTGACCGATGTCTCCGTTGTCCCCAAGTTCTACACGGGATCGGACCACCGCCTCCTTCGCGCGAGGTTCCGCTTTTCGCGTCAAGGAGAGAAGGCCGCGAAGTTCAAGAAGAGGAGTCCCAGAACGACCATCAACTGGGACCTTTACACCTCTCTTGCCGGCCTTTGGGAAGATGCCGTCATGGACAACGTCGACGAGGAATACGATCGCTTCGTGCACCATCTCCACGATAGTGCTAAGGGAGCCGAGAGCTTGAAGACCACCAAGAGACGCCTGTCTCCGGAAACTCTCGAGCTGATACGCCAGCGTGGAGCAGCACGAGCGTCAGGCAACTATCAACTGACGTCCGAGCTTGCAAAGCTATGCAGAGCGGCGATAAAGGAAGATCTGAAGGAGAGAAGGGCGGAAGTGTTGGCTGAAGCAGCAGAGGCAGGGCTGAGCATCCGCAATGCCCGCCGGAACTTCGCCAACTTCAAGACCAAGATGACCGCTCTCCGACGTCCTGACGGAACCGTCACCTCTTCCAGAAGGACCATGGAGAAAGTCATCCACGACTTCTACTCCGATCTCTTCGATAGCCACGTCCACCTGCCCCTACGCCATCTTCCGCAGGATGGATACGTCATCCCCTCTGTTCTCCCTTCCGAGATCCGACACGCCATCTCGTCGGTGAAGAAACGTACAGCACCCGGTTCTGACAGGATCAGAGCTGAACACCTGAAGAACCTCCCGCCAGCGCTCATCAACACCTTGGCGCGGCTCTTCACACGCTACCTGTCCGAATGCAAGGTTCCATCTCAGTGGAAGACCAGCAAGACCGTCTTGCTGTACAAGAAGGGAGACGTGCACGACATTGGCAACTATCGCCCGATCTGCCTGTTGTCCGTAGTCTACAAGCTGTTCACTCGAGTCATCCTGAATAGGATTAGTAGAACGCTGGACGAAGGACAGCCATGCGAACAAGCAGGATTTCGGAGAGGATTCAGCACGATCGACCACATACACACCATTACGAAGCTCATCGAAGTGTCGCGAGAGTACAAGCTGCCGCTGTGCCTTACGTTCATCGACCTGAAGAAGGCATTCGACTCCGTCGAGACTGAAGCGGTCATGGAAGCCCTGCTCACCCAGGGCGTTCCTACTCAGTACATCAGAGTCCTTCGAGAGCTGTACAGTGGATTCACGACCAAGATCTCACCATTCTACAACGACGTCGTCATTGACGTGAAGAGAGGGGTTCGACAAGGGGATACCATATCCCCGAAGCTCTTCAGCGCCACCCTCGAAAACGTCATGCGCGAACTAGAATAGGATGACATGGGAGTGAAGGTCGACGGCCGGCAACTGCACCATCTTCGCTTCGCTGACGACATCGTTCTCATAACACCGAGCATCAGTCAGGCGGAGCGAATGCTGGCCGACTTCGATCGTGTATGTGGAAGCGTTGGACTGCAGCTGAATCTTACGAAGACGATGTTCATGAAGAACGGATGGGTTTCTGATGCCCCATTCTCGCTCAACGGAACGAACATCTCCGAATGCTCCAGCTATGTGTATCTGGGTCGCGAAGTCAACATGGCCAACGACCTAGCACCAGAGCTGAGCAGGAGGAAACGAGCGGCTTGGGGAGCTTTCAAGAGCGTCGAAGAAGTCGTGAAGAAAACGAAGAACGTCCGACTCCGTGCCCACCTATTCGACTCCACTGTTCTTCCTGCCCTAACATACGCCTCAGAGACCTGGGCTATACGAAAGCAGGATGAACACGCGATCAGCGTCGCGCAGCGTGGAATCGAGAGGACGATGCTCGGAGTGACACGACTCACGCAAGTGAGAGAAGGCCTCCGGAGTTCCGAGCTTCGCCGACGTTCGAAGATCAGAGACGCTGTCGCATGGGCCAAGTCGTCGAAAATTAGGTGGGCCGGCCACGTAATGCGATTCGCAGACACCCGCTGGACGAGAGCCGTCACAGACTGGATTCCGCGGGATGTCAAAAGAACACCAGGACGCCCACCAACGCGTTGGTCGGACTTCTTCGTGAAAGCCCTGAACGACCGATATGACGCTCTTCGTGTCCCTCGAACGAGGAGGATCCATTGGACCACTCTGGCACGCGACAGGGACGAATGGAGACGCTGCTGGCACCCGCTCGAGCGAGTCGATGATCAACGGGACGACAGGTGATACAGGTGATACCATTTTCACCTAAAATTTTGCACTCTTCACGTCAAATTGAACACTTTTCAAATCAAATTGGATAAACAAGTTTAACGCTTTTTATATCAAACTGGACACATTCCAAATCGGAACAAGTGCCTTCCAGATTTAACTGGAGGCTCTACAGAAGAGTTAGAATAATTTTTGTTAAAAAATTTAATACGACTTTCAATGAATTTCTCTACTTAACCTACCTCGTTAAGTATGTGAATCATTGTTTGGAATTTTATAAAATTTTATTTTTTAAAAGAAAAATAACAAAGTAAGTTTCGTTCTAGTCACGTAAGGGCAACAATCATTTGGCATGAAAAGAAGGATCGCGTATTGCATACGACTATCGTTGCGATTTCCATTTGACTGATAATGTAAATGCTGCTTTCTTGAAACAGCGTTGTGGGGATATGTTTTTAATAGCTGTTCTTGTTTACATTCGTGTTACTCGACGAAAATATTTTTGTTATTGATAAGGTAAATACGAAACGAAACGAACCATTAACAACAAATAACGAATAATGAATAAAAATCGCGACGATTTCGTCAAGTGCATCTATTCTTTTAATACAGTAAATGTTTGCGCTTTCCTTCACTTTCAAACAAAATTTAATCTGTTATTATTGCTTAAAGAAACAAAAATTTAATAAGATTCCATACAATGAGGTCATTTGTTGAGGGAGAAGAAGTAAAAGTAAAATTTTGCAAAAAAGTTACATTAAATGGTACTTATACAAAAATGATTCTGACCTTGGTGGGACCGGATTCACCAACGACTAACCAGCGGGTATAGGGGTAGAGATACCCACGATGAAGCCTGCGTCTCTGACTCTTATCCTGTCTCTACCTGACTCTCACCTTATCTCTACCCCTCATACCCCACATACCGACGTGTTTAATTGTTGGTGAATCCGGCCCCTGGAGATGGAGTCTCTAGTTCAATCTGGAAGACGCTCGTTCTGATTATGAAGAGTTCAGTTTGATTGCAAAAGTGTCGAGCATGGTTAGACGAGCTCCAATATGATGCGAAACGGGTCGAGTTTGGTTTGAAAAATGTCCAATTTTATTTGAAAAGTGTTCGATTTGACTGGAAAAGTGCCCAGTTTGACGTGAAGGTCGTACAATTTTCAATAAATGAATCCCTCTGTATGTAGTGCTTGCAGTAGTGCTTGCCATTATTTAATCAGACCAGTGCTGGTGGCTTCCTGAACAAAGAACACTATTAAGCCACAATTTCGTTCATTCAGTTGAAAAAGAAAAAGCAAAGGAATGTGGCCGCCTTACGTCTGCTACAGTTTGGAACTTTTGGAACTTTTCGCAGCATCTCTAGACACTCTATTTCCCAGTTTTCTTCTCGCTGTTTAGTTCGGTAGAACGCCAGAACAGAATGGAGCTGCTGGGTCTGTTTCTGTCCGTTCTTTCGTTCTCAGAACCGGTGGTGTAACCCATTCGCTCGCGTGTGTGTGACTGTGTCGTGGCTCGCTTCAGTGCGTTCCGGCGGCCCTTGGGTGGAGACTGATTACCGTCCGAAGGCCGCCGACGGTCGGTCACGTTCTTCTCCCCGGCTTGTCCGACGTATTTAAATTCGCCTAGGACGAGTTTCCATCCGGTCGCTGTAGCCAGTTTAATGCGGGCGACTCCTCGTCGTTTTTGGCCGCGATATATTTCACTTCTCAAGTGCTCGCTGAGATGTGGGATGTGATCTATTGGAGAGGGTTCTTCTTCGTCCACTTGTGCGGTCCTATGACTATATCGGACACCGCCACAAATCGAGAAACTCCAACGAGACTTCTTCGACGTGTCTGCCGCATGGTGGTTTTAAGCTGGACTCGAATGCTAATTGTTGAGTTCCATTGCTTCTCACATCTCATTCATCCTCATAGTGCTGCTTCCGTCTCATGTGTACCTTACCCTTCTTTCTTAGCCTGTTCAGTTATAGTCTGGCTTTTGCTGTTTATGAGTTCGGGCTTTGTAATCCTCCAATACGTACTCGTTTTATTTTATCTATTTACTTTATTTATTTATAAATACAGGGTGAACCATAAGTCCTGCAACAAAATTAGGCTACCTTATTAGAAGTCTTTTTCCAAGTGCAGATAACCACATACCAACTGTTATGTAGCATATCTTAGTGCTATACTCCTTGAGTATATCAAGGTTGTGGCTACTCCTATTAAAAGGTAGAGCGCTCTCACGCAAAACTACTAAGTATTTTTCTGGTCTGCGGTGGAGCACTCCTATTCCGATGTAGCTAAATTTCTGAAGATTGGTGTTTGGACGTCCGTTATTACGGTATCGTATAAAGAAATTCACAGCCTTCCAAAAAGTGAACATTAAATGAATGGATCTGAACTACAACAGATGAACGCTGTTAATTCGCTGACCATATACGATGCAGCAACCGGCTGGAACAAATGCAATATTCAACCGTGTGCGTAATCTATTGTTACGCGGTATGTAGTTTTTGCAAAACTACAAGGAAAATCCTACAAAGACACAAGTGAGGAGAAGACTCACCTATGAAAAAAGAGAGTAGAAAAAAAGATTTTTAGGCGTAGTCGGTGCTCGTCGCTCAGGCTGGGTATTCAGCCACAAGCTGGTGAAAAATTTCTCAACGCTGAGCGATCCCATAAAGCGCAAAATAATAGCGCGTTTAATACTTTCTCCGATATGCATATTCCGGTAAAGCGATGACTCTAACAGCAAAAATAAAAGGACGTGGTATCGGTCCCCTGCCCATCTGCCAAATATGTACCGTACCTACAGAAGAGTAGCTGTGAAATTCCTGAATCATTAGAGTTTTGATCTTCGTTATTTACCATCTTAGAAAAAGCGTTCTGCTCTAGACTTGTTCAGATGATATTTTTTTCGTGCATGGTTTGCTAAGTGTGATGGTGGCAGGTGATTTCTCATCTTATTCGAATAACTTCTAGAGAGCCGATGTCCTAAGGGCGTACGGTAGAGCACCACTGTACCAACCAAGGTTTTCATTTGTTCAGCAGCTACTGGCAGATCCTATCCGAATTGAGGTCACATTTTACAGCTAATTTATTTATCTATTTAGGCTTCTAGCATTAAAGAGATAAGAGGATAAGGGAGATTGACCGTGCCAGCTGACTCGTTTTCCGAGAGTTCCTATTATTTATTTATTTGTTTATTTATTTAATGTGACAAAAAGTGCGCTTGAACAAAACAAATTAAAAACAGAAACACAGTAGCACAAAACATATCCTGTGCGGCGTAAGTAACTACACTAGCAAAGCCACCAGTAGATTTTAGGGCATCACTATGTATACATTAGGGTAAGAAGTCTGTGCTTCTTTGGTATTCGCAGCTTCAGTTCAAATTACTGGAGCAAATATAAAAGTATTACGGAATACAGTAGAAATATGTTGAAACATTGTGAAAAATGTTTAGGTAAAACAGTTTGAGAGAGACAAACGTCAGAAGTGAGAAGCTTGGAGTTCATTATAGCTATCGTGATTCGGAGTGAAGAAAACACTTTCGAGCAATTTTACGAGAGCGAAGCACATTGGAGTTCGGCGTCATTTCCGACCATACCAAGGCGAACAATCAGCTACATTACGCTTCCTCTCGGTACTGCTTCCACAGAGACTGAACTTGCAAAAAAGCACTCCTACGGATATTGGCATGTAAGTGTTTGAATACGAAAACTAGAAAAAATACGAGGATAAGGAGGACACAAAAAAGAACAACTACGCAATCTAGCGCCAGGCGGGACTCGAACCCGCACCTCCCTCTGACCGGGCGGAAATGCTCTACGCCGTTACACCACCGGCGCCGTTCGATCGAACGCAATATCTACACCTCATGGGACCGATCAGCACTCACCTGTATCCGGGATGAGCTGGCCGCTGATATCAGCATGGGACCAGTTAAGCTGATGGTCTTGATAGAAACGATTTAAATCAGTTTCTTTTAAGCCTCGAGAAAGAAACAGGACGAGTCAAAGACGAAGGTTGACCAACCTCGCGCTGAAGATCTCGTCGAGCAGTACAATCTCCAGAGATCAGCCAAAAAGCAGGGTAGCGGCATTGTTATACACTGATCAGCTGGAGATCTTTCCGTCGTCTCATTTTGCATAAAGCATTTGTTTAATCTTAAAAAGATTGCATCAGAGACCCTTCCTACCTGCCTCATTGGAAATCAGCCAGGCGGCATTAGGTTTTAGCTTCATCTCTTCGAGATCCCTGCTTTTTGGCTGATCTCTGGAGATTGTACTGCTCGACGAGATCTTCAGCGCGAGGTTGGTCAACCTTCGTCTTTGACTCGTCCTGTTTCTTTCTCTTTGTCGTCCTACATTTTTCTATTAAGAACAAAATTTTACTCCGCCGTGATATTTAAAACAAGGTAGTGTTGCGTTCTAACGTACGAAATTTCTCCCACTGCCAACTTTATGTCTTATCTTGTTGCCTCACAACACTTCTGTTGTTCCGTGTCTGCGTTTCTCTGTGTTTATTATCACCGATTTCTTTCCTCATTATACGTGGTCAACACACCACTGGTTCGTGCATTCAAATAATGAACAAATAAATACACTCAATTGCTTTTCAGAAAAGCGCCTCGTGAAGTGTCACAAGAGTCGTCATGTTCTACTATTACCTATTCTTATTCTGCCTGCTGTACGACATTCTATGTGGTGAAGCACACTTCGTCACCAGTCGTCACGCAAAAGAAGCTGCTATTTTGAAAAGGATCGCTGTAGAGAAAGCCGGTGACGATTTGCCACAGTACATTGACGAAGTGATCGAGAGCGCTCCCGACTCTCTACCGATGTTCGACAGTCTCCGACTTGGGTGAGCAGGTTTTCAAACATTTCATTAGTACCAATAATCTTGGTGTTGGTACTATGTACATGGTGATATAGTGAAAGGAAGCACAAATGAAACAGAGCAAAGAAGGCCACCGGGGCGAGATCGTGTCACATTCGTTGTCTAAAAATGGCATTATTAAACAGCGTTTTCAGATAAATTTGACACATTTGAAATCAAATTGCACACTTTCCACGGCAAATTGGAGACTTTTCAAATCATATAAATAAATTCGACATTCTCCTAAAGACGCCTAACGCTTCTGAAATCAAACCAAACATCTTCGCAATTAACTCCTTCCACATCAAACCAGAGTCTTTCCAAAAAAGTTAGAATATTTTTGTTAATGGAAAACTTTAGTATAACATTTTTTAGAAGTTTCAATTCAGTAACCCAATAAGTGAACACGTTGTTTGAAATTTTATAAATTTTTTGTTTTTGAGGAAAATTAATGGTTTAAAACTTGTTTTAAAGTGCCAAAAAAAGAGATCGTCAAAACGTTGCGATTTTTATTCGACTTCCAGCAGATTTTCTGCTTGCATAGAGTTTTTTACCTGTAAGCAATGCAACAAAACCAATTGTAAAGAACACCCATATTTATCCTCACTTTGGTGCTGCATGTAAGCATCATTTAAAGTATCAATCAAATAAGAATCGAGACCAGCTTTCCGAGTGGATGACGCGACATTTTAGTGCGTGTAATTGTTTTTTGCTGTTTTCAAAGTTTTAATAATCAATTTTAAATGATTATTTTTCTCTGAAAATAAAAATTATATAAAATTAAAGCACTTATTCGGGCAGCTGAACCACAAAATTTCTAAGAAAGCAATATCAAATTTCACCTGAAGAGAGAATCATTCTAAGGCTTTTGAAGAGCCTCCAGTATGTAGAAGAAGGTGATTCTGATTTGAAAGAATTTGAATTTTTTGGAGTTTTAAACTAGCTTATAAAGTGTCCGATTGGATGTGAAATGTTTCGATTTGATTTGAAAAGTGCCCAATTTGACGTGAAAATGGTACGTACAGAGTGGACCGTAAATATGGTCACTCAGTAAAAGGCCAATTACTCAGCGGAATCGACTTTAACAAGAAAAATGGAAATCAGTTAAAACGACTTCCCCTGGTGCCAATCCCAGTCTTCAGACACTTAGAGCATCACCTAATAGGGGCACGCAGGTGGCTACCGCATATTCTTCCATGCAAAGTTCTCTCATCAGAAAACCTCGACGAATTGTTTGCTATTTGCAACCATGTTTTTTAAAGATTCCACCTAAAAGTCTTCGAAGGCAAACAACATACAACACGTCTCCTTCCATGTTCATTCAGTGAGGACTTCTGACCTTTTCAGAGGTTTTACTGAACCTTTTAGAGCAGGATAGGGCGCATGTAGAGCAGTCGGAGGCGGTACCGGCTGTCGTGTGCGTTCGATACCAGGTTCCTGGTTCGGATTTCTCGTCCAGGCCATCTAAGCCTTCCATCCCTCCGGAGTCGGTGAATTGGTAGCAGACTTGTCTGGGAAGGTCAAAGCGGTGACTTGTCCATCGGCTGGTCACCGTCATTGTTTGGCCAAATACGCCTTCAAATAGTTTCCAGGGACATCCCGTAGTAGAATGCGCATCTTAGATGGGATTAACGCCTAAGGGTAACGCCGTCCTTTATCCTTTAGGCCAGGCTTTTTCCTTTAGAATAGGCCAAACACTATAGTCCGTGGCGGTGAAATCTGACAAGTTTGGCTGCCATAAAGAAGCAGGGTTGATGTCGAGAACGTTTCTCGCGCACTACTCCGCAGCTCTTTTGGACTTGTGAGCCGGTGGGCCGTCCTGTTGAAAGGTCCAGTTCCATGAGCATGGAAAAGCAACTCCGTCTTTAAAATGTCGTTAAGGTGGTTATCGGTTTGATTTTGGCTTCTTTTTTCAAGGAATTCCAAGACTATCCACTCTATGGCGCAAATCCCGGCCCATATATTTATTTTATTTAGGTTAGTTATTTGGGGAAGCTGCTTCTATAAGAGTTCGAATATATGCAGCAAATCCCATGAGCAATTTTTAAAACCACCACCACTCCAAAACATTTATACCATTTTCACGTCAAATGCGACACTTTAAAACAAATCGCACACTCTTCTATGCAAGCTTTTGAAATCAAACCGATATCCTGTAAATCAAAACAAGAATTCTTCCGCAATAAATCAAATTTCCCCCGAAGAAGTTAAAATAATTTTTTGTTTAACGAGGATTTAGTACATTTTTTGAAATTCTATAAATTTACCTGCCACCAATAAGAGAACACACTTTTAAAACTTTATAAAATTGTTACCTGTCAAGAAATAATGGATTGAAATTTGTTTTAAAGCGCAGGAGGACAGCAATTATTGAGTGTGTTGAAGGGGGATTCAACTATCTTGTCGCGATTTTCATTTGATTGATAGCGAAAATTCTCTTTGTGTGGAGTAACACTGACGTAAACTGTACTACAAGATCAGTCGAGTTTCACTATTTTCCCTTGAACATGAAAAAATTATAAAATTCAGAATATCTTAACTTATTAGTGTAGGTGTATCGAACATTTTCAAAGAACGTCATTCCAAAGAATTTTCTTTGACCAAAAAATATTTCTACCTTCTTGGAGAGCCTCTACATTATTGCGGAAGAAGGTCGTTCCGATTTAGAATATGATAGTAAAATTTCGGTACATTTCGGAAATACGCAGTGCAGGGGTACGGGAACGTGTGACGGGATGCGGAAATGTGCTGTGGGGGTGCGGAAAGATAGAACGCCGGCAAACCCTCCGCATGTTACTGCACCCCCTGCTGTGTGTTTTTCCGACATGCACCTTAGTTTCAAAACTATCGAGATCAAGAATAAGAAGAATAAGAATCACGAATGTCAAATTCGCTTTAAAAGGGTCACATTTCTAGTGAAAATGATGGATATCTGTCACGAAAGAGCGTCGAGTATGACCTGCAACGCCACATGGTAGATCATGGCTACCTATCAAACGTGGAAAATTCTGGAACCTTCACAAAGCTCAAGGGCTTCTTACCCTTCTCTAAAGTGTCTTACTATGTGATACTCTAAAGTTGCTTGGTTTCCATATTTTCTGCCAAAAACTTAAAGCGACTACGTGCTCGATTTTCAAGCAGCTACAGCAACGCCTCGTGCTGCGCTCTTTCCCTTAGAATTGTTTTCACGAAAAATAGTTGCCCTATTGGAGAATCCTACAACAAGTTCTTAGGAATGAACTGCGGTTTGACCCTTGAGAACAAAGAAGCAGAAATTTGGGGGAGGTGAGAAGAGTAAAGAGTTAACGGAAAACACTGTGCGCCACATATGTGCTAGCCTTCATAACTGATACACAGTGAAAACCAGCCACTCGTGCAGAATTCGACGACTCGGAAAATAGAAGCATGAATGGGGAGCTCGTTCATTTCCTTCTAAATAAGGTTCCGCAAAAAACTTACAAGGAAAGGTTCCCAACTCAAGGTGAGCTTTTGCGATGCTATTTTGACAGAATGTAGAGCTCTGCGAGCGGAGTCCAGAACTATAGTCAGCTTTTGCTGAACTTTTGAAGATCTGAAAAAGAGGTCTGAATGCGTGCGCGCAACTACCATTAACCTCTATGACACCCCACGTGGCATGCCTTGGTGGCACAGTTGGTAGGAGGGGCGAATCATAGGAGTACATCGGAGGGGTTTCAAGTTCGAGTCCGCGTACTGCCGAGACTTTTGCGCATACTAGTTTGTTGTTATTAGGTTTTCTCATGCGCACAGAAGTCAATTTCAGACCATCAATGCTTACAACAAACCAAGGCTGTCTATGTGCCTTTATGTGTGCTAGTTTTTCAACAATGCCTATCTGCACCTCCACTATATCATGCCATATCACCAGTAATGCCCTAAATGCACACTAATACGCGTATCTTATGGTGTAATATTATGGACCCGGGCCATATCGGTACATAAGTGTGCTAAAAATATCGTTCTCACCTGAAGGTGTTGTCGGCCGATTACTTTCCACCTTCACACTGGATTCATCTCCGACAAATAGAGATTGCGGCTGCGGATGCCATAAAAGGACTCCTCCTGGAGGGCATATATTGAGATTCGACGGTCAAGAAGAAGAGGCGGTTCAAGTTAGAGGTAGTATAATGAAAATGGGACCTTTCTAGGACCTTTCTCTGCACCCACGGATTGCGCGTTCAACGAAGAAGAAGTTGTCATTCCTTACCAGGGAGAAGACTGTTCCTCACTGGCTTTGTCAGGTGCTGCTGGTGTGACACGCGCTTGTGTTTTACTTGTTTCATAGATTTGTACCATAGCTGTTGACTAAAGGGGAAGAGAAAGACAGAGCTTTTTATTTCCAGAGAAATGATATGGTACAGATAGGCATTGTTGGAGAACTAGCACATATGAAGGCGCAAATAGGCAGTCTTGGTTTGTTGTAAGCATTGATGGTTTGAAATTGACTCCTGTCAGCATGAGAAAGCGTAATAACAACAAACTAATATGTGCCAAAGTTTCGGCAGTACGCGGACTCGAATCTAAAACCCTCCGTTGTGCTCCTACGAGGCGTCCCTCCTACCAATTGCGCCGCCGATGCACACGTTACGTAGTGTCATCGGGGTTGATGATAGTTGCGCGCGCTTTCAGACCTCCTTTTCAGGCCGTTAAAAAAGCGTTCAGCAAAAACTAACTGTGATTCTGGACTTAGCTCACAAGGCCCTACATCCCGCCAAAATAGCATCGGAAAAGCTCACCTTGAGTTGGGAACCTTTCCTTGTTAGTCGATGAGTGCTGCCATGAGATGAAGCGGTTCGCCTGCCTACCTTTTATTTTCGGAGAAATGATAATGTGCAGATAGGCATTGTTGAAAACTAGCACATATGAAGGCGCAAATAGCCAACCTTGATTTGTTGTAAGCATTGATGGTCTAAAATTAAGGCCTGTGATCATGAGAAAGCGTAATAACAACAATCTAATATGTGTAAAAATATCGGTAGCACGCGGAGTCAAACCGAAAACCACGCCGGTGTGCTCCTATGACGCGGCACTCCTATCAACTGCGCCAACATAACATGCGTTTTCAAGATTGAACGTCCATTGGCGTAAACACATGGCAACCGTTTCAAGAAATCTTTTGAGTAGACATTAGTTAAAAGGCGAACGCTGGCTGGCGAACTGGCGAACGGGCCCGTATTCGTCTTGACCACGGAGTCCAACAAGCTTGTATCCACTTCGCCGCTGGGGATTTGCGATGGAGGGGCCTCGTAAGCTTCTAGGTCACGACGACCGTTGAGCTTCATCAAAGGAAGCAAATGCGTGAGATATACCCCTTTAGAGGAAAACGACCCAAGCGCTTCGCACACTGTACCGCCTTTCTTTGGAGCTTGGAGCTGGGCAAAACTACCTTAATAAGTCTGTTTCCACCTTCGATCGGTTTACCCAACCGACAGACACCGGAAGGGTAGCACACCACACCAAGAAAACGCAACAGGTTACAGACAGACTCAAAATCATAACAAACACGATCTCTTATACGAGTATTCTTAAGTTCCAGGACACGACCTATACGACCTAATTGCAGATCGATAACGTTCGGACTCTGACTCGGAAACCAAATTATGAGACAACACAGAAGAGTTATTTTGAGCAGGTGGTTCACGTGAACTAGATGACATCTTCTTATGCGCAAGAGAAGCTATGGTTTGACGCAAGGTCTCGTTCTCCTTCCGCAATTCAGCGATCATCTTATCCTTTTCCTCAAGTCGAATCAGCTGTCGAGATAAAATTCATAGTGCTTTCTTTATGCAACGTGGTACCGAAGAAGATCCCGTGACCTCGCCCATAGCCTTGACTAGCTCATGGGAACTGGTATCGTCACGTAACACCGAGTCCGACGATTCATTCAAATTTGCAACCTTAACGGAAGCAGCCGAACGGGTCTTCATGATAACAGCTGTCATCCGCAACGAACGAAATCAATCGAAAGCAATCGACCTTTTACTTCAACCTACGTTGACGAATCGATATAATAGAATGCGGGTCGCAATCAACGCAAGCGATGACCACAATAGACGATGCAGATCAATATGCGTGCCAGATCTAGCTCAGCTCCAGCAATTGGCAAGTCGAGAGTACAGCGTACGCCCTAATTTACATTTGCACCGCCAAGCGGCTCGGCAAGACGACCGCCATAGGCCTATGTTATACTTCGGCCGACGTCGGCGACGCTGTGCTGTAGGGGCTGCTACGCACTGCGTAGCAGCCCGCACATCACAGCGTCGCCGGCGACGTCGCCGAGAGCTCCGCAGGGGGTGTTATACTTCCGCCGCAGACGTCGCCACAGACGCGTCACCGACGTCGGCGACGTCGCCACAGACGAGCCGACGACGTCAGCGTCGCCGACGTCATCCAAGGGTGGCAGAAAATGCGCTCCGATGGAGTGTTATTATTGTGGGTTGGTTCTTCGTTCCCGGAACTGCACTCATCACACCCGTACTTCGAATTACGAAATCGAGACGTGCAAAAGACGCCGTCTTGCGAACACAAAAAGTGCAATTCACTGGAACACTGAGTGTTTGGGAGGGAGTGGGACCCTTAACCTTAGCTACCCTTCATTTTGTCACTTTTCTTCCTTTTTGTGTCCTTCTCAGCCGTTCTGTTCGCATTTTCTAGGCCTATTTGCTTCCTTGTAGAGCAAGTAATACTAAATAGAACTGTGTAGAAAATAATTAGTGTCTCCTCGCTTTCTCAAACGGTAATGCAAACCTAAGCGTTAAATTTTCCTTTGAGCTTCGAGAATTCAGCGTAAATTTAATTTAAATACGATTTAACGAAAAAGGTCTTTGCTAAACCGAAAATGCTGGTAAAATCGTTAAATTGGTAAATCAATAGTCGTTAAATGCCCAACACTAACACTACTTCTATTGTTATCGGGATAGACTGCGCCATGCACTCGTCTGTTATTTTGCATTTTACAGTCTATTGATAGTGTTTCGCTTGAATACTTGTTACAATCTCTTTACAAAGTAACCGTATCGATGGATTTGTGCTTCTTTTAAAGTTTAAAACATAAAAACACACTATGTCTTGCGAAAAATAAGGGCATCCTAAAAAATACAGGTACTGTTTGAATGGTTCTAACATTGCTGCTAATGAAACCTTTGAAGACGTTTGAGACTCATATGAAAGCACAGGTAACGAGATTTATGTAACGTGTAAATAGCCCCGTCTGAAACCTTGCATTTCAGACTTGTTTCATTGTGCATGGTCTGAATGCTTACAATCTTGTTACTACTTGGCCACATTAATTTATGATGTGCTTTTTTTGATGTTTAGAACTTGACAGTGACGTGAAAGACATGTGGCATGCGAGTGATGGCATTAAAAACGCGCTCCGATGCTAAAAATGCGCTCCGATGCTCTCCTGTCAACAACGTCCCCGACACCGCCACAGAAATTGTTGACGACGTCGCCGACGTCGACCACGCGTCTGTGGCGACGTCGGCGACGTCGGTGGTGACGTCAGCGTCGGCGACGTCGGTGACGGGCTGTCGGTAACGGGTCGCAGCGTCGGCGACGCGTCGCCTAAGTATATCATAGGCCATAGGTATCGATTTTTCGCACCGCCCGGTCGACACCTATTCCGACAATGGTGCCGCGCCGCGCAGCTGCGCAAGTATAAACTAGGATAAGGGAAGACGTGCCAGAAATACAGACCGGAATACCACAGTATAACGTCGGCAGTCCTAGAATTGGTGGAACAGAGAGCGTCCTGAAACACTCCCGCTCAACGTGAGCGGTTGCGCTCCAATTTAGATACAAAATGTACCACAAGCGAAAATTCGAAACTTTCTGTTTTCTGCCGTTTTTGGCTTTTCTGTTTTCCGATTCATGTTCTCTGACAGACTTTATTTTGTGTTTTCTGAAAAAAATCTTTTCAAAATTTCCACCCATCCCTGAATCGTTCCCGATATGCGCATCAGTCCTATGCTTGCGCTGGTCAGCAATCCACTTAGTTTACCTGATAAAATTTCCTTAATACGTATGACAAAGAACATTCGTGTTTCTACGAGGTATTGGATGTTACATGTGAAGCGATGAATGTGGTAGATTATTCCAACCTTAGAGTAACCTCCTAACCCATCACTTTCCCAAGAACCTAGGTTTCCGAGAGGCAGTTGCAGTGATTATCATAGAGCTTCTTCATGCTGTCATAAAGAATGCCCACTCAGACAACATCGTTTTGCAGCTGTGAAAGGTTCAGCTGAATGGAAATCAGCAAACAAATTTATAAGAATATTGCTCTTCGAGAAGACCATCTTTCTCTTCAATCAGCAATAAATGTAATTGCGGATTGGTAATCAAAATGGGAACTTCCACTATCTCTACAAAAGTCACAAGTACTCTATCTAGGGCAGCAGGGAGGTAGATATCCTTACTACCTTGAAAATATGCATGTAAGTAGTACAACTTCCCTGCTTGATTTGGGCTTTATTTTGGACACCCAACTTTCGTTTAAAGAACATATTGAAATAACATCAAAAAAGCGAACGAATTGTGCACAGCCTCTTCAGATGTTTGCGAACAAATTCAATACAACACCTATTAACTGCCTATAAGTCGTATGTCAGACCAATTCTAGAATATGGCACCACAATTTTTAGTCCGAAATATGAGCGTGAAATTGCCAGGCTGGAATCTGTACTAAACAGCTTCACCAGAAAGCTCTGGATACGAGTACATGGTGTGAAAAGGTGAAGCATTAACTTTAGAAAAAGCGTAGAATTCTTTCTAGCCTATCTAGGTATTTTATCTAGAAACATAGAATTCTTTCCTTCGTCGCTCTCGGCCTTTGTTTTCAGATGGACGACGATACGATGGGAGACGAGCGAGGACCACGATCCATATAAGACCATCGACCGAACCGAGACAACGACAGGGAGATCATCACCGACGTCACGTCCGACTTCGCCCGACTCTGGCTGTTGAACGTCTACCAACACCATGTCTGTACCCGTGATATTCGTGATCTGATTCTCTGCCTGAAGTCATGTCCAGGACCATGTGGATAAAATAGTGTTGCGGCAATGTGTTGAAGGAGTGGTACGGCCCGTATGGGGCCATTTAGGCGCGCGCAGAGGTAATCGAGATCCTCAGGGTGAAAGGCGCCCGTAGGCGACGGGCGACCTTTCAAGTGGTAGCAGCGAGTGGTTTTGGCCGTCCGCGGTCAGAACCGTCTCGCCTACCGCACACCCTCCGGTGTTGAGCCTCAACCGGGCATCGTGCTCGAATATGTTGTCTTGGGCCATCCGCCTGACCCGACGGCCGAGGGTCCGGCGCTCAGGACTTCATTTTAGCGGGGTGTGTGGGTCCGAAAAAAAGATGTTTGATAAGGCGTAAAGAGATGTTTTAAGGGGTACCCAAGTGGAGATAAAGTTGATTTTATATATAGACGACATGGATCCTGGACATGAGTAGGAACTCGTCTAGTCGCCCTTTGGGGACCAGACAAAGATGTATCAAAGTTTTTTTTTTGTTCCCTGCTAATCACTTGCAGGTGGATATTCCGCGGAGTGAAGCCCAACTATTCTTCGAGCTTTAGAAAGCACGGCGCTTATCAGATCGTTCCCAGATGGTCGCGCTGAGAGTGAAGCTGTTTGTTGAAAGAGCTCCGACTCTGGCATGCAGGAATGTCGCAACTAGGTCTGCTGGCTCAATAAAAGCCGACGCGGCGCCGCGGAAAGTTAACCGCAATCATTGCTCCTGTAACTCGATCCCGCTCTGCATCGGCTCAGCTAAACGACAGTTCCACCGGTCTACCGTTGCTTGCTGAGGGTCGTGAGTTGCCTACGTTGCCTCTTTTGAATAGTATGGCGCACCAGTCTTCTGGTGCACCTGCATTTGAGCTGGCCTTCGGGCAGTTCAAACCCATGCCTATTACTATATTTAATGGCTCCACGGGCCAAGATTTCAGCACCTGGCTAAGAAGGTTTGAGGACTTGGTGAGGATGGTGAATCCTCCAATGCCTGAACAGCTTAAGGTCAACAATCTAGTGGGTTACTTAGATGGCGAAGCGAGGGACCTGGTCGAGGAAATGCCTGATGCTGACAAGAACGACTACACCAAAGTGGTCAGCATACTTCGCACCCATTACGAAGCACCACATTTTAGGAATCTGGCTCGGCAACAGCTGTCTGACTGCAAGCAAGGCGCCAACGAAACGGTCCGTGATTTCGCGGAACGAATGAAGAAACTGGTGCGTAAAGTCACGCAAGGACAAACCAAGGCCGCACAGAAGGAGCGTCTGTTGGATGAGTTTTTGGACAGAATTAAGCCCACCTTGCGTTTTCATGTAAAAGCGTCAGGACCGTCGTCGTACGACGACGCCGTAATTAAGGCTATGACTTACGAGTCTTTGCTGGCAGAGGCGATCAATAACATGACGATCATCCCAAGCGCTGGAGTGGAATCACCAGCCCAGGTCAACGTTGTCGACAATCCGAGGACGGAACACCGAAGCCGTTGGAGCCAATTTCGGCAAACACCGCAAGCTCGACCACACGTACCCGCCTATGCGAGTCGTCGTCAACAGACCTTTAACCGTAGAGTGTTCGAAAGGGCTCCTAATTCGAACGTGGTTTGCTATCGTTGCGGGAAAGTAGGACATATCCAAACGTTCTGCAGGTCCTGGATTCCGCTCCAAGGGTTCAACCCGATGAGTCAGCGTCCTTTAAACGCGCATGACGGCGGACGTAGGGGTCACCTGGAGCGAGGAAGCGACGACGTGCGTCAGTGGCGTGGCGACCGAGCCCACGATAACGAAGTCCCCTCGAGGAGCGGGAAAGGGAGAAGCGTAGGTCGTACCTTTGCGGTGGACACCCTTGAGGGTAAGCCATCGACGGATTATGTAGATAATCCTGTGCAGGTTCTTTCGGAAAAGGATAAAGACGCCCAGATAGCCGCTCTGATTGAACGAAATAATGAGTTGGCGAACTTCGCGTTCGCAACCCATGAACCATGCAACTCAAGTGATAACCCTACGGACGTCCACCACGAACGTACGGGCGCACGCTCCACTAGCTTGCCAAGATGGCCCGTTATGTGTTTGTTCCTCCTCGCTAATCTTGGAATATGTTCAGCTGTCAGTGCTCCTCCAGCGATGATCTGTTCGAATTCGGCGGCCGGTAACTACTGGAGAATTCCTCATGAGGTGAACTGCACGAGAATTCTGCCTTCTTTCGTCTCGGATCCTGTTCGGGTAACTCTTGATGTATTCCGCCCAAATACAGTGCGCTACAAGACCACTGCGACTGTTTGCAAGATAATATCCCAGAAGGTCACCTACTCGGTCAATTTTTTTGGGTCTCGCAATCAAATTTCTACTACCAGCGAACTAACGGTTACGCCAGAAGAGTGTAAACAGATGTTCAATCATAGGAGATGCGCGCATGGGGATATGACCACGGTAGGTACTGTAATGAAAACAACGAATAAACTGGAAATTGACTGGCCAACTGCACCCTTCCATTGCTGCACGGACTATGAGGTCAGTGTCTATAACTGTGTGGCCTTTGAAACTTCTGTTTATGCCTATCACGGAGCATCAGGTGTAGATAGTCCTGCCGGTCCATTAACTGGGTGCCAATATGAGGATGGATCATGTATAATGAAATCAGGCGCCGCAGTAATCTGGCAACCGACGGCAGAAGAGGCATGCCAATTTATTTTCGTCGCTACCATGAAAGGAACGATGGCAGACAAAGTGTGGCTTAGCGATTCAAAGGAGTTCGCGCTTTCATTTTCGTTAAAAGAGGCACAGTTTGTAGACTGTAAAAATTCGCTTATACGTACCGATCAGGGCTACGCCGTGAAGATCACCGGCATCCCTAGACGTAGCGCTCGCAGCCTCGAAACCTTTTCCCCCTTATCCCAAGTAGGTCTCGCCACTACGAACCAGCTAGCTGCCCAGCTCTTAGCAGTAGAAGATAATATGCAAACTCTGACAATTTCTTCATTTCGGCAATCAGCATTGAGTCTCTGCAAGTCTATGAACTCTATCAGCCGGTCTATGATAGCTGCGTTAGCCTCAGAACCAACACTGGCTATGCGAAAAATTCTTTCGAGACCCGACATAGACGCTATGTTCCTCGGTGGGGACGTAATAAAGACACGTCCATGCGTGCTTTTGTCCCGGAACATGTATCGGTTGCAGCCATTCAATGATACCTGCTACACGAAGCCGATGATAGAAGTACATATACCAGGAAACAAGACTTGGAAAGCTTTTCTGGACCCGGTAACTTTTGTTATAAGTAACAACGCCGAGCAGGTAGCCTGTAAACCAAGCGCAATATTTGAATTCGCCATCAATAACACGGTGCATAGGTTTGATGCGATCCAAAACACATGGGAAAAGATGAAAGTTCATAAGATCGTCTCACTAGGAAGCCCGCTTGAACAGATAGGTAGTTATGAGAAACCAGCACTTACAGTTTTTCATAATTTGGTCATTACAAATATAAGTGAGTTTATTCCTGGTCAGCAATTCGAAGAACTTTGGGCAGCAATAGACGGAAACCAAGCAGCCCTTGACCACCATGTAGGAGAAAACGGCGCAAGTAGCGATGCGAAATCAATTCCCTCCACGGCTCTAGAGGAGTTTTTGCCGTTTTCATGGAATTTCCTGAGAGAAGCATGGGTATCCGTTTGTTGCGTAGTCGTCAGCATTAAGGCCTTCCTAACACTCGTCGAACTCTATATCAGATACCAAATCCCAACAAGAGTTTTTGGAGCAGCATCAAGAACCTTAGGTCCTTATTGGCGAGCTAAACAAACCACGGTTAATAGAAGCACACACTCTCTTCACGCCCCTGCAATAGGATTGGGAGAAAAACGGGAGAACTACGAGGTTAGTTATCCCACGGTATATAATGTTACTGCAGGAGACTGCGTGACAGTTCACATTCGAATACGTATCAACGGAGTAAGCGTTTCAGCTCTGGTGGACACCGGATCAAGCATAACGCTAGCAGGGAAGCAACTATGTCCGGCGCTCGGAATCTTCCAACTGGACTCGCCGCACACCGAGACCGCAATTGGAATGGCAGGAACCCAAGTTGAAATAGTCGGCTCAAAAAAGGTGCGAATGGATTTGGAAAATTTGGTAATATGGCCCATTCTGCACTTTACTACGGGACAGTGCGTTCCAAACACACATTCCGCATTTGAAGTAATCTTAGGCAACGACACCCTTGCATTATTTCCGCGGATGGCTCTCGACTACCCAAGGCGAATAATAACCTTTGGTAACATTTCTATGCGATTTGGCGTCCCTCAGATAAAGGCCTCAGCGAGCGGAGTAACTGAATATCCTGTCAGAGCATCCAAGACGATGCAATTGCCCGCGAACAGTGATACGTTCATTCCATGTAAAGTAGACGGGATGAACGGTCACAAGGATTTAGTAATAATATCCCAAAATAAAAAGATCTTCAATAACGATCTCATAGTAGCTCCAGCTTTGATCTCAGCTAGTAGTCCCGCATTGCTAGTATGTAATCCCACAAACGAGAACAAAATAATCTATGCGGGAACTAAGATCTCAACAGCCGTTGCCGTCACAGGACCTGAAATGCGCACGGAAGAAGACCAGTGGGTATGCTCATGCGTGAGTGACTGCGTGCCAAACGATCCCTCATATGTTACTAATTTGGAAGCAAGCGATGTGAATTTCGAGCAAAAGAAGAAGCTTCAAGAACTTCTCGATGAGTTCTCTGATGTTTTCTCGCGACATCAATATGACATAGGAAGTTGTACGGCCGGCAAAGTGCATATTTACACAACGGGGGACCCGCCAGCTAAGGTACGCCCATATAGAATACCCACCAGGTATCGGGAAGAGCTACAGAAGCACATAAACACCCTACTGAAGATCGGTGTGTTAAAGGAGTCAAACACGAATTGGGTTCATAACCTAGTTGTGGTCCAAAAGAAGGACAACTCGCTTAGGGTGTGCCTCGACATGCGGCGGCCGTTGAACGAAGTGACTTAAAACCATTCCTGATCCGTATCCTACTCCCCGCATAGACGACGTTCTGGAAAAGATAGGTGGGAACAATTACTATACCACCCTAGATCTCGCGAGCGGATACCTCCAATTACCACTCGACGAGGAAAGTAGCTACAAATGTGGCGTCTTGACCGAGGACAAAGTGTATCAAATGACGCACTTGCCATTCGGCTTGAAATCAGCGAGTAGCTATTTTTCTCGTATCATGGCAAAGGTGCTGGGGGGATTGGAACAAAACGTCCTAGTCTACATAGATGATATTTTAATCTACGATAAAACGTTCGAGAACCACCTCAATTCGATCAGGAAGGTCCTAACGCGTTTTCGGGAATTCAATCTAAAAGCATCACCCAAAAAATGCGTTTTCGCAAAAAGGGAAATCACCTTCTTGGGTCACAAGATTAATAAGGAAAACTACTCTCCGGGAGATTCAAACACTACAGCGGTTCAGAATTTTCCCATTCCAAAGAACGCCAAAGAAGTAAAACGCTTCGTTGGGATGGTTGGGTTCTTCCGAAAATTCATACCTAATTTCGCGACTATAGCAGAGCCCCTTACTCGTCTCACTCGCAAGGATGAGAAATTCTTATGGGGAGCTGAGCAACAAACTGCCTTTGCTCAATTGAGGGACACGCTGTTAAAAAGGCCAATCTTAGGGTATCCGGACTACGACAGACCATTCCACATTTTCACCGACGCTAGCTCCGTAGCGCAGGCCGGTGCACTGATGCAGGAAGATAAGACCTCTCCGAAGAAGTTCTACGCAATCGCGTACTGCAGTAGAACACTCAGCGAATCTGAGCGCAGGTGGCCAGCAATTCAGATAGAACTAGGAGCAATCGTTTACGCGCTAAGGCAATTCAAGCCCTATATCTGCCTCTCCGAAGTCATTCTGCATTGCGACCATAAGCCCCTGTCCTATCTAATGAGCAAAAGTAAAACCCATGATAATTTGGCAAGGTGGATGATAGAGCTGCAGAGCTATAACATCAAAATCGTGCACGTAAGTGGAATACAAAATTCCGTGGCAGATGCTCTCTCGCGTGCTCAGGAGGGTAATTCTCACTCCACAGCACCTTCAGAGGAGCTCAAAGATATCGCGGAGTTTCCCTTCAGCTTCTATTGTTCCCGAGGAGAACGGTCGCCTTTACAGCAAAACAGCGTGCTTAGCGGCGAAAACAATCTCATCGATTTCAGCGAGGAACAGAGAAAGGATCCTTTGTTCGCGTTGATTTTTGAATTCATCGACAAAGGAGTATTCCCAGAAAGGACGTCGGAGAATTTGAAAACCAGGGCAGGTGAACTATGCCAGCAATGTCTGGTAAAGAAGGACGGGTGCCTGTATATCAAAAGATCCCCACAGCACAACAAACACGATCTTTTACTAGTACCCGATTCTCTCAAGTCTATGATATTTCATGCACACCACAGCAGCGCATTATCTGGCGGTCATTTAGGATTTAAGAAAACCCTAGCAAAAATAATGCGTAAGTATTATTGGCCGTGCATTCATTCAGATATCAGTAGCTGGTGTAAAACATGTGTCACTTGCCAAATGAGGAGGGAACCTAGACCGGCGTTCCGCGAAAATTTGGTCCCAGTACACAGCGAGACCGTCTTTGCGAAGGTAGGCCTAGATTTATGCGGCCCATTGCGCACAACTGAGAGAAGGAACAAATATATCTTAAATATCATTTGTTGGTTTACGAGGTATGTAGTTTCCGTACCCTTACCCGATGCGCGAGGTATGACGATAGCTCACGCATTACTAGTAGAATGTGTGCTGAAATACGGAGCCATGTCGGAGTTAGTCTCTGATCAGGCTTCGTACTTTACTTCAAATTTTTACAAGGAATTCTGCAATCTCCTCCATATTCAGCAGAGATTCGCCACCCCGTACCACTCAATGGGGAACGGAGCGACGGAGCGCACCTTTAGAACATTTCAGAACATGCTTTCAAAATTCATAAATACCAAGCAAGAAGATTGGGATTTATTCGTCCCGTGCGTAGCCTTCTGTTACAACACATCAGTAAATGAGGCGACTGGCGAAACACCCTATTTTCTAATGTTTGGTAGAGACCCCACTTTCGTTATCGATAAAATATTGCAACCCAAAGAACGGATAGAAATCCCTAATTTTGACGAGACCTCAGAATACAAGGCACAACTGGTGTCTGGCCTCCAGTTCGCATGGAACAACGCCGCCGAACAAGCTCGACGCTACAAGGCGAGCATGAAGCAGCGCTACGACAGAGATTCTAGACCGTCATCAATTAAAATAGGCGATAGGGTTCTAATGCGCAACTTCTCTAGCAAAGTCGGACTCTCTAGAAAGCTGTGTTTCCCTTGGCTAGGTCAGTTTAGGGTAGTAGACATCGAATTTCCCAACGCCACAATTGTGAGCATAACCTCTCCACGCTCTCCGCCAAGAAAAGTTCATCTCAACCAGATAAAGCGCTTTCTCGAACCAACCGGCCCGGCGTCTACGCTTCCGTCGATTCCCGAAGAAGAATCGGAGCCTCCATCAGTAAACACAGGCGAGGAGAATGCGTCGACCGATGGAACGATCGATGAGGTTGCGGCGCGCTCAACCCCGACGCAACCACCAGTCCCTTCTGTTCGCCAACCTCCTACACACCAGTACAGCCTTCGACCGCGCAGGAGCACTCCTCAGCCGCTTCCCGACTTCAACACTGGCCTCCCCAATCCCGGCCCCAGGCAGTGATGCCGATTTTCCCCATAATTTTCAAGTTTTAAAGCCAATTTCGGCTGAAATGCTCGAAAATCATAAATTACGATTTTCGCCGCCGCGTGATTGGTCCGCTCTGCGTCCGCCGCCGCAACCGCACCTCCGATTGGCCCGTGATTCTCCTTGCTAACGCTAACGCGTCTCCGTTTTTGTTCACTTCCTTCATTTTTTTTCTTCTTAAATTGTCTGACATATCATCTAAATAGGAATTATTGTCAAGCAAATTCCCACTCTTACACTAGCATCGCTATTTCGCGAGCAGAGAATTTCCTCATGAGCCGCCGCCTGGTTTCGATTCACTTTGCTATTATACCTTGCCTACGCCTATATGCCTTCGGTATGTATACGCCGTGTGCCCGCACCAGTCCGCATAAAGGCTTGAATTTCTTTTATTTTTCTTTAAGATTGAAGGCCGCCAATAATGCGGTCAACCTCAGCTACTTCAGAAGGAGACCCTCCCAAGGAGGAATCCCAGGAAGTCGCCTCATCAGAGGGACCTCCAACCCACGCTTCTCATTCAAATTGCTCGGGTATCCTTTTTTTTCCTTCCTTTTTCTCTTCCATAAGATCCCTCTGAAGTACATAGCAATCTCATCCCAAGTGGCTCTCTCTTTTAGTTCTGATGCAATCCACCCAGTCAGCACCGGAAGCCGAGACCGCCGACAACACTAGCGTCGCCGAGAGGAATACCAGTCGGGTTGCCTCATCTGAGGAACCTGATACCCATGCATCTTCTTCTCTTTCTAGTCAGGTTGCTTCTTCGGAAGAACTTGACGCCCATGCTTCGTCTTTGCTTTTGAACGTAGAAGATTCGTCATCCGAGAGTCCATCCCATACAAACGTAGGGGAAAAATCACAGTACGATTCCACCGTCCCCCACAAAAAAGCGAGAGTAACCAGTGGCCAGGAACTCGAGCCCGATACGCTTGCCGACCGGGTGCAGGCTCAGTCTCTGCAATCTAGCGGTGTACCTTCCGAGCCCGAGAACCAACCAAGGGTTATTAGCGCAGCAAACTATATGAAGTCCCAAAAGCTCCGCTACAAAACACCGGGCGAAAGGACGGTACATTCGTTCTATAGTCATCCCTGGAAGCATCTACTCGCGCCGAAACCGGCCCCCTTCGTTTCACCACACTACGACTCCAATATCCGAGAACAGGACTTTGAGGAAATTGGTAATGCCGGTTACTCTGGTCTACTTAAGGGATTATTTAGCAAACCAGACCAAAATCACCCGACCGCTTGCAATAAACCTAGGATTCTCGATGCAGTAAGCCCGCTTTCAATTGAGAGCTTTCGTAGGAAGCACAGCGTGCTTGAAATGCTCGAGCTTCGTGAGGAGAAGAAGGATCTTCCTTTAATCCCAGAGGCAGAAATGGGTGATGCGACCAATAGCGACGCTCTAGTAGACGGACTAGTAAAGGATGGCCAAACCTACCCAGTTCTTTACAGGATTAAAACTCTGTTTGGGACAGGCGTTAGATTGGAGTCGGTCCACATCGAACTTTGTCTTCCGGATCGCATTGATTTATACAACATCTCCTTGGATCAATTCGCGATTTGCGCTAAAACAGGCAAAAGAGGATTTGACATTAGTCGAGCAGTGGTCGGAGATTTAGTTTGGGTCTATTCATTAGTACCCACAACGAAGTTTGCATCCTCCGATATGGCCATTCCAGCTGACCTCAGAGAAGCATCCAGCCCATCTAGCGCGACCATATGGCGCGCCTGGCGCTTTGCCCTAATCCGTCACAAGTCGGACGAGAAGATAGGTTACGTCGTTGATGTCTCGAAGGGCAAGAAGGGTACCACGGTCAAGGCATACATGAATAGATCAAGGGAAATAGTATCTTTTAACAGGTCTCGAGCGCGTAACACTACCGAATTCGAAAATCTCAAAGTAGATGATTTTATCATCGCTCCACTTAGAGACCGCCCACTCAGCCATATGGTTTTCTGCTGCATGCATGCTTCCATAGACGCCAGAAAAGAATTACGCGCCCACATGGCCGAAGTGATATACATTCCTCCGGCTCCCCGCGTACCCTTTGACATACGGAAAGTCCCCTCAGAGTTCTCACAGATGGTACAAGAGAAGAGGCGCGACTTCCAGACTATCAAACGTGAACCACGGCGCGCAGCAAAATTCCTAGACGATCTCTATAGTACAACTTGTGGAGCCATCATGGCACTCACCGCCGAGCAGACCGATAATGCGGTGTACTCTGTCGTGTGGACGCCGGCGGATATCAACACTTACCCTGCCGTGGTCACTTTTACCATTCCCTTGCCGCATAAAAGCGGTTGGGCGGTAGGTAACTCCATCCAGGGATTCTTTGATGTGGACGAATTTTCTGGGACCATCCACGGGGTTTCGCAAAGGGAGAACTGCCTAGACGTCACGGCAGTTTTGCAAAGGTGGGATTCCCTGCGATGGAGACGTCATGCACTCAACTCGCCAAACCAACGACTAGCCGTCGGAACCTGTCTGGCACCAGAAGACGATAGGGCCAATCCCACTCTGGCTCTACTAGAGGACCAAATTATCACGATATCTTGGTCGGCGTCCTCTCCGGGATGGACAAGTACACAAGCACTCCTAACCACCAACGTCCAACTTCTTGGTACGCCCCCCACTCATCCAGCTAGGGTACCGGTAAGAACGGACAAAGGGACGATAGCGTTAAATCAAGACCAGGAAAACGCAATCGACCTCTTTAATCACCATTTCCCAATCGCGGTAGTCGAAAGCGCCTATGGAGCAGGAAAAACTTTGTGCGCGGCCGTCATGGCTCGAGAAGCCTCTGGTGAGGGAAGATGCGTCCTCATCGCCTCAATCCAGAACAGTGCCGTAGACGTCATCGCAGAAAAGATCGCGCAAACCGGGAGTCGGCATGTTCGACCCGTGCGCTACATAAGCGAGAGGGTAGTTAGAGACACGTCCAGATTTGCACGCTTTGACTTAGCCAATCTCATGGAAAAACTCCATGAGACTCATGGAGACCAGCTAGACGAAGAAGAGACCGACCTTTTTAAAGAATTTGCCGTAGCAAGACAATACCTAAGGGAGTTTGCTTTCTCGGGCACGGACAACAATCTGATACGTGAAGAACATAAAGAACTCCTTTACGTCGAGCGAACGGTATCAAAACGGCTTAAAAAGCTTGTGGAGATCTTCTTCCGCGTATACGCGCCGAACATCATCTTGTGCACGGTTGCATCTGCACTGAACCTGACCTCTGAATTGGGTCTGTTCAAGGCCATATACAAGTCATGGGATACAGTGATACTGGACGAGGCTTCCATGCTCCCCGAGGCAGTGTTAGTCACTCTCTTACAGAGATTTGATAAAGCCTGCTTCACTCTCATAGGGGACAGTAAACAACTCCCACCGTACATCGGCATTCAATCGATACCGACCGCCGTAGGGTTGTGCTCACAATCCGCTCTAGATGTCGCTAATCGGAAAAAAAACATCCCCACTTGCGCCATCCAAATAGTTTATCGCCCGCATGCGCTTATGATGTCGCTGAACTCGGAAATATTCTACGATAACGCGCTGACGTGCGGTACTCCTATTGCGGACAGATTGGCGGTCCTTGAGCGCATAGGTATGCCCAATGAAACAATCCCCGTGGCATTCATTGATGTCCCCAGCACTTCCACTACTTCAGCCACCCGCTCACATAAAAACGAGCAGGAGGCGGAGGTAGTGCGGATCCTAGTCAATCACCTCTTGCGAAATGGCTTCGAGAGTAAGGATATCTCGGTGATCTGCCTATACAAAGACCAGAAATTCCTCTGCGAAAGCGTCTTGGGTGGCTCAGGAATTACTGTGGGTACCGTAGACAGCGCACAAGGGACAGAGCGCACAGTAGTCATATTGTGCACAACCAGAACGACAGCGGGAACCCCTTCAAAAATGTCGTTCTTCACAGACCCCAGACGCCTGAACGTAGCTCTATCGAGAGCACGCGATGGACTATTCATTACAGGATCGGCTCGGTGTCTGCGAAGTATGACGACATGGGAGAAGGTGATGTCCTGGTGCACTACACACGAGCTGATCGTGCCGATTGACTTCTTCCGCTCACAACCCCAATATTAAGTCCGAGGTCGGACTTCGGTAAAAAGGGGAGATGTGAAAAGGTGAAGCATTAACTTTAGAAAAAGCGTAGAATTCTTTCTAGCCTATCTAGGTATTTTATCTAGAAACATAGAATTCTTTCCTTCGTCGCTCTCGGCCTTTGTTTTCAGATGGACGACGATACGATGGGAGACGAGCGAGGACCACGATCCATATAAGACCATCGACCGAACCGAGACAACGACAGGGAGATCATCACCGACGTCACGTCCGACTTCGCCCGACTCTGGCTGTTGAACGTCTACCAACACCATGTCTGTACCCGTGATATTCGTGATCTGATTCTCTGCCTGAAGTCATGTCCAGGACCATGTGGATAAAATAGTGTTGCGGCAATGTGTTGAAGGAGTGGTACGGCCCGTATGGGGCCATTTAGGCGCGCGCAGAGGTAATCGAGATCCTCAGGGTGAAAGGCGCCCGTAGGCGACGGGCGACCTTTCAAGTATGGATATGATTACAACACTATCCCCTCACCGGCTTCACGAAACAGATTCTTCAATCTACATACCCTTGAACGTCGTAGGAGAAGATATGATTTAATTGCCATATATAAGATGATAAACGGTCTTACTCGTATTCTCCTTCAGGAGTTCTATACCTTTTCTTCATCGAACACAAGGGGTGGTCAGTGGAAGATCCAGTTTCCCGGAGCAAAAAGCAGTGTAAGGTTTCAATTTTTCACTTGCCGTGCTGACTCTGATTTTTTGAGGTTATCTAAAACACACATTATACCAAATTCCTTAAGGAAGTATAACAAACTTCTTGACCGATATCTTCAGGATTCAGCTTAGTAGTTTTCAGCTGTACTATGTTGATTCTTGTTGCCTGTTTTGCTTTTTCCTGTTTACAATTACTTTAACTTATCTTTAGTTTTACCTTGTTTTCTTTTGCATGGTTATCCATGTAGTGAATAAATAAATAAATCACTTTGTCGGAGATAAACAGAAAACGGGAACATAGTTTTTTGGTTTTGCAGTTATGCTTTCCTTTCTCAAGTCAGTTCTTTAAGCCTTATATGGCTGGTGTCGTGGATGTAAGCCTTTAAAACGATGTCTTGTTGCGACCAAGAAACTAGCGCCAGGTGGGACTTGAACCCGCAGCTCTTGCTGACCGGGCAGGAATGCTATAGGTTATTTTCTGTATCGATTCCTGTAACTGCGGTTTTTGATGGAAAGTGTCGATCCGGTTGCTAGTTCGCTCAGCACTTGCATCACACGTCACTGCTTGCGATGCGCATTCATCATCCGTGTTCTGGCCCAAACCTGACGTTTGCTTGAAAAAAGTCACAGTTCTCATCCAACAGTTCTAGATTAGACGAATAAAGCACAGACACAGCGCATTACGATGTGATTTGGGCTTCTTGGGGCTATAAAAGATGCCTAGCTGTTCGAAGCCTAAACCCAACAATTCTTAACAGCATTTGACAGCTACTTCTACCAGCCGCTCCTATTCCAACGAAGGTATGGAAGTTCTTCCATTACATTCTTATTTCAAATTTATTAATCATTTCAAACCTTGATCACTTTCGCAGAATAATCACTATGACCAGAATTGCCCAACATCATCACTGCCAAGGAAGAGGTCAGCCACAATGAAACTTCCGTTGAAATAAATTGAATGGGGCGATCAGGGCGCCTTATTTTTTATTTCTTTGCCGAAAGGGTTTGGGCGCGTATTTCTGTACAAAACTGATTTGCGCTGATAATTTTCTCACCACATAGTAAAAATCTCAGGTGTGACACTCGAATATTCTTGGGTGGCGCTATCAGAGGAGGTGCTGGTTGACGCGTGCACCCGATACCAGGTTCCTGGCTCGGATTTCCCGTCCAGGCCAACCAAGCCGTTCATTCCTCCGGAAATGAATGGGTAGCAGGCTTGTCTGGGAGGGGATAAAGCGCAGACTTGCTCATCGGATGGCCGCAGCAAGTCATTGTACGGCCAAATACGCACTAAAATGGATTCCACGGCATGCCGTAGAAGTAGAGTGCGTAGCGCATCCAGAGAGAGATTGAGTAACGACTTCCTTTATCCTTTATCTTTGTTGAGCTTCTCAAACGGTTAGTGTTCTGTACTAAACTAAAAAACGCAAAGGTGATGACCGTGGACGATAGGACATGCCGACTTTAGGTGCTTATAGTATGTGAGCTTCCTGTACCAAGGACGAACTGTATTCTAAATTCACGCTCCGCAGCAACATAGAGATGGCGTAAACTATCTGTACGACTCAAGGAACTCCCTTACCCTCCTCCAGTCTAATTTGCAGTGTTTGTTTTAGAAAAGGTTTTGCTGCCAAAAAACGTTCATTGTCTCTCCAACGATAGAACGCTTCCACCGGTCTCTTTAACAGCTGGTATCTGAGCGTTCATGTGACATTGCTAAACACTAGCACCCCTTCTCACCTTTGCCTTTCTTTCTGCTGTTTTTTGCACATCCTTCTCTGAAGCCCTATTTTCCTTGACCTAAAACAAGGTCATTGAATTCCTTTCTTTGGGAGAGTTATGGATGTCGGCGGACAATAAAGTGCAAACCATCATCGCTGACCGTGACCTGCTTCCAGGTTTTAACGGTGGTATTTAGTCACCGAAGTGAAGAGATACTACTCAATTCTTCACTATTCTGATTTTGAAAATTTCTCTCTTTAAAAAGGTATAAGAAATAGTTTTTTGTCCTTGTTCAACTACCGGTTACATTTATAAAAATTCGAACCTACAGATGATGCGCACCTTGACGGCTCTCCTCTTCGTTCTGCTGCTTTTTACTTGCTGCGAAGGACAAGCTGGCGACGAAGGTAGTAGGTATGTTTGCAGAGAACTGCAGTGAATGGCCGTTAAACGTGGGAAGAGATGCACTATTTGGCGCTACACTTCCACTTCCTTTCCATAAAAGAAGACTGCGGAAAACACTAAAAATATTAAGCTCAACGAGGTTAACTAACTAGATCATTTTATATCAGTTTTTCATCCCATCCTTATTTCACACTATTATGCACTGCTATAGTTCCTCGTTATCCAAAACTAAGGTTTTTAATGTTTTGTCTGACTAATACTATCCTGGAGATTTGGTATTCGTATTTTTGCGAGACAAGTCGAGGAAAAAATCGAGCACCTTTTTTGTTAGTTGAACTACAACAACCACAGCTTTTGACGAAAATTGCTGGACTTCTCTTTCACCTTATCTTTGCTATATCCTCGCATGTTTTCTGTAATCGAACTACGACAAACCAGTCAGCACTACTTTCGCAAAAAAAACCTTATCCTTGGTTTAGATTGTAAATCTTGTGGTCGCCGCTGACCAATTTTGGAACTTGATAGCATTTCAAGTGGGAGCATATGACACCGTAGAAGCTCCTCAAATGTAAGTACCTACTAGGAAGCACCTGTCAGTCCGTAACATTTCTTCACATAGGTCGAATGCCAGGTGGTCGACGCATGAGATGCAGATGAATTAGTTGGCCTGTGCAATAACCGAAAACTAAACTGGTTCGCAGTTTCATACTTCACCTCCTTTCTACTAACTCAGTTCGTAAATTCGTAAGCTATTAGGTTGTCCGGAAGGTTCTCAGCGTTTTGAGTGCTTCACTTTGAGCTACCATAACTTTCTCGAGTCTAATCAGATTTAGTCGCAATAAGCACCGTTCGAATCAGCACACCTTTGTCAACAGGCCATCGGTCGACTTATTCCAAGAGCGAGAAAGTTAGGGGGTCGAGATTCGACAAAATTTACGAAAGCTGTTTTGGCTTGGTCCTGATTGGTGAAGGTTTTACCAGCGAGAAAGTTCTGAAAGCGTTTGAATAAGTGGTAGTCGGTTGGTGGGAGGTCTGGAGGGTTTGGAGGGTGAGGCAGAAATTCAACACTTGATTCGTTCAATTTTCGGAAAGTGATTTGGTAAACGTGTGGACGGGCGTCATCGTACAGAAGAATCGGGCCTCTTCTGTTGACCAATGCTGGCTGAAGTTGACGCAATTTTCGGTGCACTTCTTCGACTTCCTTACACTAGGACTCTGCTGTGACCGTTGGCCTGGTGCCAAAAAATTGTAATGAATCACACCAGCCGCCGAACACACACAGTGACCATTTCCTTTCTTGGTGGAAGTTCGCCTTTGGAAAACGCCACGGGGGGGGGGGGGGGGGAGTTGTTCGTCGCCCACCACTGTCCGGAACGTTTTTTTTGTTACCATACAGAATCCACCTTTCATCACAAGTGATGATTCGGTTCAAAAACGGGTCAGTGTTACTGCGTGAAAGTAAAGAAGAACAAATCTCGAAACGTGACAATAGAATTAGTTATAAATCTATGCATAAAATTCTTTAAATATTCATTATGTTATCATTTATTGAAATTAAAATTGTCTTTTTTAGATTATTTTTTAAAATTTTTTACATTATATATATATATAGCTTTTCAACAGCATGAAATACAACAACATATCAATCTTATTTAAAGGACAATAATATTCAAAACAACGAAACAAACTAACAAACTCCAAACTAACAACAACTCAAACATGTTTTGTTTCGCCTCTACCTTCATACAAAACATGTTTATAATTAGTCACCCGAGGCTCATCAGTGAAGAAGGTGACTAATTAATTTAGTTGTTTCGTCCAGGATTGCTCTAGGTCGACCGCTACAGGGGTCATCTTTGTGGCTGAAATCTCCGATCCGAAATTTTCTGAACTACTGGCGTGCTTTCTCCAACAGTATTGGACCGACACTCGATTGATTTGTCGAGCCGCCTCGGCTGCGGGTTGTCCCAATTTGAGGCTAAAATAAAATATCGTTCGGAATCGTTCCTTCGTCATATTTAAATAAGCCCTTCAAAAACAGAAATATAAAACAACTTTGAAACAAAAATCATTTAGTCAGATAGAGCGAAAAATTCCATACAGAAATTAGCATTAATGCGCAATGCAAGTTGAATCCTTTACTTAATAATATACGAATGAAAAATAGTAACACAAAACGCTAAAAGCTTTCCGGACAACCTGATATCAATGTTGGGGTTCATCCACCAACCTCCTGGACTCTGAATGTCAAGTTGAAAGAACAAACATTATTCTCGTACTTACCATTATTGCAGCGTATCTACCATTATCGCGAAGCTTCCAGAACGGTCTTTAAAACTAAGATATACAGCACCTAACCTTTTTGCCGCTCTAAAGGGTAGCTAAATTTCAACTTTCGGTCTTCTTCCCTCGTAATCTTGGAACCTCGGCATTGACGCCCACTTTCGTTGCTTCTTTTGTATTTCTTCAACTTTCGCTTTTAGTTCTCACACAGCTGTCAGTTGCAAAGATCTTTGTGAAACCTAAAAGTCCACAAATCAAGATTCAATTAGATACATAATATAGGGTGCGTAAAAACGCAGTAAATGACGGCTGTGGAAATAGTATTGCGCAGCAAGTTTTAAAATATCCACTTGAAAAATATGGAAAATGATCTTGCAAACACGATAGAATAACTCGTAATCGACATTGGCTCCTTTACTGAGAATACAGGAGCGAAAACGACGGAAAAATTCATGAGCACGCGCCGTAACTACTCGCTTGGATTTCGTTCCGTGCTTTGAACAGGGTAGCCTTCTGCGACTGGTCACTTCTGTTGAAAGTAACCCAGACCTCATTCTCCAAAATCGCCTAAAAAGAGCAATCCAGCGGATTCATGTTTAAGCTGTGCTCGTCCGAGAAGCTGTCCACGCCTGCGCGCGCTATCTGTTTGCCGTTATCGGACAGAGATTGATAATTTTGGATATGAACGTTAACGTGCTTGAACATCTTGTAATCATCATCTGTTATGACAGAGCCGTGGCTGACGTTTGGGTTCCTGACCTCTTTCCTCACCGACCTTTTCGAACACCGCCTAATTCTCTTGTTAGTAAAGTATTCATCTCCTATGGTAACAGCCAGGAAAGGGCCACCGTAACCACGACGGTATCATGTTTCTTCAGGTTTTACAAGAATATTTTTGAACACAATATAGACAACAAAAATAACACACAAAACTTTGAAAAGTAGAAGGAGAAAGTTGGTGCTTAAACGAAAAGTAGATGTGTCAATACTTTTTACGCACCCTGTACATCGCTATTCAATCATCAAAAAAAATCTAAATTCGGATGTTTCAGGCTAACCAGAGTGAAACGGCAATATGGATATTATGGTTATCACCGACCGTGGTGGGCTAGGCCATGGAGACCGTATTACGGATATTACGGATATGGCTGGGGTCGGCCATGGTACGGCGGTTGGTATCGACCGTGGTACGGGTGGTACGGCTAGGCGCGTGAGGTGTGCAGCGAGAACGACGTATTGTTCATCAGTTACTTAAACTTAATTCTATTTTGTTCCAACGTTATCGTCACATTCAGTTGTGTAGTCGTCCACAATGTGAATAAACTCATTGTTTTTGTCGGTTTCCATGAAGATTTCAAGCGTCGTATTTTCCCGTTGCTTCTTGCCTGTTCTGTGCATCACGCGTTGAGGCACCACTTCAGCAATCTCGCCAACGTCACTTTGTGTTAACTAGCTAAATGCATCATGTTCCAGTTGAGGACCAAAGTGGAAAACTATCTGCGAGGCAATCTTCTTGTCGAGCCATCAAATACGTGGGAAGTCTTAAGAAGATATTCAGGGCGGCTTGATTCTATTTATCAACAGATCATCCAAACACATCGTACTCCAAATACCAATTTGGTGATTCTTGGTGAGCATACCTTATAAATTTTAAAAAATCGGATAAACCTGTCAGTAGAGACATATTCTGCGCCAAATTTTTGTAAAGCTCTCTGAGCTGCTTTTTTTTTGATGTCATCAAAGCTAAACAAGGTCTAAGAAATGCAGCCGCTAATCCTGCTCAGAAAATGGCCTGTGGTTAACCTGCATTCGACGTGGTCGTCCGGTATGTCCATAAAACTTCGGACAATGCCACCTTGCTTTTCGATCGAAAACAACATCGAGCGCGGATCATCCTAACGGGTGGGAGAGGGAAGTGCACCCCATTCCGATTTCTCGACAACGGTGACAGAACTGGAAACTATTTTGCAAACACAATAGTCAACGGCTTGAACAACCTTGCGAGAGGACCTCTCTTTGCAGTTATCTAGGCGGAAGAAGTCACACTTTTTACGTTAGCTTCAATTTTCTGGCAGTGCTCCCCTCTAACTAGGATAGACCCAACAGTGCTATTACACGATAATTCATAGATTAACCAGATAGACCTGTCGCACTTAGAAAACGGCCACTGTCGCATATGCGAGGCAGTGCTCCTTCTCGACCACCCAATATCATCCTCTGCCACTCTCGGGAGGTCAGGTAGTCTTGAATTAATAAAACCCCCGGGATATAGTTCAGCTCTAGTTCACCACCTAATGCGCTAGTAGTGCATGCTGGGAAAGAGAGGCTAATACAGGGAATCTCACTGTCATCCTTCCTTGCATATACCTGTTTTTCGCAATGCCTCATAAGAATTGACTTGTAGATGGTGGTGCGATTTACGACTGAAGAAAGTGTGCGAACTCTAGATAGTTGTACGCATTGGAATCCACCGTCTACAACTGCCACAATAAATGGATGTCTCACAATCGAAACGGTGGAAACTAAGGTTACGGTTGTACAGTCCCACTCTGAAAATCTTGGAGGAGAAATGCTCAATAATGAAACTGTCATCGACGCTCACTGCCGTTCGCTTCGACGGCTGCAGGGAGATGGGGGGGGGGACTCCCATGCTGGCCAACGGTAATCTGGGTTGTGTGATAGTATAAGGGGTGTTCAATGAACGAATGTTGATGAGTTAGGTTGCATTGAAAGCTGACATAGAAATTTTCTTCGTAACGCATATGCGTGTATGACGACTTTAGGCTAGGGAAATCTATGAAAACTGACGAATTTTCCTCCTTTTGAGCTTGTTGGCATCGAAGCTTTGAATTTGCACTGAATTGGTGCTGAGTAATTTTACCAGATCCGTCCATTGTCGGATGCAGACTTTTGCATTTAAAGGAGAAATACCTATATACTAGTTGATGAGACATTTATCATTTTCACCATACCTTAGGTCACTTTCACGTGTTTCAGACGAGGCATTTCCTCTAGAAGAAAGGCACCAGCATTCTCCCTGACGGTATAAAATGGAGTTTTTGATTTTAACAGAGATAATAGGAAGCTCAAAATAAAATTCTTTCTGCCTCCTTTCTATTCTTTTCTACCGCGGTGTATCCGATTAGGTGTGAAATCGCGTTGCCAGCTGTATACCTGTCCACCTCACCAAGCTCAACAACTACGCCCACCTGAACAATTTTTTTGTTTGGAAGAGGAAGCGTATGCTACCCTTGTTTATACACTATGAAGTTCTACCACCCTTTGGAGAGATCCTTGGTTCCTTACTTGCGAAGAGAGGTTTAGTCAGATGTGGTGCAAATGGTGAATTCATCAATGGGGTAGTTATGAGTTTTCCTAACAAACTCATTCAATGTAGGCATCACTCATTGGCAAGGCTTGTTGCGAAAAACCAGGGGTGCACAGCAGTAGTACTTGAAACGAAGTCAACGGATTTATGAAGTCTGGCCGACACCACGGTTCCACCGCTTCTCTCTCCAACCAGGGCTCATTATTGTTAGATGAGAGAAGCGGTTCGAGACTGCGCCTCATGTCGTGCCGCAGGGGGAACCTCCGCCCGTACATCGGTGGAGGCCGAGGTCCCCTCTACGGCCCGAGCTGTGGCATGTTGGGCCAGTGGGCTTGCGCTGCCACGCGGTTATTCCTACCCGATAGGCCCTTAGCGGATCTTGATTGCCGCGTGCCCTTTTTAAATGTGACATTACATTCCCACATGATAGCGTCTCTTTGTATGTTGACTTCCTCCGGAGGAATCCCCGTTGGTCAAAGCGTCCCCCGATCCCGGCGATCCCTCCATTTGCGACGCTGATATGACCTTTGACTTGACCCTGATAACTTGGCAGACCACCTCTCGAGTTTAGATATCAGACCTTTTGAATTATGAGTTTACAAGTGCTGCGACACGCCTAACGGCGTGTCTCGCACTTGCCCGCTTCGCGGGGTGATACAGTTAGGCTTTTTCTCAGGAAGTACTCTTGTACAAAGAAAGATGTGCGCTTTAAAAAAATTTATTCATAGCGCAAGGAAAATGGTTAATTTTAACTCAAACATCTCGGTGAATACTACGTTTGATATAGTCTTCCGTCCTGGTGGTAGCCAAACTTTCAGATGGGATCTCTGCCGAACCCCTGAGCACGCCACTTACAGTTGACCATGAGAAAAAACTGGGCTGGGGAGGTATACACCGACCCTGTCGAATGTTTGTCCCTGACTCTTGCTTATTGTCATTGCGTAGGCCAAACGCACAGGAAATTGTCTCCTCTTAACTCTGCACGGTGAGGTGCCATAGGCAGGCGGACAGAATATTATTCTATGAATAAGGACGTACTGTCCTTTGTTCGCTCCAGTTGCAATTTTGCAGCCTAGAATGTACCTATCCATATGTTCAACGGTGAGTCGCGTACCATTGCATAGACCCTAGTTGACTCTAAGATTCCGCAGAAGCATTATGACTGCTCCTTTCTTTAGATGGAGTTCATGTGGCGGGTATCTCTGGGGTGTCAAGCTGTTTAGAAACTCCAATGAATACTCTGTGTCGTTGTTAGCTTCAGTTTTGTTATTTATAACCTTATCTATGCTTCTGAAAATCTTCTTCTGCTCAGTAGTATCGAAAGCACTTTGTTGTTTATCTCCAAAGAGTCGAAATTCCTAGGCGTCAAAATCGCTCTACCGACTGCAGCGGACATATCTTCTAAGGTCACTATTCACCAAATATCTCATCTGCTATATCTCCAGAGCTCAGCATATCGTCGGGCACTTTCACTTCATTGGGATCGTTTGAGAGCTCTCCTTTTCCAAGTTGAATTAGAAAGTTAGACCAACCGATTCCACCGCTGGACGCCCTCACATTCTCAGTCAATCTGTATTTAAAAAAGTGAGGCCACAGTGGGGAGCTCTTGATAGAAACGTTTAGAATTTCGGACCGTCCTGCTTTTGGCACGACAGGAGGAATTTGTCTGAAATCACCTCCTAGGATAATTGTCTTTCATCCGGACGGCGGTTGAAGTTCAGTAATGTTTTTCAGAAGCTTGTCAACGGCATCAAAGGCATATTTCGGTGCCATAGGTGCTTCGTCCCATATAATGTATTGTACATCAAGAAGCTCGCGTGCTTGTCTGGACTGAATTGCCATTAGTGATGTTTTTCGGTCCTCGCTAATAGGCACCGGCAAACCGAAGGCCGAATGCACAGTCTGACCACATGGTAGAAGAGTTGCGGCTATCCCAGACCACGCCACATTGAGCACACGTTTTCCTCGCCCTCTCAAGATGTTATTGAGAGTATTGTAAACGTAAGTTTTGCCTGAGCCACCAGGACCATCTATAAAGATACAGCGCTCTGTACCCGCAAGGACAGTATCCACCAAGAGTTTTTGCTGAGTGTTGAGCATTTGATACATGCGCTCTCCTTCTTCCCGCAACGTTGTGATGTCAACAACATCTCCATTGATATTGGGTGGCTCACACTCGAGCGGTGTAATAAGGTAGTTTACATTCACGCCTAAGCTGAAGGCAATCTCCTTGATTTGATTGTAAGCTACAGCTTCAGCCATGCTTAACGGAAATCCTTGTAGTCGAAGGTCGTCTATCATAGAGCTCTTAAATTCAGTCCATAAACTCTCAGCATTATGAACTTCACAAAGGCTTAAAATGTAGGCAAACAGCGCCCTCATTTCGGATGGCATTGACAATCTGCTGGCCTCTTCTAAACGCGCGCGATACTCTTCGTCATCGCGAAAATATCCAGCTGCACTTGCAGCCTCCTTGAATGTACCGTACTGAGTGCCATGCACATTCTTAATGGATTCAAGGCTTGTTGCTCCACTGGTGTAGAACAGCATAATCCTCAAGTAGAAGCGTTCTCCCTCTCTAGGGCTAACAGTATACATTCGACCAATTGCTTTCTCAAACCTCCTTCTCTTTTCCCACCGACCTTGGCTCCAACGATAGTGCTCCGGTATTTCACGATACAATAGCTTTGGAGCAGTAGGGTCTGTTTGCTTTAATTGAAACCACGCAGTAAGGCAAATATTAGATGATGCTACAGAACGCACAGCTTCGCGTTCTTCCCCCTCTCTGAAAAACACTTCTTGTTGATTTGGCAGGTGAACAGGCAGCCGCACTACAGTGTGGGAACGATCATGCAATAGGACAACCGAGGAGTCTCCACGATGCTTCTTGGGGTTAGACATAACGGGTATCCAAGTAAGCTCTAATTTCATCATAGTTCAGAGACTCGTCCCCACTTCGAAGAATGACTCGTGCTTGGTCCGGGCCTTTATAGATATACTTGTTCAGGTATTCAACAGCAAAGATTGTTGAACAGAGTTCAACATTTATGTGTGCCTCATACTTGCAGGAAAGATGTCAGTTGTAGGATACGACCCACTGATTATTTACAACTTCTCCTGATGACGTTGTATAGACAAATCCGTCTCGAGGGCGCGCATACTCCGGAAAGCCGGCAACATCCATTCGAGTAGAGCTGCAGAATGCTTTAGGAAAACGTTTTGAGCAAACTCCAGTTTCCAAATTCATACATGCAGCGTCTCTGTTCCTTTCTCCACATCGGCCGTGAAGATTGAATTGAGTGACTATGTTAAAAAGTCGTCGAAATTGAGGGTTGAGTATGTGGGCCCAAATAATTTTGTCAACATCATCCGGAGATCTGAACTTGTCGCAGTCCTTCAGACAGACTAAGAGATGACAATGAGGCAATCCTCTTTTTTGAAACTCCACCACCCACATGAACGTTTTTGCTTGCCCAAAAACGCCTTTCTTTATGATGTCATCTAGTAGCGGAATAAGCTTTAAACGGAATACTCGCACGACAATGTCTGGTCGATCAGAGGGCGTCTGGTGGCGGAAAAGATTTTCCGTAATCTCACTCCATCTGGCGTTGCACGTGAAGGTTATAAAGAGGTCCAGTTTTTTCCCAATCCGGGCAATTATCGCCATTGAGTCTTGATACAGGGCAACCATATTCCTAGGACTTAGGGCGGTAGAATAACACGCCGACCTATTCGAGAAGTGCCTTCTTCTCTTATGCAATCGGCCATAACGTTGTACTTTTCCGCGCGGAGTTCTCTCTGATGACTTCGAATATAATTCAGCCGATTCTGCTCCGTCCGAAAGAAAGCGTCCACGATGTACTGTTGGAAGAGCTTACCGCCCCAAAGAAGTGGATTAAACTCTTGCCTCACAGACAGATGGTAGCGATAATATTCCATCTGAGTGATTCTAGTATGCTTACGCGACGCTTCTAATCCTGTTTTTCTTAACTCGGGATGCCAGCCGAATTCTCCTTTAGAGCGGAGCAATGGATAACATAACGGGTCAATTTCGGTTATGTATTCGGTCACTCCCCTCTGCTTTGGATGGCGTACTGACGTTCAGGAGGAGCGTCGTCGTCTTGGACACATATAACGCCGCTATTTCATTCGCAACAGTAACATTGTATCGTCGGCGATCTAGAGCTGGATTCACATCGTACGCCATCTGAATAAGTGGAGCAGGTCTGCGTTCGAGTACCGCTTTTTGCTCCTCTTCCGCAATCACTTCCGCCATCATTTTAAAGGAGTGGATAAAGGGATTCACGAGGTTCAGTCCCTGTTGTATACGTAACATTGTAGCTCTCGAGCAACCTCTGTTCGCAGGATGAGCAAGCCTCTCTCTGCATGCTTGTTCTGAATCCAAAAAAATACAGTTGTGCATATGATTTGGGTCCATGCTGAGACGACGCCAAACGATGCAGGGTATGGTAGACTTGCCCATGCATACGGAAGCAATAGGGACCTGGTCCTCGAGGAAGTGAAACTTTCGCCGATAGAGAAGCCATAGCAAATGCGTTGTTGTAGTTTCGGATATTTGTCCTGAATTCTCTACATTCCTGCTTATCTCCTTCGAAAAGCCCACGCAGTACGGTGGAATATGAAGGGATACCCTGACGTTACCGAAACTGCAGCACTGATCAAATTCGTTGTTGCGGCTTTTCTTCTCTACCTGAAAATGAAGAGCTCCGCAGTGAATACACTGGATATTTATTTCTTAAAGGTTGTCTCGATCAGGGAATTCGCTGTCCTCAGAGAAAATCGCGGACTTAAAAGGTCTTGATCGTGCAGTCCTCCTTGCCAGCGTGTTTCTCAAATTATCCTCACCTCTGCCTCCAGGAGTTGTTATTCTTCGACTTCAATTATCATTGTGGTCCAAGCTAAGGTGTTGGCTTCTAGCTTCCTCGGAAAGGCGATTCATATATTCCGCCTGAGACCGTGAGTGATCTCGACGCCTTCGTTCATTAGGAGTTTCCTCGCTTAATGCGCTGGTGCTTTGCTATTGCTCCTAAAACCCGTATAATTAACTTCTCACTAACAATTTCAAAATTCCAGCTGTTCACCAATTCTAGTTCGTGATTCAGCCTGGAGAAGATGTTTCTACTTGAAGCGGCAGCTACATTTCGCTGCAGATCGCGTTCAAAACGTTCTGACACGTCGCCCTCATTCTCTTCGTTCTTTCTCTAAAATCCATGCGATTCGATATGCGAAGTTTCGGGGTATCACCTGTATCACCTGTCGTCCCGTTGATCATCGACTTGCTCGAGCGGGCGCCAGCAGCGTCTCCATTCGTCCCTGTCGCGTGCCAGAGTGGTCCAATGGATCCTCCTCGCTCGAGGGACACGAAGAGCGTCATATCGGTCGTTCAGGGCTTTCACGAAGAAGTCCGACCAACGCGTTGGTGGGCGTCCTGGTGTTCTTTTGATATCCCGCGGAATCCAGTCTGTGACGGCTCTCGTCCAGCGGGTGTCTGCGAATCGCATTACGTGGCCGGCCCACCTAATTTTCGACGACTTGGCCCATGCGACAGCGTCTCTGATCTTCGAACGTCGGCGAAGCTCGGAACTCCGGAGGCCTTCTCTCACTTGGGTGAGTCGTGTCACTCCGAGCATCGTCCTCTCGATTCCACGCTGCGCGACGCTGATCGCGTGTTCATCCTGCTTTCGTATAGCCCAGGTCTCTGAGGCGTATGTTAGGGCAGGAAGAACGGTAGAGTCGAATAGGTGGGCACGGAGTCGGACGTTCTTCGTTTTCTTCACGACTTCTTCGACGCTCTTGAAAGCTCCCCAAGCCGCTCGTTTCCTCCTGCTCAGCTCTGGTGCTAGGTCGTTGGCCATGTTGACTTCGCGACCCAGATACACATAGCTGGAGCATTCGGAGATGCTCGTTCCGTTGAGCAAGAATGGGGCATCAGAAACCCATCCGTTCCTCATGAACATCGTCTTCGTAAGATTCAGCTGCAGTCCAACGTTCCCACATACACGATCGAAGTCGGCCAGCATTCGCTCCTCCTGGCTGATGCTCGGTGTTATGAGCACGATGTCGTCAGCGAAGCGAAGATGATGTAGTTGCCGGCCGTCGACCTTCACTCCCATGTCATCCCATTCTAGTTCGCGCATGACGTTTTCGAGGGTGGCGCTGAAGAGCTTCGGGGATATGGTATCCCCTTGCCGAACCCCTCTCCTTACGTCGATGACGAGTTCGTTGTAGAATGGAGAGATCTTGGTCGTGAATCCACTGTACAACTCTCGAAGGACTCTGATGTACTGAGTAGGAACGCCCTGGGTGAGCAGGGCTTCCATGACCGCTTCAGTCTCGACGGAGTCGAATGCCTTCTTCAGGTCAATGAACGTAAGGCACAGCGGCAACTTGTACTCTCGCGACACTTCGATGAGCTTCGTAATGGTGTGTATGTGGTCGATCGTGCTGAATCCTCTCCGAAATCCTGCTTGTTCGCATGGCTGTCCTTCGTCCAGCGTTCTACTAATCCTATTCAGGATGACTCGAGTGAACAGCTTGTAGACTACGGACAGCAGGCAGATCGGGCGATAGTTGCCAATGTCGTGCACGTCTCCCTTCTTGTACAGCAAGACGGTCTTGCTGGTCTTCCACTGAGATGGAACCTTGCATTCGGACAGGTAGCGTGTGAAGAGCCGCGCCAAGGTGTTGATGAGCGCTGGCGGGAGGTTCTTCAGGTGTTCGGGTCCGATCCTGTCAGGACCGGGTGCTGTACGTTTCTTTACCGACGAGATGGCGTGTCGGATCTCGGAAGGGAGAACAGAGGGGATGACGTATCCATCCTGCGGAAGATGGCGTAGGGGCAGGTGGACGTGGCTATCGAAGAGATCGGAGTAGAAGTCGTGGATGACTTTCTCCATGGTCCTTCTGGACGAGGTGACGGTTCCGTCAGGACGTCGGAGAGCGGTCATCTTGGTCTTGAAGTTGGCGAAGTTCCGGCGGGCATTGCGGATGCTCAGCCCTGCCTCTGCTGCTTCAGCCAACACTTCCGCCCTTCTCTCCTTCAGATCTTCCTTTATCGCCGCTCTGCATAGCTTTGCAAGCTCGGACGTCAGTTGATAGTTGCCTGACGCTCGTGCTGCTCCACGCTGGCGTATCAGCTCGAGAGTTTCCGGAGACAGGCGTCTCTTGGTGGTCTTCAAGCTCTCGACTCCCTTACCACTATCGTGGAGATGGTGCACGAAGCGATCGTATTCCTCGTCGACGTTGTCCATGACGGCATCTTCCCAAAGGCCGACAAGAGAGGTGTAAAGGTCCCAGTTGATGGTCGTTCTGGGACTCCTCTTCTTGAACTTCGCGGCCTTCTCTCCTTGACGCGAAAAGCGGAACCTCGTGCGAAGGAGGCGGTGGTCCGATCCCGTGTAGAACTTGGGGACAACGGAGACATCGGTCAGGCAATACTTGCGATTGAAGATGATGTGGTCGATCTCGTTGTGGAACTGGCCACCGGGGGATTCCCAGGTCCATCGTAGGGAGGGAGGCTTCTGGAACTGCGAGTTTCCATGGATGGTCTTGGTCGACATGATAAACTCAGACAGCCTTTCACCTTGCTCGTTCCACTCCAAACCGTGGGTTCCGATGTGAAGTTCTTCCGGCGACCTTCGTGGCCCGATCTTGGCGTTGAAGTCGCCGACGATCACCTTGTAGAAGGTGTGATCTTCCTTATAGAACTTCTCCAGCTCCACGTAGAAGGCCTCGACGTCTTCGTCGTCGTAGTCGGATGTTGGGGCATACGCGACGAACACAGTCAAGGCTGGCACGGAGCCACATCGCTTCAGTCGCAGACGTCCGATTCGGCTTGTCAGAGACTCGTACGAATCGATGTTCATGGCCAAGTGCGTGTTGACGAGGACACCAACGCCGTCTACTCCCCTGCTGTCGCATGTTCCGAGGAACAGTTCTTCTCCGGAGTCGTAGGCGGCGTGTAGGGGGTGGTGTCTTCTCGTCTCGGTCAGTCCGATGACGTCGTACTTGATCTTCCTGGCTTGCATCATCAGGTCCTCGACGGATGCTTCCGACGCAAGCGTGCGGGCGTTGTAAGTACAGATCGTCATCCTAGTCCTTCTCAGTTTGCGCAGCCTGGTTAGGCCCTGAGATTTTAGCAGCCTCTCCGTACTCGTCCTTCCCATCGCTGCAGAAATGGGGGCTCTTTCGGGGTCAGGGGAATGAGGCCCTTTAGTGCTGCTGTGTTTGACTGGAATACAACACGGGTAGCTAGTCAGGCTCTGTCGTGCGGGCGAAGAACTCCGGGCAGCCAGCCAGACTGCCCGAAGGGACGGGGCGAGACTTAAGGCGGCCGCGAATCGCCTTACATGTACTCCCAGTCTACCGAGTGCAAGCTTTTGGCCGAGCCGACACAGTTACAATCAGCACAGTCACGGACACATCCACGCACACTGTGCACGAACATGCCGCTCCCACGCACAAGGAACGCATCGACCCGACACAGCAGGAGCAAGGAGTCCATCCCCTGCATCCCACCTGCGTCTCTGGGCAGTACACGGTCGCATTTGGTTCGCGTTTAATTCCCCTATCCACCACCCGGGGACGCGCCACGTGGCCCTGCGACAAGCGGCCCGAGATCCCTCTTAGCAAGAGAGCCCGAAGGCTCTCTATCGAGGGAGATCCGTGGAAGTTTCGGGGTGCTAAAGACATTTACCAAATCAACGGCTGCCTGCAGGTGTTCCAAAGAAGGAGGTTCCACACGAAAGCATCGCTTTGCCACTTTAGCTGGATCTTTAGGCGTCGGCCTTCTCTGACTTTGCTCGTTGAAAAGCTCGACCATGAACTGCAAATTCTGCTGCAGACGGGGTCTAGACACGCGCCCTCATTATCCTCGTTGTTCTTCTACAATCGATCGATTGGATACAGATTTCGGATGCTGAAGCTAATTACCAAATCAGCAACTGCATGCAGGTTTTTCTTCAGAGGGTTCCCTCATGAAAGCACTGATCTCTCGCAGCAGTCGATTCTGCAGATGTTGACTTTCTCTTACCGTGCTCCTTCGACTTCACGAATTTCAACTGAAAGTGCTAAAATGAAATGATTCATTCGTACTCTCCAGTAGGTCACTAACTGTAACTCTTCCTGCAGCATCATGCGGATTCTCCTGTACCTTGCAGCACTCAGCCTCCCGCTGGGAATGAAGCATGATTGACCTCGTTTCATTGAAGTCTGCCGAAAATTTTCCATGAGACATAATATGGTCCGGTCCCAATTTCTTCAGTTTTTTCTCTTCCAAGCGTAAGTACTCGTCTCTGCAACCCATACGCTGTGTCTCATAACACCGAACTAACTGAATCACCAACCTTCCATCATAACTCTTCTCCAGAAACTGCTTTCCGCTAGACGATACCGCCTTCTCCTCGATAGTTTCCTCACCGGACGATTTAGCATGAACATCAGATGGTTCACAGTCCATAAAGAACAGTTGGTTGCGACGTAGAGGACCTTTCTTCTGAATCGAGACGTTTAGAAATACGTGTAGTTGCCGTTGTGTCAAGCAGGAGAAGGATATACTTTTTCTGTAGATCAACATCCCATGTTGAATTCTGAAAGCGGCTGTACGCCGCAGCACGCCGGTGACACAATTCTTTAAATCAGATGCTTCTAGGGCGGCGTAGAGGACCTGTCTCCTGAAACCAGCACCTCAGAAGACCCACATTCTGAATGCAGAGGATCAGAAGCGCGCACAGTTGCCGCTGTGTCGAGCATGAAGAGGCTGCGCATATGGCAGATTCCTTGTTTCGCGTATAAATTTTCTTACGGCTCCCTTCTTGCAGGTTCCCCGACCTGGTTTCGCCTCCAGGTCCCTTGTTCCTGGTCGATTCCTCCCTCCCAAGGAATCCTCTTTAATACTCTCCCCAATTAAGTAGCTCTCCCACGCTCGCACACGACGACGGCGAGCGAACGCCCATTGCGTCGGTCATCGGTGTCACATCTTCTAAATCCGTACTCTCTTACTGGTAATGGATTCCCTTACTGATCCTCTTAACTGCCCCCCCCCTGATTGCTAACTCCCTACTGGTCCCTCCTTAATGCCTAAACCCTTCTTGGTGCCACCTCCTGGCCTGCTTCATTGATCCCTCTATCGACCCCCCCCCCATCCCGATGCCTCATTCAAGTAGCTACCTCCTGGTCGCTGTCAATTCTCCACCCTCGATGTTGTTTCTCATTATACTCTTCCCCCTTTAGTGGTCTTCTTATGCTAATGGCACGAAGTCGGCGGCACGGCTTCTGAATCTGGACGCTCAGGAACGCGCGTAAGTGCTGTTGTGTCAAGCAGTAAAAGGATGCGCTTTCCATGCTGCAGCAATTCCCACGTTCAATGGGAAGTTTCGACCGCGATGTGGATGATACAGCGTACCTCACTTCTTAGATTAGATCATTCGACCGCTCTCGCTGTGGATGATGCGGCCTTCCTCACTTAGGTTAGATCATTCGACCGCTCTCGCTGTGGGTGATGCGGCGTACCTCACTTATTTTAGATCACTCGACCACTCTCGTTGTGGAAATGCGGCGTATCTCACCTAGATTAGATCACTCGACGGACAAACTCTTTTATATATAGGTGGTGATATTGGTTAAATAGTAACGACCAACATAACATTAACAAGATATGAAGACGACCTATACCACGCGTTACGGGCCAGGCTGCACCCAAAACTACTGAGGGAATCAGGACCGCGACCCGTGGGGCTTACCTGGCGAAGACGGAGCCCGGCCGCTCAGCTGGAGCGACCGGGGACGACCAACGCTCAGCGGGAGCGGTGGTGGCAGGACTGGTGACCAAGCCGGTCAGAGACGACAGAGGCACTCACCCTCTGCGTCCCTGCCGGCTTCTAGAAGCTTCGGCGTCGGCGACGTGTCGATCGACGCGTTTGATCAGGTTTGACCAGGTCGATCGACCGGACCGGCCCAGCGACGGCGACGTGTGAAGACCTGTCGGACGCAAGTCACGACACCTCGGGTGGCAATGCACACTGGACCTGCGAGAACGTTGAGACTGTTTCTGCATGTCGTAGCTCTTTGACCTACTAAGAACCAACTAATCATAAGTGACCTACATCAGACGACTTGATAAGACTTGTACCGATACACTTCGTCCCAGGTGACAGCACTACGTTTGAACCCAGCATATACCGATTGTTGCAACAACTGACAATTATTTCTGTTTATCCCCAAATATATGCTTGTATGAAACATAACGTAAGTAAACACATTACGACTCGAGCCTCACGATTCAGAGAGCCAGATCGCACCTCGGCCTGCTATAGAAACAAGGAAAGTAAACTCGCAAAGCACGCCCGTGCCAACTTCTTTGAGCCTGCTCTATGGAAGAAGGCATGGGCCCGAAATGTGACTCTGCTTTACCTGCTTTCCCAGGGGAGTGGCAGCATGGTCGGCAATCCTTTTGATACGGAGATGACGTGCTACGCTACAGCAATGCCACTGTTGGAGATGGAACCTTCGACGACGGCGTTTGAGCGGCTCCGAGCATTTAGTGCAATTCAGCGATGCACTACGACGTGAAGGTCCTCCGAGTGGAGTCGATGTCGATCTCATGTAAATGCAGACCAGCTGTCCGGCGTGTATGACCGCGCCGGACAGCTGGTCTGCATTTACATGAGATCGTCGATTTCGGCGTCGGGCGACTCAGCCAGGTGGCAGTTATCATGCTCCAACCTTAGGCAAACGAACATGGTTAGGAATAAGCTTTATCAGAACACATGAACGATACCACCGGCGAAGGATCGGTGCCGAGCTAGGGGGGGGGGGGGGAGGGCGAGACAGGAAACGAACCCCGCCGCAGCTCTTGTTCGCCTTTTACAAGGGCGTTTTCAAAGCGCAACGATCAAGGCGGTGCCTATCGGAACAATATGAGATACTACATGTTTATTTATTTATTCATTCATTTATGCCAACACAAACCACATGCCGCAAAATGGAAGGGAATTCATAATAGACACCAGATAAATCGACTATTAAAAAACAAAGAAACAAAAGAAGAGAAGAAAAGAAGAAAAAGGGAAATTAAAGGGAAAAGGGCACGACATGTGAAAAAGGTGAACAAGGTGCAGCAAAAAATGAGTGGTTTACTAATGCACAAATAGCGCAAGTAAATGTGTGGGTTTTTCGATATGAATCACTGAAATAGTAAAGGCAAAGTGGTCGAAAAAAAGAGCAGAGGCTTTTGATACCACCACCATAGGTGCTAGGCTAGCTGCAACCTGTGTGGTGTGCACCTTATCAGTACTGGCATATGAAAGAAGGTACGCACCCCAAAAGTTTGCCCTGATGGGAGGTCATAAGCCGAATCTAGCTGCACACATTTTTACTTGACGGATGTTTGATCTAAGAGACAATGCATATAATCTCTCAAGTATACTATATTCTACAAAATGAAAAAAAATGTGAAAAAAGTTGCGCTATTTGTGCATGTAGTAAAGGTAATGGAGATGTGTGCAGCGGTAGGGAAGGAGAATTCCATACATTGCGTTGCACAGAAACAATTATTGTAACGATTGTCAAGACGCCAGCTGGAAGAGTTCTGTGGCATTGACGCGAGTGACAGCATGATGCTCGATTATCACCTGAAATCTCCAATTACAGCACGACAACAAGGGTCCACAACAGTCCTGCTTTTGTCAACGTTGTTGATTAATTTGCATGATCTAGTAAATGAACTTTTAGAATCTTCCCAAACATGATATAAGACTGGCCGCAGATAGGCTAATTGCTGCTCATGCACTCTTCCTTCTACGTTGAACTACAGTGACGACCGGACGGAGACCAGCAACCACTCAACCACCTCAAGAGCACTGGCCACCAGTGAACGCGACGCGGCGAACGGGAAGAGGAAGAAGGCCGGAAGCGCCACAAAATTCACCATCGTTATCTGTAAATAAAGTCTTAACAAGTCGATACATCGAGAGGGGACTGGAACTCCCGATCCTTCGCGTAGAGGCGGCGCCCACGGTCATTAGGCCATGTGCACCGTGGCGGTCGGGTACGCTGAAACACATCACGTGCATCCATCGAAAGAAGGAGTCATAGGATTTACTAATACGCACTGTGGATAGGATATAATTAAAAGTAATGCGGTCATGCTGTATGATGCGTCTGATCCAGCAGTACCTACGTGGTTGGGACTTGAGCAAACGGTTCTGAGGTTTCGATAACTCCTCAGTCTACCAATACCTGGTGCCATCTCAAAAAGATCAGAGATGTCAAGACTGATTTGATTTGTACTCAACTTATACATGAGGGTAAAATTCGTCTTTTTTCGTATGAATTCTAAAGACTCTGCACTTAGCCTAGATAGCCGCTCCTCGTAAGAAAGTCGAAGCAGTCCGCATCTAGAAAACGAGCGATACATAAAACTTGCACTTTTTCCACCTCGCCTATAAGTGTACTACTGAGTGATGATCATATTGGAGAACAGTACTCTAACAGCAGCCGCACATAAAAACATGGCATCTCGCATCATAAAAGCCCTAATGATGAAGTTAAAACACTTTTGCGCGTTCCTCACCCTTTCAAGAATGCAGCTTTCAAAATTGAGACTGCAGTCGTTAGTAACTCCTAAATCACGTATTTCTTCCACAAACACTTCCTCTCAAAGTAAAGTATGTGTTGGGATGTGTCTAGGAGGAGGAAATGGAAGGCAATGTCTATGCCCAGCCTCACGGCGGTTTTGTGGGTAGAAATGTCTAGTGACCAAGCTTTAGACCAGTCAGCAACGACATCTATTGCACAATAAAGTTTATGGAAGTCGTTAACGGTGAATATTTTTGTATCATCAGCAAAGATGCTGCAGGAAAAGCCTGGAAAAAGTAAGCAAAGTAAATCGTTAATGAAGAAAAAAATTTTAAAAATAAATAAATAAAGTTTCCTTCCTTATAAATAAAAGCGGAAATAAGGGCAGATGTAGTAGATTTTTTCGCAAGAAACCCATGTTGTTTTCCTCGGATTAGGTTATTATCACTTAGATACCTTGTAATATTTTTGCGTAAGGTGCTCCCCATAACCTTGCTTACTGAACTGGTGATAGGTCTGTAATTAGCAACGTTGTTTTTAATGCCCCTCTTGTGAAATGGACATGTAAGGCCAACTTTTCATAATTTTGGCACATAAGGGAGAAGTCTTTTAAAAAGGAGAGGTAATGAAGAAGCCAGACCCAGAGCCGCCTTTTAAGAAATACGTATGGTATATCATCTGGTGAATGGAATGCCTATTTGGGAGTCTACGTAGCAAGCTGTAAACCGATTCGTTCGTGATATCTATCCTGTTCAGCTCGCAATCTGTCCTAGAAGGCAGATTAATTCCTGTGTCGCATGGTTGTTGTAAACTGATCTGAAGTAGTCAGCGAACACCTTGGCCTTAAGATTATTATCGCTAATATAAGTCCCGCTAACAACAAAATCTGGGATACATTCCGACAACTGTTATTTATTTCTGCAGTAACTGAATACATGTTTTGAACTACCACTACGGGCAATTCTTTTCTACTTCATTATTTGATATCTAGCTATCACCCGTTTAAATTTTCGACAGAGCTTAGCATATTTGATGTCCCTTAAGGAAGATACAGAAGAATGTAAACGAACAATCTTAGCTTTCAAGAAGGCTAAACTCCTTGGATATTTGTCACAAACAGCACCTTTAAGCACTGCATTTTATCAGTGGCACGTATTTTCTTATAAGATCGTGAAATGTACCAATATATTTAAAGTATAAGATGACGACATTAGCAGTGGAGTTGCCTATTGCTAGCCAATCTATTTAAGCAAGAATAGAAATAATAGAAGTGTAATCACATTTGAAAAGTGTTCTGGTTTCTACAAATATTTTTGCATTACTTTCTTTCACATTAGAAGTCGTAAAATGAATACTGTTGTGGTCGGAAGTACTGAAAGGTGGGAGGACGGGTGCTGTGTCAACTATGTTAGGCAGTGACACAAGTAGGATATCTAAGATGTTTAGGCCGTGTGTAGGTTGATTTACCAATTGCATCAAGTTCCACGAGATAACAAGGTCACAAAATAGAGGACGAAAGAGTTGACATGTTTCCTTTATGACCCATACTGGTCCACTCAATGGTTAGAAAATTGAGATCGCCCGTTAGAAGGATGTGACTACTCCACTCTTAAAAGCATGCCTAAGGAAGTCTGCAAACTCAGTGAAAGTGTTAGAAGCGCACGAAGGGCTAGGGTATCGAAGCAGAAGTAGATCGTTAGCTCTAATTGCTTCAATTTCCAAAACTAGATGCTGTATCTCGCTACAAAAGTCTCTTTTGTGTACAATTTGGGGTATTCGCTTGTGGATAAGTGCTAACACTCCGCGCCCATTCGGTCACACTGAATATCTATAGAGTCATAACTAGGCATGGCGTCGTGAATTATTTGACGCTTGCATCAGCTTTCTGTTATGAACAAGCCGCTAGGCATTTTTAGCAAAAGAAAGTTCATGTCAGGGAGCTTGTTGACAATGGATCTTGCGTTGAAAAGGAAGAACTCATAAATTAGAGCTTGAATCAGCGGTCGATCAAAAGTGAAGGAGTTTGTAATTCGCATACCTGCAGTTCTTGCGCCCTAGCACAAATGTGAAGGGAAGGCGGCAGTCGTAGGGAGTGCGAGCCGCTGGCACAGATTCAGCTAGCGGAGCGAGGGTTGCCTTTTGTGTCCTGCTGGTAATTCGCGAGCATTGCTCAGTTTGTGGATAATAAGTCTCTCACAATATAAGAGAGCCTACTTTCTTGCTTGTTCATTATACTGCTTTTTTTGCGCAGCGATCGATCGTACTCCAACTTCTTTCTGGTATAATCTGTCCTGGCATGGGACTGGACGTAATGATCGTCTTCCCGATCTCATGTGCGGCAGCATCCTATCTCTAAGATCCTGAGTGCCTTGATAGACCTTTATTACACGAGGCCAACAGCCGCTTGCTGTTTTGGATGCCGACGGAAAGTTATTCTGCCGTTATTAAACTCGTTTAAAAGAAGCTCGTCGCCGGAGGTCTCCACCACCTCTTTAACAGCTTCTTCATCAAACACACAAGGCGGCCTCGGAGGACTGCTCACCGATGCCCACCACCCATGTGATTAGGCACACTTGAGCATCCACGAGTTTGGTGTCAGCCTTAATTTCACCAAAGTGGGCATATAAGGTAGACCTCGGATCAGAACCCCTTTGGGATTCCGACTCGAATCGAGCCTCTATAGCGTCAAGCATCTTAATAACTGCATGTTGTTATTCTTGCATTTTGCCAAAAAGTTCAAACATCCTATCAAACCGCTCAAAATATTCGTCCCATCGCTTCAACACAGGCATCAGCCATGAAGGCGCTCCTTCAGCTGTGTTCTTTTTCGGTGTCATCTTGACGTCAGCGAATGCGAATCAAGCGACGGAAGAGACGGTCGCATAGCGAAGAATAGAACGGAGACATAGAGCAGACAGTTTACCAGTCGAGATGACTGCACCAGGCGGGAATGTTAACATTTAACCACAGGGGCTAGCAGCGCCCCTGCCGCGAACACGAACAGAAACACGAGGTACGAAGAAAAAGGAATACAACTTACATTTACGAAACGACATTTGAGGATACTGAAGTCACTTGACCTACCTCAGAAAGGTTATGGTGTGATTTTCATTCTGAGGAATGAGGAGCGCAGTGGCTCTGGGTACCTAAAAGTGCTTCCTCTGACGACGGTAGTGCTACTGTCCAGGCCCTCTACTGCTCTGAATTCCATGGGTGGGGTAGGGCCATGTTGATAGTAGCATCACTCATGGTCCTTGGCACTGAAATGGTGCAACTGTTGCTGCACTCGACAACCTGAATGAAGACACATGTCTATGTTTTGCTTTTGATATTCCTCTTTTCTTCGCACGAGTATTCTTAAAGTATTGGCGCGCGGGAACAGCGAGAAGACTTTTTTGATTGCTAGCATTTCCATCTACATCATTATATAGCTCCTCAGCACATCTAGGTAATCCCAAACCATTTTCTCCGCATCTTTTTGAGGTTGAGTTCCTCTGCCTGGCTCTTGTGCCATGTGACGGCTCCCTGTTTGACTCGATTGCCGGAGTGCAGCTAATGAGGCTATGTTTTGCGGATGTGCAGCTGCTTTTGCAAGCTCTAGAGCGTCATTCATGTCGATACTATTGCGGTCCTATGCCCTGTCTCTTCTAGGCGGAGCAACAGTCACAACTTTTATGTGGTTGCGAGCGGCTGCTGAGTAAGGATGGGGCCAGCTCACACCACTCTCTCTTTAGAATTGGTGTATCCGATGTCGGACCTACAAGATTGCAGTTTCGAGCGGCATAGAATATAATTTTTTCCGCAGAATCCACGACATATTTGAAGCACCACGTTTGGCTGCAGCTTGAAGAGTACATCTACTGACGAGAAGCATTTTGGTAAAAAAAAATGAGCAGTTTCGACTATTCCTCGTCTTTGCCCATTTCGTCCAAATTAGCCAATTTCGCAAAGTGAGTCCCTTCTTTGTTGGCCTCGCTCACTGCTCGGTAGGCGGACTGGTCTCGCCGTCGTGTGATAGAATCATAAACGCCGTAATGGCACCCAAGTGGCGACGAGCTCACATGGCTCCAAGTGGCGACGGGGCTTGTCAGTCGGGTGGATGGCACCAGGCTCCAACCTTACACGATCGGACACGGCTAGGAATAAATTTTATCAAAACGTAGAAACAATAACTGCGGCGACGGATCGGTGCCGGGTGAGAGGGAACTGCGAGACTGTAAATAAATCCCGCTTCTGCTGTCGCCCACCTTTTATATGGCCGAAATCAAAACACAACGATCAAGCGGTGTATTATCAGACCAGCATGACAAACTACTTGTTAAAATCGGGGAAGCCTTGAGATGAACCGGAAAGACGATGTGCAGTGACCGTAGAATCGCTAGAAGCAAGGCTAACTAAACGGTGGATACGTCCCGATGACATAGAGGCCGCTGCGCGTCTCTAACTATTCCAGAATATTCGACGTGGTTGACGTGGTCGATAGCGTGATGGTCGTCGTGTCAAGCCCGAATGTCGTTCGAAAGTAGCAGCATAGCCTTTCATCTACCGGATGATGTACATTTGAATATACAATAAAGGATTGAATCATTAATATTTTTCACTATCAATTCTGCACAAATTCAAAGCTATGACTTTATTAGAACGTCCTACCAAATTTTTGAGGTTCCCCTTATTTAAAATTGTTGTTGCTTGAATGAACTTTGATGTGGAATACTTGGATATTGTTGCAGCATGAAGAGGATAACACAAACATATAGACATGAATCGAATCCATGATCGCTTGCTTCTAAAGCGACCTCTAAGTACACTACTACATATATCAGAAATTCCAACCGATGACCTTCGCTGGGATGCTTCATCAAGATATATGTGGCAAAAAGTTTCGATGGTCCCGTGCTTTAAAATTTCATCCACTGCATCTCTCAAGGCTCTGAGCACTTCTGAACTCTTTCTTGTTTGTTTACGGCGAATCGCGTCATCATTCTCCACGGCAATTACCTAGTAAGGCAAGGTATCGTGGACCAAGCTCTGCAAACGGTAGAAGTCAGTCTTCAATATCAGGATCGTGTCCTCTTCCCCCCCCCCCCCCTCCCCCCCCCCATTCAGCGCAAGAGACTTTACCTTGACCACGCTAGACTCTACCTTCTTCGGTGAATTGCGCTCTGCACTTGTACCGAACTAGGCAAAAGGGAGAAAAAAATAGATTTTTGGGATACAGGTGTTCATAGTGTCACAGCGCGCCGTTTTCGAGTTGGGCAGAGAATTCATCGGGACCATGACGAAGAACAGGTCTTGGCAACAGACTTTGACCAGCCTACGAAACGTTCTATGGTACACGGTCGAAACTTTTTCAGATAATATCCTCGTACTCCCTCACTTTTAGAATAACTATCGAAAAGAATCGGGTAATATAGTGGAACTACAACGTAATAAAACGTCGATTTGTCAAGTAACTACGGAGCGCTCTTCTGGAAAGATTTCGTCACGCAAAGGATTTGCCTGGGTTATTGGGAAAACCTGTCTCAAAACAGTCAGTAAACCGAATTAAGAAACAGAAAAATGCCTAAGATCGGGAAACATGGATATAGAGTGTCTCGTTCGTGATCTCTCTCGGTCCAATAGAAATGAGCGCTGTTAAAACTTTCTTGTTCATATTTGTCAACGGTCTTCACATTTCGTTAATTGTTGCAAGTCCGTCTCATCTAAGCTCTTGAAGACAGTGGAAAATAGAATAGCTAAAAACGTCAAACGATGTCGTTGAAGTTGAGAAGCTGACTAATTAAAACACTGGAAATTTATTTGCATCCAGCGCTGAGTTTCTTGAACAAGGTTGTAACGAAGTCTTCGTCGAAATCACTAGTCGAAGTTTTTCGGTCTACTCTTCCTAACTCTTATGTGGTAAGGCTGATTCACCAATATTGACCAAGATTGCTATCTCTCATGCTGCTAACGTTCCAGCCTTGTCGCCTCGGTCAAAACTTTGAAAATCAAGAAGAAATATTCAGAAGATGTTCGTCCGAACACCAATTAACCCTACAGAAATCAGTTCCTAGAAATAGAGTTAAGGAGAGTTATAGAACTCAATCCCTAACCGCAACATAGGAAATTATAGTTCCACTAGTCACCGTTGGCTGGTGATTAGCTAACTCTTTCCAATGCCAATTCATTTTACGATTATTCATTGGCTCCGGTTGCTCGTACTTGAGCTTCTGGTTGGCTGCAAAGCACTGAAGAAGAAAGTGTATATAGACGACTGTTGTACTGTTACGTCAACACAATCCGAAATGGATGAGTGTCTTCGACTACTCAATGAATTGTCTACCTACATTAAGCTTACACGAGAAACTCCAAAAGATGGTTGACTTCTATAGTTGTGCCCGAACGAATATTCCAACGAATATTTGAATTCGATTGCTCGAAAAAGCGTGATTTTCGAATGTATTCGAATTCAAATGCTCGAAAAATCGCGATTTTCGAATGTATTCGAATTCGAATGCTGAAAAAACCGCGATTTTGGAATGTATTCCATTTTCGAAAATTCGAAAATCGTCGCTATTATACTCGGTTATTCGAAATTTTTGGGAGAGCACAGCTATATTGGCTTCTTCACCTTAACATCCAGGTCAAAGTTTCAAATGGAGTTGTTAGTGTAAAATAGTACCGGAAGCCAAGCTCAAAGAATATCCTGATTCACGCGACCTCTGCTGATCCTGCAGCCTTAAAGCGTACTGTCATAAGAAACGTGTTTCGAACGGCCTCACAGGGGTGCACAAGTGATTAGGAGCGGCACGAATCATTGAGATTGGCTTCAAATATAGTCAAAGAGAACGGCAATACCGTTTCTTCTTCTCCCTTAGCCATACAGTCAGCAGCATCATTATTTCCAAATATGTCCTTTCATTTTTATGCTACAAACGTGGCACTCGTATCCGGGGTGATCACTGATAGACCGCGGCGCAGAAGGTGTGAATACTGTATATAGGCGATATACGAGATGTGGAGTGCCGCGGGAGGTCGCAAGGGCAGCGAGCAGCCCGCCGCCGTGTCCGCCCTCGGGCCGAAGCGCAGCCCCAAAGTTGTTTCGGCGGCCGAAGAGGTGAAAACGGTTTTCAGTTTGCATACGGGCAATATTACATCTGTGGAAAGCTCGCAACAAGCTGAGAAATGCTGTCCAGTTGATTTTTCGAATAAACTCATCCATAAAGAGGTAAGCGACTGAAACAAAATTTTCTGTTGTTTTCGTCAAACCTTGGCCGCACAGAAATCTACTTTGAACGACCAAAATCTTTTCGTTCTTTTTAGATTCGAATGTGCTTGTGGTCTAGTGTAGACCACAAAAAAACACGGCTTTCGTACTTATCCTGTACAGCAGCAACCGAAGTTCAAAGAGAGGAGAAATCCTACGCCCCATATTGAGATTGGACCAATCCCTTGTTGGAAAAAAGAAAATCTAGTCTGAAATTTCTGTCCATTTCTCAAAGCCATTTTACATGTTTTTCAAAGACCATCGTTCCCACAATGGAATAGTAGAAAAATCTTAGTAGAAAAAAATCTTCTGTAGCAGGCTACTAGTTGGGTAATTCTTAACTGAATCCTAGGTCTCCGCGCCTGAGATCGGGCCTATGTTATTCAAATTTAGCACTATTTAGTACCACAATGACACCTGATGGGTAACAAATACATATCTGCTGAAACCATAGAGGATTTCTGAGTTTCGATGAATCCCTTCAACGAAAAGCCTTAAGGACATGCCACTGGGGATCTCGGAGGGGTCGTAAATCAATTAACGAAGCCGAGCAAGCAAAAGCTTCATAACTAGGTCACTGCGCAATCGTTTAAGTTGATGTTTAGATCGCTGGATAGAAAATGAAACGGAGCTTCTAATGGTGTTAATTAGATTTTAAACAAGTAACTTTGAAAAGAGTTAGGGCAATGCGACGCTTTGTGGCGGATTAATCCGTCGCAAAGCGTCTTTTTTGCAAAGAATTTGAGCGGTATTGTACACTCTAGCACACTCTGGTTCGTGCACTCTTTGTTCGGGGGTTAAGTGGTTCGACTCTCATTCTCCTTGAACTTTTGGCAGTGTACTGCAAAGTTCATTCAGTCACAGTGATGAACAAACTGTCAGGAAACTTGTTCTGAGTTTTATTGGATGTTCTTTGACTTGTTTCGTAGGTTGGAGGCGATGACGTTGTTTTGAAGAGTGTCCAATTCGGTTTTATAAGTGTCCAGTTTGACGTGAAAATGGTATACATATATCGACGTCAACGTCAGCCATGTCTGAACATAACAAGGTGAAAGTTACGCTGCCTGGTGAGCATCTAGCCTGGAAACGTGCCTTACAATTCGTCAACATTAGATCCATCCGGTAGTTACGGAGGAGCTGTGATTTTGTGCTAGTTGGGCAAATTTTCCTCCCCTGTGCTCAAACCAAAAAGTCAAACCACAAAATCAAATAGTCGAATGGTGTGTGTAGTTGCCCATCGCGTCACTATTCCGAACGCGAAGGAGGTCCTCGTCATTGGGAGAAGGAACAGGTTTCAACCGCGGACTTTGAACATCAACGACTCTATTCACCAGTGTACGCTCAACGTCTTGACACGAACTATTGAAAGTGCATGATGCCCCCAAATGCACAGCAGCATCTAATTCACGATGCAAAGAAAATTAGATCTCGATGACAATCAGTGTCGTTGAACACACTGCTGGAGTGGTCAAGCAGCTTAATTCAGCTACCTGGAGAAGATCTGCAGTTCAGAGCGGCGTCATCGAAAGACCTGTTTGGATCTGTTGGTGTGTTCAAATCAGAAAACAAAAAAGGTCCGACATTGCGAAAAACGAACCTGCGATCCACGTTCGCGATTTGTTACTCAAACTATATAAAGTTCCCCTTGTGGAGTGCCTTCGGAATCGTTCTCGTACATTCATCCCTGATTATGACCTGTTCAGCTGCAGGGCTATTCTCTGTACTAATTCTTCACTCCTCCAGCAGAGGCCAGCGACAACTGCAGGGTGGCTACAACATATAGTCCGCTTCTGTCATAACTAAGGAACGATACCAGATATTCTGGTATTATTATATTTTCATTAGTGGTTGGTGGAGTACTGTAGTGGGTCATTCAGTCAAAATATTTTTCAAAGCGCCGATCTCCTTGTGAGCGGATGAAAACTTCATGTCGCTTAGCAGACACTTCTACTGTGGGCCGCAGGTAGTCAACATCGATCTTCTGCTATTCTCCGAGAAGGACTGCCTTCGAACTGTCCCAAGTCTGATGATGGTTCGACCCTTTGCTGAAAATGGCACCAAACCGAGTAGTCGATTTGACGAGTTTGAGAGTCACATATCCTTGCTTCAGAATCCAGGACAATAACTGCTGGCGATCAATTCTGCTGAAAAACAAACCTTCCTCCTGTAAAATGCTTTTTAGCCCACGAAATCAGACTACCTTTCAGAATAAGATTTTAGTAAACATCGGAGTCGATTTCAAAATTTTTGTCAACGAAAATAAGGGTGCCTTGCCTTCAGATATTATTCCAGCCATGTCCATCGCAGTCTTCGGAAACAGGGTTCTTGCGCGCTCCCGGCAAAGCACCCTCTTACAGCATACTGCCTCTATAACACCCGCTCTAAGTGTAAGCCATGGTTGTAAAACATTGATCTGGAAAAAAATCTTTGTTTGGATCGCCATCTTCTGTTGTTCCTGATAGAGGAGATCTACCAACGTGCACATATCAATCTGCCAATCTACTTTAGGACTGCCGGGAGTTTTCCATTGCCCACACGAAGCAGTGGAAGGGTAGACCTGACCATAAACGCTGTCGGAATCTTGGTTATCTTCAGTTTCTGTGTGGGACCGGAAGCGAGTCCGGATCGCTTTATAACCGAAAAGGTTTTGAACGCAGAGTTCCTCTCAGAACCGCGCTATAACGGAGCAGCACTATATTCGACGCTTCTTACCTGGAGTTGAATTGTATTTCTGTAAACGTATGCTGGCCTGTCCCCATTGTCATATGGAGAGTCGTGTCTTCTTCGGAGGCGTTATGACGGGGAGGAACTGTGTATGGTGGCAAATCTTCCTCTCATGATTTCTTTCGATTTTTTTTTGTTCCAGATCATCATTTTTGAGAGACTACCAGACCACTAACCCTTCCACGACATGCATGATTTCCGCGTGACTGCCGCGTGGAACAGTGCGTATTTTCCCAGGGAGTGCAATAATTTTACAATATTTGCCTTATTTGTAAGATAGGAATAAAACAGTAACCAATAAAGTTTCCATGGACAATGTTGACCGCAGATGTCAGTGGACTCAGTGATTAGTATTGTACTACTAAATGTTTGGAATTTTTCCACGAACTATTTTTGTGATGGTGTCTGACGACATCGTCGTACATTGTCCCACGCGGCAGAAAAATTGTCCGACAACATCGTCGGACAATGTCGTGAAAGGGTTAAATCATTTCGAGATGAGATGAGACAGAAGAAATAATTTTTTCCTAAATGGAAATCCTTGACCTGAGTCGATTTGTAGCTTCTTGAATATAGGCTGCGAATACTGGCAGAGCTTCCCTTACAACCTGATATTAAACTTATGTAATCTAACGAGTTTGACATGAATTTAGTGACTTGTCAATTAAACTACTGTCGAAACTACTTAAGCACGCTTAGCAATGGAAACTATGTGCACTTTACCCAAGGTTTAGGGCCTAGGCTATACACTTGGGCCGGGATGGCATAGTTACTGTCGCGAAGAGTCTTGTCTTCCCAGTGCTTGGTGATGTCCTACTATATATAATCGGCTAATGTCACGTGTCCGTCACGGGAGGGCGGACTGAAGCCAAGAGATGCCTGCGACAGTGCGGCGTATGCCAGCCGGGCTTTCTTTGAGCTTAACCATGGGAAATTGCTGGCAAACTATATCCTTGGCGGCTGATCGTCCAAGGTTTACGAGATATTCAAGGGGCAACGCGTCAGGGTATGAATGGGGATCGAGTGCAGAGAGTAGAGATTCAGGAGGCGTGCTGAAGACGTCGTTCAGCGTGCGCAGAGATTCAGAAGACGTACTGAAGACGTCGTCCAACGTACGTAGAGATTCAGAAGACGCGCTGGAGACGTCGTCAACGTATGTTAGGATTTAAAAGACGTGTCGCAGACGTTCAACTTGCGTAGGGATTCCGAGTAGGGGGGACCACTAGGAGGGGAATCAGTGAAGAGGGGATCAACAAGCGAGGACCACTGGAGGGGGATAAGCTGGGACCAGTTTTCTCTCTCTCTCTCAATATCGTCCAATGTACGTCGGGTTTCTAAAGGCGGGTCACAGAACTCGCGGCGTGGCACGTGTCGGAGTGCAGCTGTCATAGACGTCGCGGCAACGTGGTGATACGTGAGTCGAGATTTAGTTCCACATGTGATTCAGTTCCACATTCCAGCACATAGGTAAGGAAGTATTAGCGAGGAGGGGAGGGGGTGGAGGGAAGAGGTAGAGAGAGTCGCTATGGGACTGGGAGAAGTATTATTGCCGTCGGAGAGTAAACGGTGTCGACCTGTCGAACAATACCGATTAGTTTTAGTTATGTCTCTGCAGATTAAGCACTTCGGATTGGGGCTCTCATGATCTGTTTCTCGCCACGTACTTCGGAGAATAAATCGCGTGCATGTAGAGGGTGGACGGGCTTCGTAGGAGCAGTGAAGATTCTGCCCTACCATATCCCGCTGCACTAATCTATATAGTAGAATCATTTTTTACTCTAGTAGAAGTAGGAAGGCCCAAAGAAGAAAGGAGGAAGATTGGGATTGTTTCTCGGGGTTTGGGGGCGAAGTCACAAATCAGACGTTTGACGGCCGCTGAACGTCTGGTTAGGAAAAAAAAGAGAAAAATCTGGTCATACTGCACATAGGAGCACTCTTTCACCTTGATCTGTCATCGTCACGGCTTTTTATTTGCTAGCTCTTCTGGATTCAAAAAGTTTTTTAAATTGAATCGTTGGAGCACCTAATAACACTATCGTCCTTCACTCTTTTCAGAATGTTCTATCCACTGCTGCTTTTGCTGCTGTTAGTTATCTCTTCGATCACAGCCAGGCCATCAGTGCTGAGAAATACCGAGTATGTATACGTTCGTTCAGTCTATATTCAGTCTGTTTTTTCATTAATTTGAGCTATGGATCACTTGTTGTTGAGCTATGGATCACTTAAATTTAGCGTGTCCTTCATGGGCGCATAAATAAATAAATAAATAAATAAATAAATAAATGAAGCTAATCACAGAAGAAAACAGGTCATAGACCGTAACCATTTGGGCTCATGCTGCCTGAACAACAACTTACACGGCTGGCAGAAGCCATTATTTGGTTTTCATTTTTAAGACAGTTTTTTATCCATTCATTAATAGCCTTTCTTACGGTTATGTGCAAGACGACTAAGTAATATTCACTTCTTCCACAATATTTTTATCCGGAAAATTTCAGCTTAATTCAAAGAAAGTAGATTCATTAGCCCTCTAATAACGTTGTTATTGTCTTTTGAATTCGAAATTTATCATAATACTCCTATCCGTATCTATCCCAAAATAAGATTGCCTCTCACAGGACTCATATCACAAAGAAAATCATAATGGCGTCATGCGTTAAACATCCATTAAACCAGAAACCCAGAATTGTTTCTTTTTCAAAGGGGCTGGCTAATTTTTCGGTACTTGTCGAGGAGACGGTCGGTGACCAGTGGTGCTGGGAGCGCTCCAGTCAGTCAGATCGCATCAAATTGGCGTGCCATTCAGTGAAGTCTTGTGTGGTCAGTGTTCTGATTGGCTGGCACGTGTTCGGCCGGTGCTCTTCTTGGTTACGATTGGAAAGCGTACCCTAACCTCTCAATGTTGCCCATGTTTGCGACATAAGCATACGTATAAATTCATTACGTTGCTTAAGGCAAACGTCATGTACACGAAAAAACGATAACAACACAAAACCATACACCAGAAAAGAACAAAACATGCTAACTAAAATAAATAAAAAATAAATAGAAATTCTAATACACCACTATGGCTTCAAGATAAAGTCCGAGGATTTACGTTTGAAACATTCCAGGCTGTCAGGGAAAGGTGTGTTCTTAGTAGTTTCAGACACATAGAGGGAGCTCTGTTTACAAGAAAATTGGCACTAAGTGAAGTCTTAGCTCTATCAAAGGCGATTTTGTTCAGTTCACCACAAGTGATAGAAGGAACAATCCTGAAAGCCGTGAAGTCCAATGTATATTACTCTCCCTGTTACGATTTTGTGCGCCATGCAAACATCAAAAAGATCTCTTCTTGAACTAAGAGAGAAAACATTGAAGAATTTTGTTCCAAATAGACGCTCTGGGTGCTCTAGCTTAGAAGAAGCCACCAACTCCTACAGGAAGTTTCCGCGTAAAGTTATTCTAAACTCTTTCTAAATGAAGTATATCCTTCTTTTTATGGGATTGGAAACTGTAGTCCTTGACTACACGATCGGCGTGATGTAAGTGGTATAAGCTAACATTAGTACATTTCTATTATTTGCTGATAAACCATTGAAAATCAGGAACGTGCGGATTATCGCTTTACGTGACAATTCCTTATAGTGCTCACTAAAGTCAGGCTTATCATTGTAGGAAAGCCTAAGAGTTCCCCCCCCCCCTCTAACAGCCTAAGAGTATGTAGCCGTACGTACATTATGCAGTCTGACAATAGGATTACCTTCAATGTTGTATTCCAAAAGATTATCAGACGAATCCACTCGTATGTGAACCGTTTTTTGGGGAGCAAGCTTAAACTTCCACTCTTTCGACCATTCTACCATTTTATCAACAGCATCCTGTAAAAAGCACTCATTCTGAGGACATGTCACTTCAAAAATAAATCTTCACATCATTTGAACAAAATAGCGAATAAAGCCCACCTATTTTATTTTATTTGCAGATATCATTTTTTCTTCACAATAAATAATTGATTGCCCATGCTTAATGGCACTAAATTCAGCGGAATAGCAATGTGGCTTGTTGAGCGTTTTCTAGGCAGGCCGGTGAGGCAGCGGACCGTTTTCAATTATTGCCGGATATGAGTTGGGCGAATGAATGGCGAGAGAAGTTTGTACCAGCTAGTGGCTAGCCACACACGATATACGCACACTAAAAAAGTACGACTGCTCTATCGTAAGAAATGAACCTCTATGTTCTTGATCACGCTCGGTTCGTACATTCTGTGGGATAAGGTGGAAGCAGATCTCCTCCTTCGTATCTGACTGTCACCCATTCTTAATGTTGTCCAGACAGCTGCAGTTCATGGATTGAAGTCTATTGGCAAGCTCGAGAAACTGGGTCGTCTGAGATAGCCTACATATGTACTGACCTAGCCAGACTCGATGGTGAGTCTTGAGTCCTGTTTTCCTCCTTCTGTTTCGTTTTGATGTTCGAGCTCCTACTGCAGCTTTTCGGATTCGAATTTCTACACAGCCACCGACAAACTTTCTCCGGTCATTCTATAGGTCGGTCCATATTCGGCATCATCAAACGGTGCGTTACCACGCCACTTCCCCCACCAAGTAATGCTCAAGAGGCCACATTGCTATTGTGCTGAATTAAGTCTTATGGTTAGACCTAGACGAGAAATACTACAGAAATCCACTCTGCTACCCATTTGGCGTGCACTCTACTCATGTGTTGATCGTAGAGCTATTTGAATGCCATAGATGTCCTAAGTCCAAACAGAAGTGAGATAACCATAGGTTCAGTATTACAAGAAGAAAAAACGTGGTAAACTATTTACTATAGGGCAGTTAAGTTATTAACTTTATGAAAAGTATTTTAGTCCATGAAAGAATACTATTAATTAAACAGTTCAGATGGTTGGGTGACGGAAGGCTTGTCTGGGCAGGGCCGAAAGTGGTTAACACTGCTTAAGATCTGCGCGCTGCGCTTGACACGCTCGACTTGGTGTTAAGATGTTTCAGATCGTTACGACAAGCAAACTACGCCCCTTATTTAATGGCCCCAGAGATCTCGACGATATGTTCCTTTTTCAGCAATTGTATTAATCCATTTTCTTTCAGGTCAACACGTGTGAAGCGGCAATTCGGATTCGGACCGTACATGGGAATGGGATACGGAGGATGGGGACGACCCTACTGGGGATACGGAGGCGGCTGGGGACGACCCGGCTGGGGATACGGAGGCGGCTGGGGTCGACCCTACTATGGATATGGAGGCGGCTGGGGACGACCCGGCTGGGGTTATCCCGGCTGGGGTCGTCCCGGCTGGGGATATCCCGGTTACGGCTGGGGCAGTCTGCCAGGACCGGGCGGTGTCGGAAGCAGTGGCGGCCCGACTAATCCGGGAATACAGCCTCGATAACGACGATGGACATCTGACCTGTACTGATGCAAGTGAAGAAGCGGCATTTGAATGTTCGTTGTGTTTGTGGAATTGTAGCTTTCATAAAGATTGGTTAAGAATGTGAATAACTTCATTACGGTGTCTAGTCCAATAACTATTCCTTAATTCTCGTCCAAACTCTCAGTCTATCTGGTGATTATTAGTTTTCCGGATGTCATTTCAATTCGTCGACACCATATTTACTTTCAGCTAGACCGGTTTGAAGGTGCTGTGTGTTCCTCCAAGTTCTATTGATTTAGAATTAGAATTTGCAGCATTAATCAACAACAAATCATGTTGTTCCATAAAGAAATCGACAGTAATTCGAGATCCCGTTTAAGGCGAGCAATAAGTACTCTGTAGCTACCACAGTAGAAAATTCGCTCGGAAGCTGAACAGAAACACTGCTATAAAACAACACACTCCAAATCGGTTTCCATGTAAAATCTTCAACGAAAAATGTGTACAGTGTTCGCACACAAGCTCAGGTTCAGACGATCAAAATCTCAAGAAATAATGGCATCGTCCCCATGTCAATAGGGAGAACCGTAAATTACCACGTATCGGAATATATGGCGTCGTTGATGACAACACTTTCGAAGACCCTTGGGAGAAAAAATTCTACGCACAAGAACCACATCATTTTTAACATCGATTGAGAAGCGGCGCTTGTTGCCGTTTAAGCTTACCATTAGATGTTGACTAGAGAGATAGTGGTCAGTTGAAATAATTGTTGGAGTAATACATGGTCGACCGATAAGGTAGAATTTCCCATTCTGATTGGAGATTTCTTATCGAGTGTCTTCGCTCGATAAGACGTTGAAGGGCTCCATTTTGGTGGCAGGCGCAAGTAGTTGGGAAACATACTGGCGATGAGTTTCCTTGCGTAGCTGAGTTAGAGAAGCCTCTAGGCACTGTCGCTTCGCCGCCCATGAAGCGCTTAGCTGTTTCAGCACAATTGCTGTCTGGTCCCCTCTCGACCAGTTAGTTCACTGCAGCTGGCAGCGTCGCTTCAGGCATGTCTTCAAACTTCTAGTTGTCTTCTCGAAAACTCATGAGCCAATGCTGAAAAAATCTAGCAGCTCGCAAATTCAGTTCTAATTCTAGTGACGGGTTCTGGAGCCTTTACCCTTAATCTGAAGTCATGTAAATACACATGCGAAGATGTGTACTGTTAGGGGGGAGGGGCAAAAGTAATGAGACACCCATGCCGTGGCTGGAGTCTGGTTTACCACTTCCGCCCTTTCCAGAAGCATGCCAAAAACCCCAGTCTATCTCATGCCGAAATCCCACTCTGACGAGTCGACCTGTGTCGCGCAAATCTCGCCCAATTCCCAACCCCGAGCAGCCTGGGCTCAATATTCACGCAAGATGAGAAGTACGTCTTCTACCTTAACCCTGCCAAGCAGCGAGTCTGGGTGAGGCCTGGTGACCCGTTACTGACCTTCGTTCGGCGAGGTGTTCACGGCGAGAAGCACCTTCAGAGCTTTGGGGTCTGCGCCCATGGACCGGTATAGTGGAAGCTGTTTACCAAACGCACGACGATGGACTCCAAGGCCATGGTGAACGAAACAGAAGAGATGGGCCTGCGACTCGCTCTTATTCATTCGTAGCGCTTCAAGAAGGTTCTCCTCTTCGACAACGCCGCACCCCATCGAGAACAAGTAACCACGGATAAGCTTGGCCAGCTGGGCTACGTTCACATGCCTCACCCACTGTATTCGCCGGACATCTCTTCATGCGACTACCATTACTTCATGAGCCTACAGGTCTTCCTGGTCGGAAGGGGCACAAGAACCCAAGCAGTCCTTGACAACCATATCGAGCAGTTGATCAACACCAGGCCCAAGCAGTTCTGGAAGGATGGGATCAGGAAGTTGACTGAGCGATGGCAGCAAGGTCAGTGCCCTTAATGGAAAATACATTTCTCAGCATCGTTGAGTTGTAATTGAGTTATAAAGAGATAAAGATTTTTTCCATTTGTCTCATTACTTTTGCCCCCGCCCATAATAGATCGAGACAAGATCTAGTGCAAAAATCTAAGAAATACAAAAGAAAACAGGTAAATAAGTCACTACAATAATAAGCAATAGTGAGAGTATTAAGAAGAAAGGATAGCATTAGTCAGCCCTTTTTAAGATGCGCCAAGCACTCTACCTCGCAGAATATTCTGAAGGTCAATTGAATGCTCATTTGGTTACCATAGATTTCGACAGCTCGGATGAGCTTTTTCAGACATCCAACCGCCCGTTAAGCTATAGCCTACGAACGCTCCAAATCCATTCAGATTTGATCTCATGAAGTATAAAACGAGGTGGAATAGAAAAACGAAACAACTTATTCAACACGAAATTGCAGAATTTCCCCGATAGCCGTCTTTTGAGTTGGAGGAGTTTAAAAAGGAGAAGTAGAAGAGAGAGTAGAAGTAAGAAGCTATCAATTCAAACCATGCAGGAAGGCGCCTACTGATAAACTCAGATCAACGACGAGCCATGAAGAAGCTTCTGCGCGGTCTGAATTAGGCGGAACAAAGATTACAGTGGTATAGCAATGTCTACGTAGGTACTGAAGACTTGATAGGCAATCTCATATCAGATCATATCTTCAGCCTATCTTCAGGAAAAAGCGCAAAAAACGCCTTTTCGTCGCTGTCTACTAGCGCTTTTCAATTTGCGTGCCTTAAGAAATAAGTCCGATATTTGGGATCAACATCGAATCCGATGAACAGTTCTATCCGATGAACTGAAAACTGCCCTGTAAACTTTAAAAATGTTGTAACCAAAGGTCACATCCCGAAAATAGCCATATTCGGGATGTGACCTTTGGGTGTAATTGTGTATCTCTCGCGAGGGAAGGGGTGCCAACCAGGTTATAGACAATCGAGTCAACATCATAAAATTTCAATGCTGATCCCAAATATCGGATTATTTTTTTGAAGCACGAAATTTGAAGAGCGCTGTCTGAAAAGGGGCGGTAAAGACGCATTTGTGCTTTTTCCGTGCAAAGACCAACAGATACGACCGGTATTGTATCCGGAAGCAGCACTGACTGATAGAATCAGCTTGGTATTTCTGAAAATTATTTTTGAAAGTACTTCTTTAAAAGAATCTCCAATGCCAGTAGTGGCGGTTAGTGAAAGTTTAGCTTCCTAACCTCTTGGCCTGTTCTTTAAACCGATAAATAAACCAAATTTGTGCAACGGCGCATTGCTAAGAGCTATATTTTGAACTTTTATGAGGCAGAATCCTTGCATTCCTCCTTAATACAACGATTACGCGAAATCGACGAGCGAAACGGTAATGCAGTTCCATGTTGTTGTTTTGGCCTTTGGATGCCAACTCAATTTCGTGCATAATTTTCGTCAGAGAATGCCAATTGTAATTAAAACGGCTCAGTGCTGGCATGTGGAGTAATAGAAAGCTGTCATTAAAAGTGAAGGCGATGACCATACTTCTCGTGCCGTGCCTGCTTGAATCCTTTGAATCCTCATATTTATCTTCATTTCGCGCTAAAATTCTGCAGCTCAACCATGACTTCGAAGCTCCCTTGCGCTCCCATTACCAAATGGATGTCACTACGGCGACATTCACTTAGGATCCTGGTTGTGCGTCGACTGGCTTCCACCCTCAATAACGTCATAGAATGTGTGATTCTCACAGGCGACTATAAAATTCCACGCAATCAGGCGGGGGCTTCAAAATCTCCGCCATGTTTTGCACCTCACTCCACTCGCTCGCTAGATCCTCCAAGAGACCTTGTTCTGAGGACGGCCTCCCACATAATTCGTGCAGGTCTGTACAGCTTCTCGTCACTGGCAATGCTAACACTTTGAGTTCCTGAAAAAGAGATTTCGCCATATGAATTCACAGTCAGTTTGGCCAAGAAGTAGGTGTAGACTCCATGAAACCTCTAGGTAAGGATTCCGCCACGCACTATTATGATTTCCTGCATCTTACACTCGATTGATTATGTATGTCCTAGTTTCACCATAAAGTGGCCGTGCCGACGGATTTGAGTTCCTTTTAAAATTTATAGCCCACTAAAGCTTCCGACAAAATGCAGGATATCCTAAGAATGCAGGTACGTTTGAAGGGTTCCAACATTGCTGCTAGCGAAGCCTTTGAAGATGTTTGAGATTCGAGTGGAAGCACACGATAACAAAAACTTTGTGACGTGCAAATGGACAAGATTGCACCGGGCACCCGTCTGGAGCCTTACATTTCAGACTTGATTGGTTGTGCATGGGCTGAATGCTTGCGACAGTCTTGTTACAAATTTACCACATTAACCTGTGCAAGAAAACAGAAGTTGTAAGTTTTAGAGCTTGACAGTGCACCACAACTTCAGGCGAAATCGGGGGTTTCCTAAAAAAAAACCTAAGCGCCATGTGAGGCGTCATACCATTGTTGCTAATAGGGATTTTGGAGATGTCAGTGTCTCATATTAAGTCGAACATTGTCAAGTTCCAAACGTTAAAAGAGCCAAAGAGGCACTTTTGCTGGCAGAAATGTTTTCACCTTTTCGGCATTGCTCACATTTATTTGGGAACTCATCTGACCTGTGTGCGCTATCAGTCACGGGAGGTAGAACCAAAGCCAATGTGCCTTCGATCCACCTATGCCAGCCGGCCTTATCTTTAACTTAATCATGAGTGATTGCTGGCGAACTTATAATCTTGGCAGTGGATCACCCAGGCTAACGATATATTCAGCGGCCAACGTGTTAAGGTATGGATGGGGATCAAGCGCCGAGAACCGAAATTCAGAAGTCGTGCTGTAGACGTCGTCCAACGTGCGGTAGATTCAAAAGATGCGCCCAGATCCAAAGGACATGTCACTGACATTGTGCATAAGGTGCTGGATTTCCAGAAGATCTTTTGAAGCGCAATGAGCGTGTGCGTGTTTGGCTCTAAACCCGCCCTCTGTCAGGTACATAGGTAAGGAGGTATTGGCGGGTTGGGGGGGGGGGAGGGGAGAGACGGCTCCAGGACGTAACTCTAACGCGACGTCGCGCGCTAGCCGCATGCGACGTCAAGGCGCTGAAACGCGGACGTGTGCTCGATGACTCGTGGTTAGCAGCGGAACACGAAATTTTACCAGAGTTCAAGCTCCACGACTAGTTTTTTTACCACAGGGAGTCCCAAGTGAAATGGAAGATGAACTCTCTTCGTGGAGGCGCTTGGAAGAAAAAGGAAGCAGTAAAATGCTTCTGCCTCTGCTTGTAGATGAGAAATAAGCTCCTTAGCGTTTGAGGATTAATCCGTAAATTATACGTGAGACCAGTTTTTTCTAATTTAGTTTCAGTGAAAACGATGAGGAGGGCTGAAGGATAAAATCAGATGGTCGGAATGACCAGTTCTCTGGGCTTTGGGCAAATCACCCAACCAAACATTTTCCGGCCGCTGAGCCGCCGAACGTCTGGTACATTATATTTGACAAAAAAATCAGTCATGGAAGAAATCATAATGATGGTTACCTCCTATGCTGCACTGGTGTTGAGGAACGAATTAATTGCTTAAATTTTTTATTGAAATATTCGACGACGGTGTGAGCCGCAAACGTTGACTTTCTACACTTTTATCTAAAATGGTTACAAATAAATATTCAGCTTTTATTACATAATGCATCGATGTATGTAGAGCAGATGGGGATCGGATTGTGGTGCGAGGTTTTTAGAATGGTGGAAAACTAATAGAAAAAACTCAATTTTAATGTAGAGCCATAATTCTTTCAGCAAAATCTTGAGGTCAGATTTATCGCCTCATATTTAAATGCTGAGTTGGTCTCAAAATTTACTTCGATTTATTATTGCTCTAGGCGCAGCTGCTATCTATACTGGTAAGCGTTAACGCGCTTAACGAACGACTCTCGTCAAAAATTGTTCGAAAAGGAAAGCAATAAGAGTGTTTCAATATCCGCATTTAAATATTTTTTTGATCAAATTACGAGTAGTAGATCAAACAATTTCTTTAGCGAATAAGGTTAAGCGAATAATCTGGCCTGTGATTGATATTCATAAGAAATGGACAGCATCGATCCATTACTATTAGATATAACTGCAGTTAAAATATAAGGATAACGGGTACATGATAAAGGAGGGCGATAACCATTCATGTTTGCGATGCTGCACGCACTCAACATCTAGGGAGGTTGTGGAGGCGATTTTATCGCGAGTTTGGCCTACACAGCAACTTACCGCCTACACAGTAACTTACCAGTGCTCACCTCGCGCACTTCTCGCAAAGCCACCTTTCCATTTCGAGTACAATCCGGTCATACAATGGTCATGCTGTTGATTGAAATAGATTTCGAGGTGGCCCTTCCTCCATCAGCTTCCTTTCCACAGATTCTCGGAATTTTGGATCCAGAAGTCTTGGAGGCGCTAAGCGATCACAATAGAGGTGAGGCAAATCTTTGCTCCTCAGCGACTCACCGATTCGAAATATGCAACAGAGCGTTATCAGGCGACAAGAGATTTTTTTAGAACTTTGTGGTTTCATATGACGGCACGTGGTAGTGCTGTCGGAGGAAACGGTGCTGTAGCGTGTATGTGGTCAAGGTTCTTGGTTTGGGTCCTGCTCAAGCCAATCGAGTCCTCCATCGCTACGGAATTGGTGAATTGGTACCAGAGTTGTCTGGGAAGGATAAAGCGCTGACTTGTTCATCGGCTGGCTAGCACAAGTCAGTGTACGGCCAAATACGAATACGAATCGCCTCTACGACATTCACAAGGAATAGAAGGCTTGGTGCATCCCAAGAGCGATTGAGTAACGCCGTCCTTTATCCCTTTACTCCATAGGATAAGGATAAAGGATGGCGTTACTCAATCCCTTTTGGGATGCGCCAGCGCATTCTACTTCTACGGGATGTCGTGGAGGCGACATTTGGCCATACAATGACTTGCGGTGGCCAGCCGATGAACAAGTCAGAGCTTTATCCTTTCCAGATAAGTCTGGTACCAATTCACCGACCCCGGAGGGATGGAAGGCTTGGTTGGCCTGGGCGGGAAATCCGAACCAGGAACCTGGTATCGGGTGCACGCGACAGTCGCGCCTCCTCCGACTGGGCTACACGCGCCCTCCCCTTTACTCCATAATACATATATAACGTTTACCTTATGCATCATAGAGAAATAAATGAATAAATAAATAGAACCAATCGCCATCTACGGCTCTCTATGAGCCTCGGCATCAAAAATCTTGTTGCGTTGACTGACTGATTTGACTGAGCTCCACATGAGATTATTATTTTTATTGGTTAACGATTCGGCGGTATCGCCCTCTTTGGAGCCTGAAAGGAGGGAACAAGTCAAAATGTAGCTACCGTGTCAGACATCGCTTCAACTTTAGAAATTCAAGACAACCGTTCGATCACGTAGTCAATAATGAGATCGAGACCCTCACCTTATAGGAAGCCAAACGGGCCAATCGGTCGGTAGCAGGGCCGTTGTCGAGACATAGGCGCCTCAATCAGAATGCCAACCTGATGTAGGGTTCGAATTCCCGTGTTATATAGAGGCACTCTGCCTTCCGGTTTAGCTTGAGATCTTTGGCATGAATACAAAACGCCTCTATGGCATTGCAGGCGGCAGTTTGGGCTTCGACTTCCAGCAGCTTGACCCTGACATCAAAGTGCTTCCCGTATATATGTGGACTCTGTGGTGACCCATTGCAGTGAAGGTCCTGGGCTTGGCCTGTTGTTGAGCTAAAGGTGCTGCTTGACCTTAACATTAACGCCTAAAAGCCTCCACGTTTTACTTGCGCGATTTGTGCGGTTGTGAAGCCTCCATATCTTTTTCCACACCCCCTTATTGTTTCTACTTACCTTTCCTACTTTCGTTCTCTTCTTTCTCTTCTTTTTCCTCATTTGTTCTCTAAAGCCAATTTAATTGCTCTGTATGTGAATTTCCTCTCTTTACAGTGTATGTTTTTTCTTTCGAAATGGCAATAAATAAATAAAATAAAATAAAACATGTAGGGATAGCGCCGTTTCACCGATATATTTCTCGATACGGTCCGGCAGATAAAGAGATACACCACACCTGACACGGTGCAGTCCCCTTCCCTGCCATGTGGGCAGACGGCGCAGTCAGAGGTGACATAGAGGCGATCGTTAAGACGACTCCGAATTAGCTGCCGTCTTAGGTTGTCAGGTGGCACCTCTACAACTGTTACCACATTCTCCAGCCCGGCTCTCCTCACACACTTCCGAAGGGAAGTGCTTACATCATCGGAGATAAACGGCACCTTGAATGGTATCTTCCCGGAAATGGCGCCGCTACCGCTTTGATCATGGAAGGACCTCCGTAACCCTACATGTAACGACGGGCTTTTAACCGTTGCTAGGCGCAATTTCTTCTGCCAGCTTCCTTGACTCTTTACGCTCCTCTTCCTCACTGGATATAACAGCTGCAGTTCGGAACATGTTTTTCACTACAGATCGCTTCATGTGGTTAGGATGCGAAGAAAGGCAGTGAAATATGATATTTTTGGTGGTAGGTTTTCTGTACCATTTTGTTACGGCACCACCCTCTTTTAGTTGGACTTGCTCGTTCAGAAACGGAAGCCAATCACCCTGAGATTTTTCGCGAGTGAGATTGATATAAGGGGACTTATTAAGCAGGCTAAAAAAGCACACGTCCATTTCCTCCTGCGTCTAGCAGGTAAGAAGGCAGTCGTGGAAGTAACGACGATAGAGCAATGGTAACCTTTGGAGCACCGGGGTTTTGGCCATGAGGGCGATGCGAGTGTAGGTGCTAGTCGTTGCCCCATCGCCAATCCTCTTATCTGAGAGAAATAGGCGACACCGCTGAAACGCAAGCCAATAAAGATCTGTATAACCTCGTACAGAGCTCAGCCAATGCAACCAACAAAAAATTATATCTATAAGGTATATATAGTGTATATATATGGGAGCCGAGTTAGCCTAGTGGTTAGTAGTGTAGTTTCATGCACAAACGGTCGACTCTCGGCTCCGGCACGCCATGCCCTGCAAAAACTGCAAAAATGCAACGGTTCCAGCGTCAGACCCAGGTTGATAGGCCGGCTGATGGAGAAACTTCGTCACAAAACCATGATCACAAGTCGCAATAGAATCAGTGTAAAGGCTAGGACGTCACTCGGAAGTGGCGCACAGAACCCCCGCCCGAGTTCTGTGGTCAGTATGCGAGGGCTACCGAGGGCCGAACGACCTCGGCTAAAGAAGCTAGTTCGACTGGGGACTATGAATGTGGGAACGCTGACCGGAAGATCTAGGGAAGTGGCTGACCTGATGAAGCGCAGAAGGATACAAGTCCTGTGTCTGCAGGAAACGCGATGGAAAGGGGCGAAAGCCAGGGAGATCGGAGAAGGGGTCAAGCTGTACTACAACGGAGAGGACACCAAGAGGAACGGGGTAGGGATAGCTGTCGCGGAGTCCCTCGAGGATTCATTAGCGGCTGTCCAAAGAATAAACGACCGCAGCATGTCACTGCGGCTGGATACGAAGGAGGGTTACTGGACCATCACGTCTGTCTACGCTCCGCAGACCGGATGCTCGGAGCACGACAAGGATGACTTCTACCTCTTGCTCGAGGAAGCCATAAGGTCCGTACCAGAAGGCGACTACCTCACCATAGCAGGGGACATGAACGGGCATGTGGGAGTGGCAGAAAAGGAGTGGAAAGGGTTCATGGAGGTAAAGGGATCGGCCTGATAAACCCCGATGGAGAACGAATTCTGGATCTGGCTATCGCCCACGACCTGGCTGTTTGTAGCACCTTCTTCGCGAAGAGGGAGAGCCAGAAGGTGACCTATGCTAGCGAAGGAAGAAGGACGGAAGTCGACCACATCCTGGTTCGAAGGGCTGCCCTGAAAACAGTCCGGGATGTGAAGGTCATTCCGGGAGAAGACGTGGCATCACAGCATAGACCATTGGTAGCCGACCTTAGCATACCTCTACCCACCAGGCCCAAAGTGAGGACGGAACCCAGGATCCGATGGTGGAGACTGCGGGGTTCAGAGCGGAACGAGCTACAAAGGGCAGTGCTCGAAGCAGGCCTTCCAGACCCAGCTGGTCCCGTGAATGAGACCTGGAGGAGGGTAGCCCAAACAATCCTGAGATGTGCCAAGGAAACCCTGCGAGAAACAAGGGGAGGAACCAGAGGGGATAAATCTGCATGGTTCTGGAACGAAGAGGTGCAGGCTGCGGTGAAAAGGATGAAGGAGGCCTACAAGCTGTGGCAGAAAACGAGGGCACCCGAGCATCTCACAGCCTACAGGAAGCTGAAGAGGCTGGCAAAAACAGCTGTAACGAAGGCAAAGAACGCGGAAATGGATGCATTGTACGAGAAACTAGACGGGCCAGAGGGAGAGAAGTTCGCCATCCGCCTGGCCAAGGCGCGTCATAGAGCTAGCCTCGACATTCGAGTAGTGAAGACTGTGAAGAGTGCTGACGGTAGGGTGTTACGGAATCCGGTCGAGGTCAGAGAGAGATGGGAGGAGTACTTCAAGGAACTCCTGAACGAGGAGTTCCCTCGTCGGGAGGCCGAGGAAGAACAACCAACGGAAGGACCCATCCCACCATGGACGCAAGAAGAGGTTCGCAAGGCCATAGGGAAGGTGAAACTCGGAAAGGCAGCAGGGCCTGACGGTGTGCCAGTAGAGGCTTGGAAGGTGCTCGGGCACCTCGGAATCAACTGGCTGACACAGTTCCTCAACAGAATCACGAAAGAAGTTAAGATGCCGGATGACTGGAGGAACAACACCATAGTCCCCATCTTCAAGCAGAAGGGAGACGCTTCCGAATGCTCCAATTACCGAGTGTTCAAACTGATCTCACACACGATGAAGATCTACGAACGGGTCGACTCAAGGCTGAGGGAGATGGTACCCATCTCCCAGGTGCAGTGGGGCTTCATGCCTTAGAGGTCCACCACAGACGCCATCTTCATCGCTCGTCAGATGATGGAGAAATATCGGAAGAAGCGAAAACCCTGCTACCTGGCATTCCTGGACCTGGAGAAGGCCTACGACAGGCTAGCTCGGGCCGTAATCTGGAGTGCCCTTCGAGGGAGGAGTGTCCCGGAACGTCTGATCACGGTCATAAGGGACATGTACGAGGGCTCGAAAGCGGCGATACGAACTCCACACGTGGTGACAAGGAAAGTGGACATCACAGTGGGGGTACACCAAGGGTCGGCTCTGAGCTCGTTCCTCTTCCTGCTGACGCTTGACTCTATAGTGAACCACCTTGAGGAAGGCCCTCTCAGAACGATCCTCTACGCGGACGACATCGCCCTAGTAGCCGACAACCAGGAGGAGCTCGAGGAGAAGGTGCAGCTGTGATAGAGAGCCCTCGCAGACAACGGCCTACGGCTGAACGTAAAGAAGAGGAAGTTCATCAGCTCTGAGCAGTGCCCTGGATCGATCCTAGACTGCTAAGGGGAAACGATCGAGAAGGTGGAAGAATTCCGCTACCCCTGAAGTGATCTATCCGAGGAAGGAAGTGTGTACCAGGCGGTCGGGGGACTGATAAACGCAGCCTGGCTCAAGTGGAGGGAGTCCACAGGGATCCTCTGCGACCGTAGATGCTCCAGGACGCTCAAAGGCAAGCTCTATAGAACAGTTGTGAGACCTGCCCTCCTCTACGGCAGTGAGTGCTGGGCCCTGGGTAAGGCGCAGAAGCGGCAACTGCACGCGGCGGAGATGAGGATGCTGAGGTGGGCATGTGGATGGACCCGTCGGGACAGGGTGCGAAACGAGGATGTTAGGGCAGTGATGAAGACAGCCCCGATCCAGCTGAAGATGAGAGAGCAGCGCCTGAGGTGGTATGGACACGTCCTCAGAAGACCAGAGGATCACCCCACAAGGTTGGCCCTAGATTTCGAGGCGCCCGGAAAGCGTCCGAGAGGAGCCCCAAGGAAAAGATGGAAGGACGTCATCAAGAGAGATCTCGCCGAAGTCGGCGCCACGGCAGATGACGCCCTTGATAGGATGAGGTGGCGACAGATCACAAGAACAGCGGATCCTGCGACTGGACTAAACGCTCAGGAGAAGAATATATATATATATATATATATATATATATATAAGCACTGTGCCAAACACGAGGTTGTAGGCGGATGTTTTATTTCAGCCTCAAAGGCGAAATAATTTATTCGGATCAGTCAGTTTTTCGAACCCGGTTGAAGCGATATATTATATGAGTAATGGTATCTTTGAGAAGCCCGCAATCTTGGGTAGTTCAGATAAGAGTAGCTTCAACAAGAAGAACATACTCATAATCTAAATGACTATCTTTGAATATCACATGGAATCCAAGTCGGATAAAAACACCAGATTTCTGATCAAAATCAGCTATCTAAATTATCCAAAACCCAATCTGGTGAAAACCACCCTTTTCTAAGTCGCCTTGAGATCTGGGCCTTTTAAAAATCCCATTGTTCGCACAATCCACCTAATCAGGGGTTGGAAACACCACGTATCTGGATTATTCGAATCGGCCTCGGATCCAATATCTACTGCCTGATAGGTAGCGTGGATGAAGAATTCCAACGGACTGCCTCACAGAATTTTTCCAGCTAAAAAATCTTCGTAATTTTCCGCACTTGCTTTGGAGAGTTAATGGTGACATTCAAAGATTGCATGAAGACATCAGACATCTGCTTCCCTCTTCTCGTCCACTCGTTTACCGCTATTCAGCTCTACTTTTGAGTGGTTTCTGTTGACGACAACCCTGACGTTTGCTCTCCTACCTGCGTTTATCCTGCATTGTTCCGATCGGATGCGTTTGCTAGCTGCCTCTGAAAAGCTCTCTCGTGCCTTTCTCTAGTTTCTCCTTCAGCGATGGCGGCCTTTACATTTTTCGTCCTGGCTCTGGTGATGGTCTGCGCTTCAACTCGGATGCTTCCTGATAGCGATGACGTGTAAGTTTCCTTTTATCGTATGCGCTAAAACATTCGTAGTACAGGAGAGGAAAAGGTTATCTGCTACCGAAGGTGCCGTCTATCTTATAGCGAATGCTCGTCGGGTTAGCGATAACAGGATAAAGGACCAAAGACAGCGATAGTCAATGATTGGAAAACGCCTCATACATTCTACTTCAGAACGCTATCGTAGAGTCGATTTCGAAGCGCATTTGACCTTTGTAATGAGCTAAGGTGACCAGAATCTAATAGGCAGCCCAATGTTTTAATGCCTCTCAGACGTTCCGGCTACCACGTCACCGATCTCAGAGGTAATGATGACTAGGTCGGCACGGACGGAAACGCAGGACAAACAAGGCCTCCTCCCAGTACGCTAGCTCGTACCCTGGTTGAAAGACTACACTTTCTTGCCACATTAATAATTCTAGGTCTAAAATATTTATGCCTGAGGCCGAAGGGTGGCGCTAAAATTGTATCCTTCGTTCGAAAGAAAGGAAAGGAGGAAAGGCGGCTAGAGCGGTCGAGAATCGTAGGCACACTGTTCTATTGTTCCCATACAAAGTTACAATGTATATCATTTTCCTGATAGAATGCCACATTTTTCTTGTTTCAGAGGATCGCTAACAATTGTTATTTCAAAAGTCTTTACCTCTCCAGAAATTCAGCTAGTGCCTGAAAACGACGAGTTGAATTAAACATGTTTTTGAATAGTCAGCGTTTGTTGACAAATCAGAATTCTACCCACATTTCTATCTAACATTAACCTCATAGCCCAAATAACAAAAGCTTCCTCCGAATTCAACTTCGAATTTAAATTGCCTTTCTCCGTAGAATAAGAATGCGCGTCACATGCTAAATATCTAGGGTTGATCAACGCTGCCAAGCTTGAGGGAAGGGAAGCATCAAATCCGAATCCGCGCTTTGACGTTCTTCCTTATTTGTGCAAATGTATCGTTATATCCTAGCTTCTCGTTCGGAGAGAGGAAGTGCGGGTTCGAGTCCCACCTAGAGCTAAACTCCTATTTTCAAAAAAGGTGCAACCTCTATAACAGTACCTCTAGATTTATAAAAAACTAACCAACCAAGCCTTCCATCCCTCCGGGGTTGGTGGATTGGCAGACTTGTCTTGGAAGGATAGAGCGCTGACTTGTTCGTCAGCTGGCCACCGCAAGTCATTGTATTTCCAAATACGCATTCAAATCGCCTCCACGACATCCCGTAGAAGTAGAATGCGTGGCGCATCCCAAAAGGGATTGAGTAACGCCAACCTTTATCCTTTTTATCCTTTATACAGCCCTCGAGACATCAAGTTATCTCATCTAGAGCGTTTATAGCCACAGTGTGCGCTATGCTGATGTTCATATTCCCATCCTGTCAAGGTGCGAATTCTGAGAGATTTTTCCTGACAAAGGCCTTCAGTCTTGGGTCCCTTTCTCGGACTTTTCGGTTCCAATTAAAATGTTAAACCCGGTTGTGGCTTACTCGAGGGGGGAGGGGGGCGGAATAAGTGAAGCGGGAGAAACACAGGCAGGGTAGCATTTTTCAGCTAGAGAATTGTGAAGAAAAATCTTCTCGTGTGCCGGTTTAGTGTGTCGTCTTTGTATATTAGTTTCCTTCCGATTTTTTCGCCGTTGTCAAACGAAAAGGATGAAGTGCCTCCTCCCACTAGGATAGTACCTAAACGTCCTAAATATTCTTCAAGTGATTAAAACCGCCCGTTTTCTCTATGAAATGATATTAAAACTTCTTAATAACTGTTGAAATGTAAATTTCAAACAATATCGGAAATATTCAAAGCACACACGGCGGAAAACCTTGGTCACACCTAATATGATGGGATTGACATACGATAGCATTCTGAAAAAAAAAGATCCGATACTGCTCTCGTTCCTCAAGAAGGCAGAGATATCAAAATAAGAGAGGTGGTGATGCGCCACGCGTTCGACTTTTTCGGGATGTCATGAAGGCAATTTGAACGCCTATTTTGTCTAAACAATGACTAGCGTAGCAAGCTTACAGTAGTGTCAGTGTTTCGCCCTTCCCAAACAACTCTATTAGCAATTCTCCGGCTCCGGGGAGGAGGGCTTGGCTGGCCTGGGCGGGAAGTCTGAAGCGAAAACCGGGAATCAGGTGACAGCTGACGCTTTCTCCGGCTGCGTTATCACTGGCCTTCTATTCTGTTCTGTTCTGTTCTTTCTGAGGAAATACCTGCGTCAATACCAGTAAACATGATCGACGGAAGAGCCACGGGTGCACTGAATAACATTCAAAAGACTGTTGCAATTTTTTAGGAGTCAAATCCTTTCAACGCTATAGGTTCGCGTACTGTGATCCCTACGTTGTAACTGTATCAAAGAATCTACGAAAATCAAACGTGGTCAAGGCTTTTAGAACTGCTCGTAACGTAGACCTAAAAGCGAGGTTATGGCATGTGCATAGTCTTAAAAAAGGCAACAAAACACTGTTCTGTGGTCATCTCCCATCTGTTTCCAGGGATGTACGGCTGAGACCTTATGACGGAGGATTCATGCGATGGTATCAGCTCAACAACGATGTGAACAGCGAGACACCAGCCGCACTGGCTCCTAAATTCCGGCCGCTCTTCAAACCATGGAAGTGGATTCATGGACGGCGATAAGGGTGTATTTGATGTGTTCGCCACTCTCTGACTGATTAACTGAAGGCCTAATAAAGATGGAGCTTGTTTCTGTTTCAAAAGAACTCGAGCTAAGTGTATCACAAAATGCTCACTGTGCTCGTCTCCTAGTGAGAAAGCTCTACAGAAGTATTACAAACTAAGGCGCAGAGAAGCAATAGCGTTCAACATATCCGAACAGTAGTCTTCCCGTCTTAAAGACCAGCGTGGGTTTAAAATGATAATGGTGGTACGGTACTAAATTAATCGCTCTGGAATGCGCCGGTATTTGCTTCCAAATAGTGGCTTGCGCAAAGCGTTTACTTCGAAGACTAGCTGATAAATGTGTGAGCATTTCTTCTTTACTGAAATGGCCTGTTTCCTATCACACCGTTTCCAGAACGAGTGCCATGATTAGCCGAGAATTAAACTTGAAGTAAGCAGATGTGGAAGCACGTTAAACTCAAGCCACCTGCCTACTAAAGGTTGAAGTCATTTTTAAGGGGAAAAATTGAAAATGAGGATGCGATTGATCTACTTCCACATCGAGAATATATTGGGTTGATCGAAAGGTCTTGAACACTAGCACAACAATATTACAATACAATGCAATACTCACTTTTGCGACATGAGGAGGCGCGTTGTCGTGCGGCAGGTAGACATTTTCCCGTTCGGCGCATGCTGTGACTGTAGTCTCACTATCCAGCAGCTCCCAGTAAAGCATGCCTTCTGAGTCCCACAGCAACACAGAGAAACGTTCTTTTCGTGGTGTCCACGTTTCGGTTGTCTTGGAGCCGGTTCTCCGCCTGGGAGCCATTGACTCTTGCGGATGTGGTTAATACACAGAACCGAGCTTTCATCACCAGTAATAATATCGCTCAGAAAGTCATTTCTGTGCGAGCGAAGAAGCAGCGACCCAGCAACACTGATCGGCATGCCTTGTCGGAGTCCCGCAGCTCATGTGGTAACCAAAACGACAAAACTTTGCGGTACTCAAGGACCTCCAGCTGCCTAACGACGGTGCTTTGTGTACATCCAAGTGTCGCCGCCAATTCGCGAGTGGTTGAGTTTGGCCTCACCTTGAAGGCTTCGCGCAAGCTGTCTTCTTCCACAAGAGAGGAGCGTGCGGAACGAGGTCGATCTTCGAGAGAGATAATTTCAGCCTTAAAGCGATGATACCAACGAACCACTGTGGAGTAGTAAATGACTTCCTTTTCGAATGCAGCGCAGATGTTGAAGGCTGCAGCCCTTGTGGAATGGCCCTGCAGAAATTCGTAGTCGTCGATAGGTCGTGTGATGCTGCTGCTTATCGTTGGCATTGTTGGTGTTATTCGTACTCGACGGGGCCTTGTATAGTGTGCTTGAGGAAGCTTCGAGACTGTACTGTGATGTGTACTGTGTGTGTCATGACACAAGATCAATACTGTAAGAGCTTTAACAAATTTAACAGGCAGTAGCGTAAAGTGTTGCAAGACTCTTCAATCAACCTAACAGTTCGGACCTTGTGCCAAACTGACTAACACCTTTTCCGCTCCGTAGCGCATTTCCTTAGTGGACACAGTTTCAACAAATTGGGTGTCGTTTAAAGCGAGTGCCGAGGATTTTTCGCTTCCAAGAACAAGGAGTGGTATCGCTGCAGGCTCAAGCAACTTGAAAATGGACTTGGGCCATTGACTCAAATGGTCTTCACTTTGAGACGCAATTGTTTGCGTTTCGTTGTGAAATTATGTCTGAAGTTTCAATAAAGAACGCACCAGGACTTTCGGTTCACCCTAATATTCTGCTTGTTGGGTCGTGGTGTCTTGTTTGACGAATCCTTAGATGAATGCTTTGCTCTATGTCGCCATCAACACGGGTGCGCTACATTAGGTGCCTCTTCTTACTGTAGAAGCCGGAGCAACGCGCTGGATTGCGGTAGGGTGGTCGGGTGAAGTGCACCTGTTGGATTAGGTCTCGCGACGATATGAGGCGCGATGACTAGACCTGCCATCTAGCATCAGCAGAAGCTTATACAGTAGACGATACTCCAATATGTTCTAGAACTTTCAGCATACTTTCTCCAGAATGAAAGTAAATTGTTCCGGACTTCCGTAATAAAACGAGACCTATTCTGTAATCGAGAGTCATCTAACGCAAGGACCACACTACTTCGACTGTGAAGATAATAGCCCGGAGATAGTAGAAGATCGAAACTGTTCTGCTGTACACGATTGATAGTGTGTGGTCTCTGCTACGTGTGGTCTCTGCTAGCGTCTAGCACGATTAGGACTATTTTAACCCTTCTTACAGAGTTTCTTCCGATCCACCTGGCGGTATCGAAATGCTTTAAAATTAGATACAAAGATGTGCAAAAACGAATAAAAAACATCGTCCTCGTTGCGTTGCGCAAAAATGCACTTCATAGTACGAAGTTACCTATAGTCGAAAGTCTGCGAGATTTTGAGGCGGTTCGGGAGGGGGCAAAGATGTCATGCAATCGAGAGACCCCTAACGTACGGATCACACCAGCTCGACTGTGAAGAGAATAGCCGGAGATAGTAGAAGATCGAAAATGCTGTGCTGCACACGACTGATAATAGTAGTATTAGCTATCATACCTGACATAAAGCACGGTCATTCTCATCAACAATTGGGCACAGTAAGCTGAAGTAGCCGTTGTGAGTACAGTAAACTGACCAAACAGTAAGAGACAGCAGTAGTCTAAAGGCTTCCACACACTTTTGCGGCAACGCGGCACGCGGCAGCCAGAAGAACTGCCTCGTGAGCGGCAAAACTGCCGCGTAGGAGGCACTCATCCTCAATTTTGCAACCATACTCCATCGCCAACGCGGTTCCGCTATCATTATGATCATCACATCCATGGCAAAGCGGAAAAAAGCCACCCGTCGGCTTTCATACTCCGCCGCCTCAAAACTCCACGTGTAACGGAATTTCAGATTACGGTATTCGGTGAATCGCGCCGCTCTAGGGAAAGGCGCGGCGCGGTGCAATCAGCTGCAGGAGAGTCGGTGTGATGTGGAGTATTTCACACCGGGATGAAGCATTTTGCTATGTCCTATTTGTTTTGCTTCCCTGATCAACAGAACAGAAAGGCATAGCAAAATTATGGTACTATTGTCGTACATTCAGGACTCCAGAGGTGAGGAGAGGTCGGAAAAATTTTTTCGACCCAACTTCGCCCAGGGGGTAGCTATTTAGGGCGCTGATCACGAATTTGACATACGTTTTTAAAATTTCGGCCGATTACGATAGGTTATGGTAGGTTCGAGTGATTAATGGTAAGGCTGGAGATAATTACCGACTTCGCCCAATCTTCGCTTAGAGGGCTATTTGGGGTGCTATCTCGAATCTAACATCCATTTTTCAGATTATGGTGAGCTTGGGCGAAATCGGTAACCGTGACCTTAGTCATGCCTATCTGGCGTAACCCAGGAAGCGAATAAAGATCTGTAGACATTCCCGATGGTTCACTTAATAAACTACTGCCAAAGATATGTTTACTGAACAGTGACCCCGGAACGGCCATATGAGAGAAAATTCTGACTGATTCTCGACTATGAGTGCCTTCCAGCTATTTTACTTTTGGACCCTACATGTTGCAAAGTGAGGATCATTTGGTGTCATTTGCATTGCAGTGGAATCGACTCTATACCACACTCGCCAGTTTCATCCGTAGGTTGAGCAGACGACTTCGACGCTAGCCTTAAGAGATGATTCGTTGCTCCTCACAGGAAACCCACGATTAACATTAGCAAAATGCATTCCCTTTCTGAGCCGAACGAATCCTTTCTGTTTTGGTTCTCCAATGACTCATAGACTCTCTCCTTCGTCATCCTTGGCGAACGGACAGTAGTTAGCAGAAACTCATGGCCGCGCGTCGCTGACGCTTCCCTTTCTGACTGCAGAGAGTATAAAAGGCGCTTCAGGCCCCGCTTATACTTCCATCGCCGGGCGACGCGATTCGAACTGAGCGATGCGTCCCATCGCGTTGCTCTGTTTGGGGCGGCGATGAGCACTCCGATCAGCGGCGACGCGATTCGCGATTGCGCACCATTGCGTACTTGCACACACGCAACTGTGCACACATTTCCGGACCTCTGGCGTTCTTTAGGCATTGGTGAACATAAAGGCCATTGGACGGATACGCCTCTAGCGCTCACGAGCCATGTCTGATCCTAAAGTCGGCAGTGGATCGTGGATAGGACAGAGGATATTCGTATTAGAAGGGATATGGGGTGGGGATGACTACTAACATCAACAAACAAAACAACGCTGATAAATAAAAAGGCAGAAGACGCCAGTAACAACCATGATAAAGCACAGTGGAAATAAGCACGAGAACACATGAAAAATGGAAGAAACACTCACTATATGGCCGACATCCAGCTAGCCTCCAGCGAGTTCGTCGGGCAGCGATCTAAAACGAAACTTTGAAAGGTTATGGAGAAGCAGAAAACGAGATAAAACGTTTTGTCGCCTAAAAAATCAAAAAAGTAAAAGCGAGTGCGAGCCCGCACTGCGAAAATCAGCTGACTAAGGGCCATACCTTGCCCCAATCCGCGGCGATCCATCGCATCGCCTCCATGTCGAACCTGCTCTATGAACCAAAAAATTATGTCGAATAGAAGATTTTGCAGTACTTAGTGAAAGTTTCTCTCCTCCACCTCGGGTTCTAGATGGTCTCACTATGAAGAAGTCACGCTTATCAAGTCCACAGAAACCATGGAGAATTTTGTGAACCATTACGAGGTCGTATGTTCTTCGTCTGGATGAAAGTGTCTGTAGTCCGAGTTGTTTGTTTCTTACTTCACTGCTGGGAATAGCATGGTAATCAAAGCCACATTTCCTGATAAACAGTTTTCTAGTGAAGCTATTTTGGACTTTTTCAAGTCTAAGTATAGTCTTCTTCTTAACTGGGTAAAAAATTGTTGTTCTATACTCAAGTATCGGCCTAACGTAAGTCTTATAGGCTTTGACGAGGACAGAGGGGTTTTTTGTGGAAAGACTTCTAAAGAGATTGTGTACTACAGTCACTGCTTTGTTTGCAATTTGTTCACAATGCGCGTCCAAAGTCAAATTTGCGTCGAGGAGAAATCCAAGATCTGTCGTTTGACCAGTGCTGGTAATCACATTTTCACCTAACTTTTATGTGTAGCGGGGATTTGTCCTTACTAAATGGAGCACCTTAGTTTTTTCTTTTGACAAAGGGAGCCGCCACTCGTGGGACCAGCGATCAACAGCATCTATGGCTCGCTGCAGAAGGTTTTGATCATGGATTGGTGAGCTATGGTAAATTTTCAAATCATCAGCAAAAGCTATGCATTTCACTCCTGAGCTCGTTATTAGTGACGGTAGTTCGTGGATATAGATATTGAATAGAATAGGGGATAGAACGCAACCTTGTGGAACGCCACTAAGTGTCGGTTGAGGTGCTGAATAATTGGAATTGACGCGTACAGTAAAAGTTCTGCGATTTAAAAACTCAACTATCCAAGAAATTATTCGAGGATGTATGCCCACCATGGTTAGTTTAGCTTTTAGTCTCTCATAACATACCCTATCGAAGGCTTTTGCAAAATCAAAATAAATCACATCAAGCCATCCTATGTTATCTATGTCATTGGTCCAATCATTCAAGGGCTGTAGCATAGCTGTCTCAGTGGATCTTTTTTTCTGAAAACCATGTTGGTTTGAAGAGATTATGTTGTGTTAATCCAAATGTGCAACAATTCTCTTTTTAAGAATTTTTTCGAAAAGGCAAGCGAACATAGATCTGACACTAACCGGCCGATAATTTTGCGGTGTCGTAAATGGGGGCTTTTTTGGTATTGGTGTAACTATAGCGCTCTTCCATCTATGTGGAACTTCAGCTGTCATAAAACTTAAATTGTAAATGAACCTAAGCGGCTTGACAATACTTGCACTTACTTGTTTTACAAAGAAAAACGGTATTTCGTCGGGCGTTTGAGAGTAAGACGTAGGCCACCTTGAGAGCTCTTCATATACTTCGTCTGAAACCAAACAGAATCCTCCATGATGGGGAATGCATTGATTGCAGATGATATATTGTCGAGGTCATTATCAGTGAAAGCTTTTAAGAAAGTGTCCGCTAATAGTCGGGCTTTATCTAGGTCGTTTCTGACAATGGTTCCATCTTCTACGACTAAAACTCCAATTCTTTTCTTCTCTTGAAGTCTCGATCTCATGAATTTATAAAAGGCTAATTTGTCTTTTGCTTCAACAATTTTCTTTTCTTGACAGCGATTGTATTTTGCAAGTTTCTTAGAAAATTTGAGATTTATACGCTTATATTCATCCCAGCTATTAGAGATATGGTCATTTGCTGCTTTATTCCACGCTAAATGTCGGAGATTGAATAAATCTAGGAGATATTTGGGTAGAAATTTACCGCACGCTGGGACTTTCTGGACTAGGACAAACAATTGGATGGAATGTTGTAGTATAGCAAGAGATAATTCGTATTTTTCATCTACTGAGTTTGCCGTGTTTAGGGAACTGTACCAATCTATTTCGGCCAAGTGTTTTCGAATAGCGTCGTAGTCCGCGCTCATAAGGTTCTTTCTGATGCCAAAGCGTTCAGGTTCTGCGTAGTGGTTGATACGAAAATTCATGCTGTTGTAATCGCTGCTTTCAAGAGGGGGATTCCTTTTTACATCTTGTATCATTCTGTCTGCGTTGCATAGAATCAAATCGAGAGTGTGGTTTCCCAGTGTGGGTTCACGAACATACTGTATTAGGTTGTGTGTTTCTATAAATTCGATGAAGTGCTTGGAAACGGAACTGGATGGGGACATTAAAGGAAGCCAGGAGATGTCTGGAAAGTTAAAGTCACCCGCTAAAAGGCAGGGATGTTCACAACATAACATGTCACTTAAGGCTTTAATGAGTAACTCACTGTTTTCTGCAGAGCAATTTGAAGTTCTGTATACAAGTATGACTCGTAAAGGCGAAGAAAGAAACGTGACAGCCGAGGAGCTCGAAATAGCGTGATCTTACAGTAATAGGAAGAAGGAAAAATTACTTTGAGTTCTCTAGGTGATTTAGCTTGAGAACCAATCCTACAAATCGAGATGGGTTTGCACTCAATATCGAGAAAGTCTAAAATTTGCATGACCAAATGCATACCATGAACTACCCTCACAGAGGCAGGTGATCAAGAAGATTCTGGTAGGCCAGAGATAATGACAGTTCGTCGACGTTCGATTTCTTCATATGACGAGAGTTCCGCAGGAGTGTGGGCCGGAGTAGGGCACTTTTCGCGGTTGTTAGCAAGTGCATTTTTCAACTCTTCTATTTCGGCCTTCAGGGCGCAATTTTCTGTCATCAATTCGTTGTTCCTGTTGACCACGGACTGAACTAGCGAACTTAACTGATTTCGACTTTCTAGTAAGTAACCCACGATAGTCTTCAGATATGACTGTACACGATCGTCCTTGACCAGTTGTTCGATTGCGCGATCGAAGTCGGATTTGTCGGTTGGCAGGCCATCAGCATCCGAATGAAGGCGGACTTCAGGGCTCACAGTTGAAGAATCGATAGTTCTTGACGAAACAGTCGTAGTGGAGCGCATAATGAAGAGGAGTGTGCAGAAATACCGACGATGTAGTTGAACAGCTGTGAAGTGTCGGGAAATGCACGAAGAGCCAGATAGTGTCGGCCGCTCACGACTCGACTCAGGTCAAGAATGATGATCTGATGCTTACCCCCTTAGCTTGGTTATTAGGAAGTTGGAGTCTTCAACACTTGTCGAACAGTATTTGTGCCCGCAATTAATGCTTGTATCGCAATAGATAACCTTTATTGCGTTTTCCCAGAAACAAGTTGGCCTGCTGCCGATCCATTCGTCGATTGCCCACTGCACTTCTTGAGACTGTTTGTTCAAAGTGAGCAAGACTCCCGAATGCTGCAATGTAAGAAGGGCTGATATCTGGTGAATACGCAGGATGTGCCACAATTTCGATAGAGTCCTTCCTCATTGTCTCCTGCGTTTGTTTCCCTCGATGCGGTCGTGCATTATCCATTAACACAAGAATAGTACCGAACCTCGGATACTTCTCTCAAGCAGCCTACTCTTCATTTCCAGCATATCTTCAATGAATAGGTCTGTTGTAATCGTCTGTTCATCTGGTAAAAGCGAGAAGTGCACGACTACGGTCCGATCGGTTTTCCGCTATACTTCTCCTCTGTATTGCCGCATTCCTTTTGGGAAACGATGCAACCAATTGCAAACGTTGACTTGCAACAGACGTCTGATCCTAACAATACAACGATAGCTTTGTGAGCAGCGTACGCAGACAGTCCAGAACGAAAGTGAAGAAGAAACAGGTCGCGACTTCGGCAGTCGTCAGTTTCTTTTTCAAGAAAATGCCAAAGTGCCGGGCGGTAAGCCAATAGAGGTAATCGATACACTCTTGCGAAATATATTCGAATCACCTTGTTGTAACAAGATAACATCCCGTCCGGATCTTGTATAAAGAAGTTGCAACGCGCCAAACACTCATGGTTCAAATGACCCAGAAAATTATGGGACACTCTAATAATAACCCATTGCTGTTTGTGAGCAATCTTTGAGGGTCGAGCACACTTTGCTGTGGCAGCAAACCCGGCTTGAGCAACAAAACAGGGTGCACACTGCTTTCGCAAAGGATGCGCGCAGTAAACAACAGCGCGCATCCTTTTTTTAAATAGTGTGGACTTTGCACTTCACCGCACGTGCTCTTGCCTAAAAAGGCCCCGCTACCGCAGCATGACTCGGACATTCCTCACTGCCGCTGCGTGCGGCTGCGGCGCAGTTCCACAGTGGAGTGTGGGCGGCTCGTGCTCACGGGTGCGGCGCTGCCCTTGCTCCGCAGCAAAAGATGCAGCGGATCGATACCAGGGGTGCGCGTAAATGAAATATGAAATTTCATAAATCGCAAATCGCAATTACGAAAAAACGTCGTAAATCGTAAATCGTAAACCGTAAATCGTAAGAATGTCCTGACGTGCAAAGCATTACAATTAAATTTTTGGGGTTTTCCTTGCTAATCTTATTTAAGCTGATCCAATATAAATATATTTGTTGCGTTATTTTCAGCGGAAGCTGGACAGTTTTCTTCCCAACCAACTTTATTTTCGTTTTAGTCGGACATCTTTCATATCAGCTTCATATACCTTCTAAGAAGGCCGATGAAGTGTTGATTCGAATACTTTATCTTCACCAATGCACTGCCCTTCAAAAAAGCTTACGTCGCTTAAAAGACTATAGAATTCCCAAACTCTTAGCAATTCTTTTCTTGTGCATAAATCTAGAACTTGGCAAAAACAATAGAAAGTCACTATAAAGACCCAAAATTTTCAAGGAATTCCCTTCTGACTAGCTCGACGAAAGCAGCCACTATACGACGTCACGAAATGGTCATTTCGTGGCGTTACATTTTGAAATTCGTCCAGGAGCATCGCCAGTTGGATAGAAAACTTGCGACCATCGAAACAACATTATCATACTTTTTGGGCATCCTCTGTAGTAGCCTTTGAATGGAAAGCGTAGTGTGTAACCTTTTTAGCGCATCTCCAATTTGATTCCGTAAGCATCCAATCTGATTTGGAAAGGATCCCGTTTGACTTTTGAAAATCCAAGTCAGTTGGGAAGGCAGCAGTTATAGTGTGAAATGGTTTTTTGTTTGTTTCCCATTTTAAATGTGTTAAAGAAAAACGGGACGGGATCATCACATGAAGATAGTTAAACATAGAATGCATTATGAGAAAGTACTTGTGGTTAGCAACCTTATCCACCGCGCGATACCCGAGTTCCGATCTCTGTTCACTGTAGAGCGATTAAAAAACTTTAAAACTTTGTAATAAAGGTACTCACATATTCTGAAGCATCTACCGACAGTATCAGACTTCGGCGCTATGATACTTGGGGGGAGTCATCTTACAAAAAGTTTCACTAATACTAAAAAAAGAAACGAGGCATACTGTTAATGAAGAAAACAAAGAATAATACTGCTACGTTCTGTGTTCTACTCTTGTGACGTGGAGGAGCACAGATTTGGTGAAGACACTTTAGGGTGTGGCTCGACTGGTGCATCTGTTTTAAAATTGCCTACATCATGAAGTTATTTCCTTAGCAGAATATGGAGGCAAGCAAAGGTGGATGTATTATCGTAAAGAAGAAATAACAGCGCCTTCGAAGACTAAAATTCTACACTATGTAATGTAGAGTAATTGAATGCATTCGCTCGGCTACCCTTTGCAATTCTTTAGGGGATACCAGAAGTGCTTTGACTCTTTCTTCGAATAAGTTCAAGATTTGCTTTCACAACACTTTGAATATCCATTTGATCCATAATAGGGCGCACAATGTTAATCCATAGAAACATCAGTGGTTTATCTTCCCATATGATTCTAGTCAATGTTTACATCCACCTTCAAACCGAAGTATATTCCATCACGTCTTGCCTCACTCGTGGTCGGAGGTGTCAGCATGAATCGTTTATTAAGAGACTAACCAGCTGTTACATAGTTCCGTAATAGGATTGGAATTAGCGAATAGTCATCTCTCTCGCTACAATATAACCTCGAATATCTTTCTGTGGATTGGAATGGAACGTTCTTCGACAGTAGGAATGTGTACCTTGCTGGGAAAGGAGCAGTCCAATCTCCCAGTGAGCTTACTTTTAATTATGAATGTACTGTCCTTTCTTATCCTTTATAACAGTTCTGGTAGCAAATGACACCCTCACAATGTTAGAGGGTTGTAAAAGTCCGTTAGGCAAAGAGAGCAAAGAGTTGCGTTGTCTTCTGTCATGGTGCAACATCAGAACAAACACAAAAACGAATAGAGGGAACGAGCGGGACTGTTAAAGTGAACACATCTCCATAACCAGGGCATTCTTGGAGTTAGCTTAAGGATTACATTTACGAAAATTTACGATTTACGACCCAAAATGTAATTGTAAAAAATTTGCCAAAAATCGCCGTATATCGTAAAATCGTAAATCGTATATCGTATTTACGCACACCCCTTATCGATACTGTCAGTAACCATTGCTGCCGCAGCAGAGGCAGCGAGTTGTGCTCGATCCTTTATAGATTTAATCTACTGTAGTGTTTTGCTTCGATCATAAGAGGAGTGAATCATCCAATTGAATGGCTGATACATAACATATGTTGGGCAATTGCGCGCTTACTGGAGGAAATATATAGTATCCATGTTCACCTCCAGTTGGAAGTTGTCGGCGACAGAGTCCCTTGTATGCTTAACTCCCGCGGAGAAATTAGAGGAGCGGTGTGATAGAGATATGGAGTCCATGACCTCTGTGGTGTTTGAAACAAAGCATCTCTTGCTGTTGTCGACGTCGTTGAAATCCTAACGTCCCTGCACTTCTGGACACATTAGCCACAGCATCTCTCAGAAACAGGTAGTCCACGAAGAGGTCGGCGCGATCTCTTTGGCTAACATGCTCCAACGTGGTTCTATAGACGGAATAGGATTTCTGCTACAGGATGTTTTGTTGCGATCAAAACTCTTGCGCCAGGCGGGACTCGAACCCGCGTCTTCTGCTTTCCGGGCAGCGATGTTCGCCGTACACCACCGGCGCTGTTTGACCGCACGTAACATTGGCGATATCCTCGAGGTCCATCAGCACCCACCCGTGATACGGGGATGGGCCGGCCGCTGATATCAGCATGAAACAGGTTAAGCTGAAGACCTTACTAGTAACAATGTTCTAACACATTTGCTTAAGCCTGGAGCGGCTGGTAGAGAGGCTACGTGCTGTTACAGGATGTTTTGTTGCGATCAAAAGGATTGTTTCACTTACGAGCAATGGTTAAGCGTTGAATCCAAACGCTACTCTTTTAAGTTTGTATTCCTCAATGATATCCTCGTAGAGTAGTTTGGCGATGTTCTTGCCCTTAGAAGTTTTGTGAAATCTGTAGTTTCCATGAAGATGCACCTGAAGAAGAGCTTTAAGAGAAAAAGAAAATCGTATTTTTCTGTGCGAAATCGTAGCAGAAGGGTTACAACTTTGAAAGGATGGTTGGACCTCCCCCCCCCCCCCCGCCCCGGCGTAACCTTTGATTCCGTATTACCCTATGAAGATTGAACGTTTACTTCTCTATGCAAAACCTCAAACGAAAGCGAAATGATGTCGTCTTCCTACTGCTGTATTTTCTATGGGGGCAATTATTATTTTAACTAAGTATGACTGAAAATTAGTCCAAGTTGCTAGGGCTGAGTTTCGAAATTCACCAAGCAGTCGCTTCAAAGAAAAGGACCTTAAAACTGGATCCGAGCTGTAAGGCTTTTGGTAGATTAGCGCGGAGGCTCGATAACAGAACAAGCAGCTGTCACTGATGCAGGCAAGAGTACGATATTTTCACAAGGGACTCGACTTTTTCTGAAGTGGACGGTGCAGCGGTTGTCGCGGGTGAATTGTCGCCCTGTCTCTCCAGCGACGTGTAACAGAGGGCTGTTATACCTCCGGGGGCAGACATAACTCCTACGCCGCGCAAACCCTCCCTGGCGTCACGCGCGGTGCGTGACAAAATTGGACGAGTTGTCGCGGTCCGACTGCTTCCGACAGGAACGGCTAGTACCACTTCTGACAAGGCGGCTGGTGACTCGCGCTAGAGCACGGGAGTGTGTGTCAGCGACTGTTTTTCGCGTAGATGGGGAAAGTAGTTTGGTTAGACACGTCTGATGTCTCCTGGAAGGGAGTTCTATGCCCAATTCCATGCGTACCACGCTCGTACTAATGTATTGTTAACCGGTAGCAAATTAGAGTGCATAGAATCCTAGGGAAGCTAGCTATTATATCTCCATATATGTCTATCGCGCGTGAACTTACGAGTATTCTATTATTTGTAAGCTCACGACCTTCTTGAAGATTCCTTCTTAAAGTGGGAACGTTTGTTACCAAAACGCGGATAGAATGAGGCTCAATCTATTTCAAATGAGTGAAGGGAAACGTCTAAGGACCTGGTGAGGAGAATTCGAGACCAAAACTGGGCCGAGATTATAAAGCAGAAGTTTCTGAAGCAAGTACTTGTAAATTCCTAAAATTTTTCACAAACTTTCTTTGAACAGTTGCCCTTGTTATCAAGCGTTAGAAGTTTTCAGCGATTGTTGAGACGTGAGGCTTTTGCTAGGATTCAGAGGGAGCTCAAGGGCACACTAACTCATAGCTTTTCTCTTAATTCTACCTTTGCTCCACACTTTACCGTCACCTTTCTCCAACACACTTGTCATAGTTCAAGTGCTGCTTCAACACTGGCAACGCTTCGTGCTCCGCGGCTGACCGAGCGTCACCGAGCGCCCGTCCGCGTCTCAGCGCCGCGACGTCGCGTTGGACTTATGTCCTGGAGCCTTATACCTCCGAGTGGCGGAAGAGAGACATAGTCCCGCGATTCGGCAGTGCAGTGCACAGCGACGAGCGACGGTCGCGGAGCGATCGTCATAAACCGCCAGAGCTCTCCTAGTTTATCAACTTTTAGGGCATAGTTGAACCGTGAATTCTCCTCGTTTACGTTATACTTACCTACGTGGCACGTGAAGTTCTACTGTCAAATTGGACTAATTCTTGACCATGAAGGAAATCGATCGTTATGCTTCACAAGTAGGGAAACCTGTTACTCGCTTGGCTTAGCGATTTAGAAAAAATAAAACATATTTTCTAAGTATATTCTTAGAAGAAGGCGTAAATTCTTCCTATAGTATTATTTCTTGCCGTTCTGGTGTTTGGAAACAGTTCCCTTGTCAGAATCACCTGTACATAATTGGAATCCGAAGAGCAGCCATTAACTCTACAGTCGGCAGGTCGATGTCGTAGACGTCTCTTTTCTCGAACAGGAGTGTGTTCTGGCACAGGAGTTGCGGCCTTCTACTGCTCTGGAAACTTGCACTTCGACAGGTAGCATGTGAAAAGTTCTATCAAAGTGTAGAACTAGCGACGAATGTTTATGAGAGGGGGCTACGGCTATAATGCTGTTTGGTGCACTACGGGTCTAATGCTGTTTGGTTCACGTGTTGTATAGAGTGCTTGCGGCTTTCGTTCTTAATCAACAGCTACTCTATAGCCACTTAAAATGTCACCATATTATTAAATAACGCATTGCCACCTGCTGCACTGTCCGCTTAACGCAGCACTTAATGTAATACTGTCATACTTCCGTAATTATCGCTCTTTCGGTGAATTTGAAGTATGATTTTATTCTATGCACAGACAGGCAGTTCAGCGCAGTAGGCACTGTCCTGACAAATGGATTGAGTTTTAATTTCTAGGCAGCGCAGCATAGCGCGCTGACATGTTCTATGATAATGCCTGGGAGAATGTTTCCTATATTAACAGCCTTATTGCTGACGTTTGCATTCTTTCCATTCATGGGTATATAATATTCGCTATATCGAGGAACCACAAACAGATCAATGATTATCAGCACCTAATCATTTTCCAATCCTGCGTCTTTATACTGAACACTGTATTCGCGTTCCTTGTGAACGAGGTGGGTGATTTCTTTCTTCGTTTCATTAGCTCATCTCATCGAACTTTAGAGAGCGGTTTATTGTGGCTTCAACCGGCTCAAAGGTTTGTATAAATAGTTGGGCTTTTCTAGATGTGAAGGTGAATTTTGCCGAAAAGTTGCCGCCAAACGCCGCAGGCGCGAGCTCTGCTTCAATACCCTATGGTTTAGGATAGGGCTACGGAGTTGCCGCGGAAGTGTGCGGGCGCCTTTAGTTAACAATCTCATGGGTAAATTTCATCTAAATCGCAACTTTTTGCATACGACCACATGCAACAGATTTTGGAGCTTCTAGAGCACACCAAATAAGTGCCTAAAATAAGAGATCAGTTTTCTAAATGATAGAAAGAAAGGATGGAAGGAGGAGGGATAAAGGTAGGCATTATTCACCTCTTTTGGAAGCGCCACACATCCCGCTTTTATGGGATGTCGAGGAGGTGATTTGAATGCGTATTGGTCTATACAGTGACATGCGGTTGTCAGCTGATAACACCTCAGTGTATATGTCAATTTCATATCTTTTTCACAGCGTTATTTTTAACGTTTCCTGGAAAGCTTTCGTAACAGAATTTTCGTTTTTCGTGTTCAAGACGATTGCAGAAACGCATTCCGACAATCTATTAAGTCTAACTGTCCATTACTTCACAACTTGATATAAGTTGCTAGTGGGTTTTCGGCAGTGATACGATATAGTGATAAGTGTAGCGGTCTCTGCCGTAACTTGAGAGGATAATCATGGCCGAGGTGACGATAATTTGAAAATAGAAGGAAAGAATGTCGAAAACTTCTGGCCTGACCGACCTATTATCATAATATCGTACAAATTGTACAATAACTGCATAAATCATTTGCCGCAAGTAGGTTCATTTCACACATGCAATTTTGTCACTATTTTTTAACTGTATCTTCACATCTTATCGCTTGCCTTCAGATGTACACTGCTGATGGAGTGGTGACTAGCATTCAGCCGTTGATTCCAATGTCAAGGGAATTGAAATGGTTATTCAAATACTCCGCCAATATCACCTGCACTGCTATAAACTCACTTATTATCATTTTCAATGTGCACTCTCTACTGAGGATTATGAGGTAGAGAAACTCAATATTTTGATCTCTTTAGTTTTTGATGATGTTTGCTTGCAGGCCAAATGCAATTAGAACGTTCTATATTGCAGCGCCATGTGTAGTTGGGATTTTGGCTTTTTTTCGGCTCTACCAATACTACTTCTCAGAAGTAAGATCATTTAACAGTACATTAAAAAGTCGTGCACTGCAGTGCATACCAAACATCCTCCAACACATCCTCGCTCTAATTTCCCAATGTTCGGTGGAGGGGCATTTCAAAAACTCTAAACGTTCGTTTCGCCCACATTGATTCGTGTCAGACAACATCGCGACGTTGAATTTATAAAGAGTATTAGTCCTTTGCATATGAAATATGAAGCTTTTTTCTAAATCGATTGCTCTACTGTAGGTATTTACCGCTTTGGTCGATTCGACCCAAATCGATCTCGTTCCATTAAGGTTGTCTTGCCGGCTTCCTTTTTGCTAAACTCATGCTCCGGCATGCTCCTCTTCTGCGATATTTCAGAGTTCGTGGTATGTTTTCACCCGTCGCTCCTTGTCCAAAGAGGGGTTGGAGCGTAGGCGAGCAGAACGTGAACGTAGTTCTCCACCTAATGGCCAACATGCAAGTCTCGCTCCCCTTCCAGCTTCCCATTCAGAGAATGAGGTGTTGATTGAAGCTAGATGTTCTCCTGGGTTTTCTCAAAATGTTATTGCCAATGCCTTCTCCGCTTAGGGAAACCATTTAGTGAATTTCAGCCTTCTGGAGACAGGATTTGTGAACTTAGTAGGAATAGTTCTAATCTGAAGTGCTTACTTTCTAAGTACGTTCTTTGGTAAAAATGGCGAAGTGCTGAGGTTGATTCTTCTAAGGGAGAGCTTTGACATGGTTTTTTTATAACGGAATCTTGATTGAAACATACAATTGAAATTGCTCCTGTCTTTTCGGGGTTCTGGCGATCTTTTTATTAGGCTGTTAGACGTGATAGGCAATACATGAGTGGTTGCTCTGTTGCACAGACAGGAATTTTCGTAAAAGATTAGTTTTCCAAGAGTCTGTGAAAGATTCCTATGAAGTTCTCATTACTGATGCGTCGTTGATGACAAATCTGTTAGTCTTGTTTATAATGCCCCTGAGCCCTATAAACAAGAATAAACCTAACAGATTTGTCATCAGCGACACAATCAGTGATGAGCCCAACCTCCTATCTTGACCTGGTTTGTTGTAACTCTAATAATCTTTCCAGGAATTTAAGTTGATTCTCCGATTGGTACCACTGTTCACGCTGCCGTTGTGTTTGGGTTAAATTTCTTTTTCACTAGTCCCTTCACTGTCTTTTAGAAGGGATACCAGTCATTCTAACTGTACTCAGATTGATAAATATTTAATGGACGTAAACTGGATTGGATGCTTCGCTACGGCTGTTACCACACAGCCTGCGAATTCTTTTTAAGCGTTATACATCACGTTGTCGACACATTTGTCCCTCTTGGGATAATCGAGTCTAATTTAGGCTGCTTACCTATCTTGATAGAATGATTCGTAAGAGGGATGTGAATTGGAAAAGAGCTCTTTCCGTAAACATCAGAAAAATATGGGAAGGGTTTAATCACGCAAATAAGCAATTGCACAATGGCAGTCTTAGGTTTGATTCCTGTTTGGAACGCAAAATTGTGACTTCGAAAGACAAGGCAAAACTCTATCGGTATTTGAGCCACAGAATTAAGGATCGACATACTTTTCCTAGTGTAGTATATGATAATGGCAATTTTGCACACACGGAATCTGATAAGACCGGTTTACTGCTTGTGAGTTTCTTAAATCCTATAGCAATTTTCAGTCTGAGTAATGATGGCCCGAGCAACGTCCTTTCTCCATCTATCTTCGGCGGTATTAGGTTCTATCAAGAGCACATAGAAGCCATTTCTAATTTTCCTTCGCTCTCTGTCACTCCGGACTTCATTCCTACCTTTTTTATAAGGAAAATTCTTCATCTTATTGTATTTCGACTGGAATGCATATTCAATCTTTCTTTTGTTAGTGGTGAGGTTCCTGGTAGATGGAGGTATTTCTGTTTTTTTCCAATCCCAGGAAACCTCCTTTGATTTCCTGGCAACTATAGACCTATAACTATTACTTCCGTTTTCTTGAGGGCTTTGGAAGAACTTTTAAAAGAGTCATATTGTCCAGCATCTTGAAAGTTATCACATAATTCCAGATTGCTAACACGGGTTTTGGAGGGGAAGGTCTACCGATACAGCATTGCTTTATTAACTCAACCAGTGGACAGAGGCTATTGAACTCAACAAAAGTGTTCATATTGTGTACTTCGACTTTAGTAAAGCCTCTGAATAAAGTTCTTCACTCAAAGCTTATTGGCAAACTGAACTCGGTTGGTCTCGATTTTTCGGTTGTACGTTGGATACGAAATTTCCTAGCTGATAGAACCTATCAAGTGCGACTGGTTTGTTGCTTCTCCAAGATAAACCCTAGTGTTAGTTGCGTTTCTCAAGGAGGTGTCCTTTCACCATTGTTGTTTTTAATCTAATCTTCTGACCTTCCTACTATGCTTTGCTCATCTGGCGTCACTTGTCAGATCTACGCCGACGATTTAAAGATTTACACTACCATTGAGAACCAGGAGGATACTATTCGATATGGTCAGTAGTTAGTCAGTAATTTATGATGTACCTCTCGCACCTCATAGGTCACATGTGCTTACTATAGGCAAGGAATTGGTTGCAGCATACTACGTTGACAGCTTCAAATTGGACTACGTAAGTGAAGTGCGTGACTTAGCCTTTTTTGATAATAGACTTTGCTTTGATCGTCAGATCAGAAGCATTTTCACCAAAGCTTTCACACGTACACACAATTTTTTAAAGATTCTTAGAACAACGGACTCGTCCGTTTTGATCAAGGCGAACAAAACTTGTGTCGGCCCCATAGTTGAGAGTGTCACTACTGTTTTAAACACACATTTGGAAAAGGAGATAAGGCTAATTGAAGAGATACAAAATAATTTTAGAAAAATATTAGTGGACGTTGTTCTGGTGTTGACTGCCGTTATATAGCTTGTGGTTTGGTTAGGCGCAAAATGTCTGCTTGCCTAGCTTAGAGAGCAGAAAATAGAGGAATGATTTAGTGATGGCGCTCAAAATCATCATTGGAAGAACGAGTATCAACTCTGCCACCTTCTTTAAATTTCTGCCTTCATACAAGAGGGGGTCCTCTAAAACTTTAGAAACCTCCTGCTTAATCAGGTTTTAGATCAATGTTCTTTTGCCGAAGAGTGACTCCTCTTCTAAGCCATTTTATCGCCAAAGACGGATTATCCCTTTCAATTGAAAGCCTTCAAAAAACTGGTTTCCCGGACGTTGAATAAGAAATCTGAGTAACTGTTTTCTTCTGTACTGTCTGCGCTTTTGTTGTCCCTCCGTATTCGTGTTCCATGTTCCTCCCTGCTGTTTTACTTTGCTTACTGCTCTTTAGTTTGCCTTTTCAAATGTTCATTCATACTTTTTCAATTAATTCAATTTAGGTCAAGCGCTCAGGGTATTTCCACCCATCTGTTCTGCTTGTTGTGGTTGTATTGCTACACGTTCTCACATACGTTGAATGCATCCATAAATGAATAAATAGATAGCCAATTTCGAATGAAAACCTCGACAGATTATAACTTTGCTTGCAAGCAATTTCATTAATCGAAATCGGAATGTCGAGCACCATTACGACTAATAAACACCTTTCCTAAAGCGACAATAGCTTAGACATTCGCCGAACTACCGGAACTACGAAAATTAGTCAAACATAAGAACTCATTTTCGACATAATCTTGGTTGCTGAATTTTTTATCCTTCATAGTGTAAATATGCTGGATGTGACAGAGTTTCGTATCCCAACTCATCCAGTTTCTGGCCAACAATTTTTGAAACGTGCGACACGCGTTGCCATGCAGTAGGATTGGGCCTCTTCGATTGACCAAAGCTGATTGTTTTTCGATCAAATTCTTGTGCATCACTTCAATTTTGGCAGAGTACTCCGCAGTGATAGTTTCTCCAATCTTCAAATACTTGTAACGGACTACAACAGCCATTGTCCATCATAGGGTCACTATAGTCTTCTTTGGATGGAGACTTGGTTTTGCATCTTCTCGGGAGTCTCGTTCTTGTCCAGCCGTTGAGCGACGACGATTATCAAAAAAAGGAAGATTAAGGATTTTTCATTTTTCGTTGCATGGCACAATTCTGGGCACAAAAGCCTCTTCAACGAAACACAGGTGTCGTGGCTTCAGCAATCTGCCTGGCGACCACTTCGTGCGGGATCCATTTATCCAATTTCTTTACTTTTCCGATTGCATTTAAGTGGCGACTGATAGTGCTGTCGTCAAAGCCAGAATGATGTGCTAGTTCTCTCCATCATGGCTTTGAGTTCATCGTCGTTAAGAACCGATGGCGGCTTATCTCGGTCTTCATCTTCGAGACTTTCATCTCCAGACCGAAACGTTTCGAACCAGTGGCGAATTGTGAATTGCCCTTAGCGAAATCCTCCCCTAATGCAACTTTGATTTTACGAGCCGCGGCCGCGGCATACTGTCCACTTCTCCGTTCATATAAGTTGAGCAACGAATATCACGTTGATCCATATTGCAAAAATGGCGTCGAATCGGCAAGAGGCAGTTATGTCACAAAAGCTATAAACGTTAAGAAAGCGAGTGTTCTGCGCTTTCAGAAACTACACACTGCCTTGAACGGGAACATTTGTAGTCATGAAAAATCGAAATTAAGGTAGGAAAATAGGGCACTTCATAGGTAACGACCTGATAGCGTTGTTAAACAGTTTCTGTGGTCCTCCATTGTCACCGTGTGATGTACGCACATTAACCCCACTCGCGACAGTAGAGTTAGTGCAAGGAGCACTTTGAAAAGAAGTGAACAATCCTGATCTCGTCCCCTTCTGAAGTTTGCGCACCGACCTTCGATCATTGCCGTAGAATTAAACTTTTCCACGGTAAACGTTCTTGCTCTAAAATTGGAAAAAGAAATGCACGGACCGGTAAGAGTGGCCTTAGACACCGGTTAGACTGAGAGTCTTGAGAAAATATGGTGTGTCGAATCATAACTGAAACTACAGTTTGATTAATTGTATAGTACTGTTTTGTCAAAACGGTTATTTTTCAAATCAAATTCAACACTTTTCACGCCAAGCTGGACATACTTCTGAAAAAGCTCAACGCTTTTGAAATCAAACTGGGTCTTCCTAATCAAAAAGAGCGCCTGCCCGGTCAAACAGCGACTTTCAAAAATAACTAGAATATTTCCTTGCTTAAGGAATATTGAGTATGAATCTGTTTGAAAAGTTTTCAAATTCAAGTTTGCCGCGAAAAGTGAGCAAGCTGCTTCTTTTTCTTTTTGGTTTGAAAAAAACACCTGTTTATTCGTTTATTCAGTTTATTTTAGAGTGCAGGAAAACGGCACAATAAAGAAGAAGATCACGCCATGCACTTGCTCTACTAGATCATCTACGCCAGCGTTTACTCAACTGGTAGTGTAAATGCTGCTTACTTGAAACAGCCATGTGAGGATATGTGTGCATTTTATAACTGTTTTTTGTACCGTTTTTATCTGCATTACTCCAAGCTGAGATAACTTTTGTTACCAGTCAAATGGAAATTGCGACAATCAACTCGATTACACGGCGCAATCTCTTAGTTTAATACGCCAAATAATTGCTGAGTTTATGCGCTTTAGAAAAATTTTAATTCATATTTTTTCTTCAAAAATTAATTCTTAATAAAATGTTAAGCAGCGCGGTGACTCATTGAAGCAGATGACTTTTTTAAAATTTCAAGGAGAGTTCAAAAAGGCTCTATTTTAATGTGGAGAAGGCTCGTTTTTTGAAAGATGTTCAGCTTGATTTCGATGTCTTTAAGCTTACTTAGAAGTGTCACCAATTTGATTTAAAAATTCTCCAGTTTGGTGTGAAAATAGTGTAGACCATTTTCACGGCGAAATGAACACTATTAAAACCAAATTGGATACTCTTCTAGGTTAGTCTAAGACTTTTGAAATCAAAACGAACTCTTCCAAATCGAAATGAGCTTCTTCTACATTAAGCTAGGAACTCTCTAAAAATGTTCGTATAATTTTTTGTTCCAGGAAAAGTTCAATATACCTTTCTTTGAAGTTTTAGTTTACTTCCCAATAAGAGAACACCTCAGTTTAAAATTTTATGAAAATTTTATTAAAATAACAGTGATTTGAAAGATGTTCTTAAGAGAATCAATGTGGCCATTCTATATTGCGAAAACAGAGATTGCGCCATGCCCCGTTCAAAACTGCGATTTTTCCTCGACTGATAGCAAAATTTCTATTTGCATGCAGTTTCACACCTGCAAACGGTGCAACATATTAGACAATTCTAAAAAACACATACACATCCTAACTTTCTTGCTGCATGTAATCAGTATACACACCATCAATCAAATAAACATTGCGTCTTGCTTTTCGAGTGCGCGGCGCGATCCAGTCTTTTAATGCAGTACATGCTTACTGCGTTCCTGCGCTTTGAAACAAAGTTTAATTTATTATTTTTCTCATAAAATAAAATTTGTATAAAATTGTTGTACATCTTGGGGCAGGTGAACTTAAAAATTTCAAAGAAATTAAGCTCTACCAAAATTTTCTTGAACAAAAAGCGATTACAACTATATTTAGTAAGTCTGTAATTTAGCCTGCCTAAAGGGCATTTCGATTTGGAAGAGTTTGTTTTGATTTCAAAAGTCTTGTGCTGGCTTCGAAGAGTGTCCAATTTGACGGGAAAAGGGTCCAGTTTGATTTAAATACTGTCAAATGGAGTGAGAATGGTATATATCGCTTGCTATTACTTATGTGAGTGTGTTCTTTGTCGGTTTCTCTTCAAGCCATACACACAATATTTTAAGAACGTCTTTATCGCTGGCATAATAGAAGTGGCTTTCCTTCCTGTTGGTGCACTATCTACATCAGCGTGCTACTTGATTATGGTACTTCGGCAGAAAAGATTCCGTATGTCTCCCACAGTGCGTCGACTACACAAGAAAATGACCACATCCATATTGTTGCAGGTAAGAGTGATATCACCTAGAAATTATTCAGATGAAATATTCTACTTCCGAAATGCGTTACATTCTGCAGCTCATTAAAAGTTCCCAATCTTGCTCAACGGTAGGTCGGAACGACCCAAGTGTTGTGTATGGGCGAAATCGCCTCTCTCTGGGAAACAACGAAATGCATATATCTCGACCCCAACACAAATCTGCACAGAGTTAGGGACGGCGGAAGTTGAGCCGTTGGCGGCGTTAGTCCTCGGCCTGCACGCGTAGGGTGGGCTCAAGTTGTCTGGAAACAGCGATCATGGCGATTAAGCCATCCCTCTACCCTCTGGGCCCCCGCCGCTCGCTCGTCATCGCGGTTTGCAGCCAATTTGAGCCCGCCCTGCGCGTGCGGGCCGAGGACTAACGCCGCCAACGGCTCAACTTCCGTCGTCCCTAACTCTGTGCAGATTTGTATTGTGGTCGAGATATTTGCATTTTGCTGTTTCCCAGAGAGAAGCGATTCTGCCCATGCACAACACTTGAGCCGTTCCGACCTACCGTTGAGATAGTTTCCTGGTTAGATGATAAGTGTTGAGTGATGAAGTTATATCGGCTCCAAAGCTTCTGAATGCATTAATACAGGCTGCGGATCTCGAAAAACATTTCAATTTTCAAATTCAAGATTTTAAAAGAAGAATTGCAGGTCCAAGCCTAATCGTACTGTATAGAAAGGAGTTGTGTGTGTGTGTGTGTGTGTGTGTGTGTGTGTGTGTGTGTGTGTGTGTGTGTGTGTGTGTGTGTGTGTGTGTGTGTGTGTGTGTGTGTGTGTGTGTGTGTGTGTGTGTGTGTGTGTGTGTGTGTGTGTGTGTGTGTGTGTGTGTGTGTGTGTGTGTGTGTGTGTGTGTGTGTGTGTGTGTGTGTGTGTGTGTGTGTGTGTGTGTGTGTGTGTGTGTGTGTGTGTGTGTGTGTGTGTGTGTGTGTGTGTGTGTGTGTGTGTGTGTGTGTGTGTGTGTGTGTGTGTGTGTGTGTGTGTGTGTGTGTGTGTGTGTGTGTGTGTGTGTGTGTGTGTGTGTGTGTGTGTGTGTGTGTGTGTGTGTGTGTGTGTGTGTGTGTGTGTGTGTGTGTGTGTGTGTGTGTGTGTGTGTGTGTGTGTGTGTGTGTGTGTGTGTGTGTGTGTGTGTGTGTCTGTATACTCAACAATTGATGGCGACCCGAAGCTCTAGCCCTCGGGGTAATCGAGAACGCTGAACAGGAATCTGTAGTTCGTTTTTGAAATATCGATCACCATAACCCGATATTGAACAAGTTATCCATCTTTTGTGGATGTCGTTAATTTTTTCTGTTCCTTTCTGACTAATCGACGTAGCTAAGGTGTCCTTCCTGCGGAAAAGTTGACTGACATAGGTTGCAGCTAAAATGGATGATGGGAAGTTGATACTACAGCGAAGCCGCTGAGAAGTCGTCAGTGAGGCGGAGAAGCCGTTCTGATGGCTGATGTTAAATAAAGCTTACGATTTGTTATCAAAAACACTATTGTTGCCCCTATCTTGTGACCGGAAGATTACAGTTGCCTTTTTCTCAAAGTAAAAAAGTAAACCTCATACCATTAGTAAGAACTTTCGTATCAGTAGAAGTCCCATTAACAGCCTCAGAATGTTAGTTTATTGCCAGAAAGGGGGACAATTTTAGTTTTTATAAGGCAAAACCACTTGCTTCATTTCTGCAAAACATTTTTAATATCTGTAAAATGTTCGTTTAAAAAAATGGAGTATCAAGACGAAACAAAAGATTTTTATCTAAGTGTTTATTACCCTAAATTATTGTTCGCTTTTTTTTTCTCTATATGAATCATTTCAGTTTTTGCTCCAACTGCTTCTAACCGTATTGTCATCAACGCCGTTGTTCAACAATGATCTCTTCGAAATATTAGGACTGCCCACAGATAGAAAATTTATGAACATATATAACATGGTTAGTCACTTCATTACAAATTCTTACTTGAAGCAAAAAACGAATAAAGAATTCACGCAGGTGGTCAACGGAATCAGCCTTTGGTATCCTTTCTGCGTTGCTATACTGATTCGATGGGCAGCGTCAGGATTTTTTCGCAAGGCTTCAACGACTCGAGTTCTCACTATAAGGATGATCTCATTTTCACGTTAATGAATGAGAAGTTTCTGATAAAAAAGGCAGCTGATAACACTCCACAGCACTCTGCGCTTTCACGACTAAACAGCGAATGATCCTACTATATATAAGCGAGAACGGTCGTTTGTCTGTGTGTGAGTGAGTGCGTGTGAGTGTGTGTTTGTTTGCACAGAAGTGCACCAAGATGTGTTGGGAAGAAGTATGGGAAGGGGAGGGGGTTGTAGTTGTCACCAGTTGTCAACTGTTGAAGTTTTCGACAGCGTCCATGTTCAGACGACATGTCACCGATGTCGCGCGAAGGAGGTGCGTGTTGGGAAGAGATGTCCCCACCTCTTCAACATGCATCCGGGTTAAGAAGAGGTGTTAGCGAGGTGGGTCAACAGGTGTCTGGGTTCAGAAGACGTGTCACCGATGTCCCACCAAGGACGTTCGGGTTGAGAAGAGGTGTCACCGATGTCGCGCGAGGGTTCCGGATTCAGACGACGTGTTACCAGTGAAGGTGGGACCAATAATGGGGGACCGATGAAGGGTGGGGTTTCAGTAAGGGGGATCGGTAAAGGGTTGACCAATAAAGGGGGATCAGTGAAGGTGGGACCAGCAATGAGGACCGGTGAGGGGGAACCAGTGAAGGGGAACCGGTGAAGGAGGGGGAGGGGTCCAGTGAAAGGGGACCGGTGAAGGAGGGGGGAGTGGTCCAGTGAAGGGTGGACCGGTGAAGGAGGGGGAGGGCTCCAGTGAAGGGGACCGGTAGAATGTTGACCAGTGAAGAGGAGACCAGGTGAAGGGGACCGGTGAGGAAGGGACCAGTAATGGGGACCGGTGAGTTGGATGAGGGGTCCAGTGAAGGGAGGACCGATAGAAGGTTGATCAGTGAAAGAGGGAACCAGGTGAAGGGGGACCGATGAGGAAGGTAACAGTAATGGGGATCGGTGAATGGGGGGAAGGGGTCCAGGGAAGGGGGGGGGGGGGGAACGGAAAAGGGTTGATGAATAAAAGGGGGACAAGTGAGGGTGGGACCAGTAGTGGGGATCGGTGAAGGATAGGATGACCAGCGAAGAGGGGACCAGTAAAGGGAGGTCCAGTGAAGGTGGGAGCAGTAGTCGGGACCGACAAAGGGGAAGGGGGACCAGTGAAGGGTGAACCGGAAAAGGGCTGACAATAAGGGGGAACCAGTGATAAGGGACCAATTAAGGTGGTCCAATAAAAGTGATGTACCTGTTTTGTCCTATTCCGCTATACCATTCTATATAGCAAAACCAGTCTTTTTACTGTAATGAATGAGAGAAGGTCTAAAGAGGAGAACAAGACGTTCGTGGTGTTCTATTCCCCGGGTTTGGGGCGAAGCCCCAACCAGACGTTTGGCGGCCGGCAGGCCGTTGAACGTCTGGTACAGTACCGGACATGTCTTTTGGTCATTGGCCGAAAAAGCCGCGCCGGCCAACATAGGCCGCTTTGGAGCGTTCCAAAGCGGTCTTTTTGAATAAGTTCTTTAGAAACGAAATGCTTGTGAAAATAAACATATATTTGAACTCAGTAGCTCAAGCTCTATCTTTTGGTATATAAATCTCAGTAGAGTTGAACAATGCATATAGGCCCAACAGAATCAATCGAGTAGGCGCGGCGCGACAACCTGTAGAGCGAGCGTTGGAGGAGTTTTATCACAAATTTGCAGCTGCCCTACTCAGGAATGGCTCTAAGACTGTCCAGCGAGTCTTTGGAGTGCGCCGTGCACAATGCATATATTATCGAACCTATCAATCGAGTGGGAGCGACTGCTTGCAAATTGCACGCGCGGCCGTGTTCGGAGCGCAATAACTCTGTCAGGTCCGAATCGTTTCGGCTGCAACTCGTGGGTCTTGTAGGCAGTGAAACGCTGTAGTTGCAAACTAAAGTCCAACGGTGTAGCTTATGATTAGGTAAAGTTACAGGGGCACGAATATGCAGGTGAGGCTTGCGTGACGCATTTTTTCCGATTTCGGTGGACCACTGCGAGAAGACGCGGCGGGCTAACGGCCAAAAAATGCGTATGCGAGCAGTACAATAAATGTACTTTATGAGGACTTGCTCACAACTCCCTAGTTTCCTAAAGTGCCTTAGCCCCATCTGCCAATTTAGAGTGGCGGAAGATAGCGGTTAGAGTTTCTTGAGTCCTTGCACACCCAGATTTGAGTTTTCGACACTCGCAATAGTACTGCTCTGTTCAGTGTGAAAAGCGCTATCGAATGGTGTCAATTTCGGCCGATTTTGGAAACATCGATTTTTCGACAATTTCGCATCGAGGACGAGACCGCTTCGCAGACGGACGATGACGTCATCGAAAATCGATGTTTTCGAAATTGGCCAAGCTTGATACCGTTTGATAGAACTTTTCCTACTGATTTCAACGGTGTTACTAGGAGTATCGAGAACTGTGATCTGGGCGAATGAGAGCGCGGAGAACATCGACCCTCGTCTTGTCAAATAGGACGCAAGGGCGTGTTCGGAGCGCAATAACTCTGTCAGATCCGAATCGTTTTCGCTGCAACTCGTGGGTCTTGTAGGCAGTGAAACGTTGTAGTAGCAAACTAAAGTCCAACGGTGTAGCTTATGATTAGTTAAAGCTTATGATTAGGGGCGCGAATATGCAGGTAAGGCTTGCGTGACGCATTTTTTCCGATTTCGGTGGACCATTGCGAGAAGACGCGGCGGGCTAACGGCGTCAAAATGCGTATGCTAACAGAGCACTTGAGGTACTTTACGGTGACGGGCTCAGAACTTCTCACCTGCCTAAACTGCCTTAGCCCCATCTGCCGTTTTAGGGCAGCGGTTGAAGTTTCCTGCCCTCTTACTTGCCCATGTTTGGGTTTCCGACACTCCCGGTAACACCGTTTTGTTCATAACGAAAAGCTCTATCGAATGGTGTCACTCCCGACCAATTTCAAAAAATTGATTTTTTTTGACAATATCGAGGACGTGGGCGTCCTAGGCCGAGCTGCGCGGGCGATGACGTCATCGAAAACCGGCATTTTCGAAATTGGTTTCATCGTACAAATTTCATCGTGCAAACTTCGTCCAAAATCGTCTAGGGGTTATTTGGGGCGCTGATTAGGAATCCGACGTCCGTTTCTGAAAAATCCGTCGACTTCAGCAGGTTAGTTCCTGTTTGAGGGTGGTCGGGTCAGGATCACCGATTTTGCTCAAAATTCGTGTAGGGTCGGGGACTTATTCGGGGTGCCGAACACGATGCCGAAGTACATTTGGACGATTACGGCAGGAGACCACTTATACCGATAACTGAGGGTGATCGGTGATTCTGACCCGACCACCCTGAAACGGGAACGCTCTCATTCGCCCAGATCACAGTTCTCGATACTCCTAGTAACACCGTTGAAATCAGTATGAAAAGTTCTATCAAACGGTATCAAGCTTGGCCAATTTCGAAAACATCGATTTTCGATGACGTTATCGTCCGTCTGCGACGGCCTGGAGCTGTCTCGTCCTCGATGCGAAATTGTCAATAAATCGATGTTTCCAAAATCGGCCAAAATTGACAACGCTCAATAGCGCTTTTCACCCTGAACAGAGCGGTACCATTGCGAGTGTCGAAAACTGAAATCTGGGCGTGCAAGAACTCAAGAAACTCTAGCCGCTATCTTTCGCCGCTCTAAATTGGCGGATGGGGCTAAGGCACTTCGGAAAGCTAGAGAGTTGTGGGCACGTTTTCGTAAAGCACTCTAAGCTCTCTGCTCGCATACGCATTTTGAGGTCGTTAGCTCGCCGCGTCTTCTCGCAGAGGTCGACTGAAATCCGAAAAAATCGTGTCACACAAGGCTACCCTGCATATTCGCGCCCCTGTAACTTTACATAGTCATAAGCTACACAGTTCTACTTTAGTGTGCTACTACATCGTTTTACTGCCTACAAGTCTCATAAGTTGCAGCCGAAACGATTCGGACTTGACAGAGTTATTGCGCTCCGAACACGGCCGCGCGTGCAATTTGCAAGCGGTCGCTCCCACTCGATTGATAGGTTCGATCCCATATGCATTGTGCACGGCGTACTCCAAAGACTCGCTGGACAGTCTTAGAGCCATTCCTGAGTAGGGCAGCTGCAAATTTGTGATAAAACTCCTCCAACGCTCACTCTTCAAGCTGTCCCCCCCTCGATTGATAGGTTCGATCCTATATGCATTGTGCACGTCGCACTCCAAAGGCTCGCTGGACAGTCTTAGAGCCATTCCTGAGTAGGGCAGCTGCAAATTTGTGATGAAACTCCCCAAACGCTCACTCTTCAAGCTGTCCCCCCCTCGATTGATAGGTTCGATCCTATATGCATTGTGCACGGCGCACTCCAAAGGCTCGCTGGACAATATTAGAACAATTCCTAAGTTGGGCAGCTGCAAATTTGTGATAAAACTCCTCCAACGCTCACTCTTCAAGCTGTCCCCCCCTCGATTGATAGGTTCGATCCTATATGCATTGTGCACGTCGCACTCCAAAGGCTCGCTGGACAGTCTTAGAGCCATTCCTGAGTAGGGCAGCTGCAAATTTGTGATGAAACTCCCCAAACGCTCACTCTTCAAGCTGTCCCCCCCTCGATTGATAGGTTCGATCCTATATGCATTGTGCACGGCGCACTCCAAAGGCTCGCTGGACAATATTAGAACAATTCCTAAGTTGGGCAGCTGCAAATTTGTGATAAAACTCCTCCAACGCTCACTCTTCAAGCTGTCCCCCCCTCGATTGATAGGTTCGATCCTATATGCATTGTGCACGTCGCACTCCAAAGGCTCGCTGGACAGTCTTAGAGCAATTTTTGAGTAGGGCAGCTGCAAATTGGTGATAAAACTCCTTAAACGCTCACTCTACAAGGTGTCGCTCGATCGCTCTACAGGTTGTCGCGCTCACTCGATTGATTCTGTCGGGCCTATATGTATTGTTCAACTCTACTGAGATTTATAGGTCATAAGATAGAGCTTGAGCTGCTGATCTCAAATATATGTTTCTTTTTAGAAGTACTTGATTTCTAAAGAAGTTATTCAAAAAGGCCGCTTTGGAACGCTCCAAAGCGGCCTATGTTGGCTGGCGCGGCTTTTTCGGCCAATGACCAAAAGACATGTCCGGTACTGTACTACAATAATCAATAATAACCAACTACTTCTGCAAGTAGAAATTCAGCGAAAAAAAACATGTCTAGGTACGTGGTCAGAGGTCGCGATCGAATATTGCAGCCGTCAGCCACTATTGTTTAGCTCTCGTCCTGACTGTTTCGCGTTCGACATTCCATCCCATGGGAATCTGAAATTGACTGTCGACCACTAAGCACAATTCCATCAGATTTAGAACACATACATATTGGACCGTCTATGGGCAGTTTAACTATCAGAAAATGCACACAGACATGCATGCATGACTTAAAAATGACTTATACCACCGGCGCAATGTAAGATGGAGAAGTGCAAAGAATTGTCACAAGAACTACAGTCCCCTCTCCTTATATCGTCGATTCTGAAGAAGACTCTCCCTGATCATGCAGGAGATACACATCAGAAAAACATGGTTGTTTCGCAGTGCGCCAAGCAGCGCTCAAGATTTCATACAGCGCCAATTCACCTCCTCATGTCGTTCCCTTCAGAAGAGAGAAGATTATTTCCGCGAGAAGTCCATCCTTGGATTGTGACTACGTGAGCGATTCGAAGAGTCCTTCAAAAAATCTTGTAGGGAACGCATTTAAGTCATCATTAGTAATTAATACTTATAATTTTATACAATACAATTTTGGACGTAGATGCTTCAGGTAGAAAGGTGTCCTTTCCATAACATCCTAAAAAAAACCTTAAAAAATTCAACACCTCTCATCCATTCAAAATCTGCCGGCAGAAAATCTTTATTTTTGACCGCAAAACAACAAGAATTTGAAGCTTTCATACCATATAATAATCCGCTAAGCGATGAGTCACACTATCCATCGACGCGATGAGTCATAAAATAGGGGAAATTACGGGGAAGTTACGGGGCACAAATTAAGGCAAGAAAATAGCGGAAAATACCAAGACGCCTTCTATCGAGGTCGCTGAACATGATTATGAAGTTCGCTTTTGAAGTGTAGATCACCATCAATCGATATCGATCAAAGTATCGATTTTTTATGGATGTCGCCCAAGCGCTCCGAAACTTCAGCCCTAGGGGTAATCGAGGTCGTTGAACACGATTATGAAGTTCGTTTTTGAAGTGTCGATTGCCATCAAACGATATTGAACAAATTACAGAGGACGTGCCGAAAGCAGCGTGGGGATTCAGAAGACATGCCGAACACGTCGCCCACGTGCCTGGGGATTCAGAAGGCGTGTCGAAGACGTTGTCCGACGTCCCTGGGGGTTCAGAAGACGTGCCGAACATGTCGTTCGCTAAGGAAGATCATTGAGGGGGACCAGTAGTAATGGGGGACGAGTTCTACTGAGGGGAGTTCTACTAATGAATGACCACCAAATCGCCATATGCATAAAAGAGGAAGGTTTTTGATCCGAAGTTAGCCCCTTGGACTTTGTGTACTTCTTCTGTAAGTTTGAGGGATATTTGGCAATTGTCCAATACTGTTGTTTACCATCTACGTCCCACTGCCAGACGAGTGGTGGCACCCATATGACGAGGTCTCGAAAGACGTCTCTATTGTTTTGGCTATATTCCAAGACCAAGAAACACCCATATGACGAGGTTTCGCAAGACGTGTCTGAGGGTCATACCCCATTGTTCCTTCCCAGCTTTGCAGTGTGGTGCATTTGCGTTATTTTGCCTTATAGAGGACGTTTTTTGCATTCAGCTTTACGTCTATGTTAACCGCCCGAATTTAATCCTGTCCCGCTACTAGGAAAGCTACGACTCCAGAGACAGAATCCTTCTCCACTGTGCAGAATGACCGGCGGCTGCTTTTTCCTGCAAATTTTTTCTGTTCTCATAGACGGCGCTGCTTTGCAATCAGTTTTACCTCTATGTTACCCATCCTACTTTTCATGCTATCCCACTACCAGGGAAGCTGCGACACTTTTCTCCACCTTTTCACTATTTTGCCTCCTAGAGGGCTTTTTTTTGCAATTTTGCAATTAGTTTTACCTCTATGCTCTACGTTTACTACCGTTGCGCTACTGGAGAAGCTACGACTGTTTTCTGACCTTTTTCACTATTTTGCCTCATAGAGGGCGTTTTTTGCAATTTTGCAATTAGTTTTACCTCTATGCTAGACGCTCTACTTTTACTACTGTCCCGCTACCAGGAAAGCTACGACTCCAGAAGCAGAATCCTTTTCCAGTGCAGACAGCTGGCTTCTTATTTCTGCATCTTTTTCTTACTATCTGTCTCCTAGGTGGCATTTTTTTGCATCCACTTTTGCCTCTATGTTACCACCCTACTTTTAGTGCTAGAAGCTCCCCTTGCTACTCTGAAGTTATGCCGAAGACGTCGACCAAGATGCCTTGAGATTTCGAAGAGGCGTCGCAGCATGCGAGCCTGGATTCAGCTCTACCGATGACGTCGGACGGGCCTGGGGAATCAGAAGACGTGGCAACACGTCGTCCAAGATGCGTAGGGATTCAGTGGACGTGCCGATGATGTCGTTCAATCTGCATTGGGATTCAAAAGCTGTGCCGATGACGTCGTCCAAGATGCGTTGGGATTCAGTAGACGTGCCGAAGACGTCGTCCAACATGCCCTGGAATTCCGACGAGGTTCCAGACATAGTAGCATTTCAGCCGGGATTCAGCTCTGCTGATGACGTCGACCAAGATGCATTGGGATCCAGTGGGCGCGCCAATGATGTCGTCCAAGATGCCTTGCAATTGCCAAGAGGTGCCAAAGGTTATCGAATAAGGGCCAAGATTCATCTCTGCAAATGACGTCGTAGAACGTGCATGGAGAATCAGAAAACCTGCCCAAGGCGTCGTCCAAGATTTCTTGGGATTCCGAAGAGGTGCCAAAGACGTTGTAGAATGTGGGCCGGGATTCAGCTCTGCTGATGGCGTCGTCGGACGGGTCTGGAAAATCAGAAGACGTGGCAAGACGTCGTCCAAGATGCGTTGGGATCCAGTAGACGTGCAATGTCGTCCCTATTCCAATGGATTTCAGAAGTTGTGCCAAAGGCGTCCTAGAATGTGCGTCAGGTTTCAGTGGACGTGCCCAAGACGTCCTAGAGTGTGTGCCGGGATTCGGAAGACGTGCTGAAACTCGCAGAATGTGCGCCGGGATGGAGAGGTGTGCCGATGACGTCGTCCAAGATGCACTAGGATTCAGTGGACGTGCCGAAGACGTCGTCCAACATGCCCTGGGATTCCGAAGAGGTTCCGAAGACGTCGTTCACAATGCATTGGGATCCAGTGAACATGCCGGTTCCGATAGGTTAAATCTGAGACACTGTGTTCATATCATGTGCCCTTTACACTGCAACAGCTACCTTGAAGTGAGTGATTTTGGCTTAGTGACTCTCTAAGATCGCGCCAAGAGCGCAAGTGCGAGACACGCCGACAGGCGTGTCGGAGCACTTGTATTCAATACTGTGCTTTAATCAATCAAGTCATTGAATCAATCAATACTAACATGTCTTCCTCAGTGAACGATGCTGCGAACGAATCTCTACAGTGCCGAACATCACACGTGTAGCCGTATTCATGAACATTCCCGGGATATTCTCGGCTTCCCACGGGAAGCGACCGAGGCAAGAGAGCGTGACAGGAGAGAGAGGCGAGAGATGATATCGCTACGATATCGCTTACCCCCGCTCCCACCGCTTATTGAATACGGCCTCTCGAATGAACAAACTATAAATGAATACAAAAATCACATAAAAAAATTGAAAAATCATGACAGATAAGAAACAACCAAGTGATGGAGACAAGGGGGGCGTACCAAACCCGCTTCGGAAGGGGGGAAGGTCGTAAATGTTTCTCAAAAATCGCACCTTACGCTTGACCCTGCATCAAGCCGTCTCCACTTTGGTACCTTCATCATAGTCATCCTCACCGAACCGGCCATTAACGTTATTGGTTTGTGCTGCGCAGCACTTCTGTCTCTCAGGTTGCTCCTCCGTAACTCATCAGCTAACGTTTCCAGATATCGTTGGCATGTCTTCCGGGATCAGGTTCCCCTCACTCCTTTCTTCTTACAGGATCTAATTGCTGGTCCGCCTTCACTGGTCTTCCCCCCCCCCCTCCCTCCCTCGCTCCGCCACCTTCCTGGTCCTAACTCCCACTTCTTTGTTTCCACTATTGAGCCCCTACTGGTATCTTCATGCTGGTTTCCCCGCCCTGGCCTCTCCTCCAGGTTGTTCCTTTCTGGTTGCTCCTAGTCCACCCTAGAGCTACCCATACCGCCCTCCACCACCCCTTAGTGGTTCTCCCATGTTCACGGTAAACGTCGGTGACGCGTATTCAGCACCAGGATGCTTGCTGTGAGACCAAGGGGGGCTTCTGGATCAGAAGCTCAGAAGACCCGTCTTCCGATCCAGAAGCTCAGAAGCGCGCGCAGTCGCCGCTGTGCCGAGCATGAAGGCTATGCATATGGCAGATTCCTTGCTCTCCGCATGAATTCCCTTACGGCCCCTTCTTGTTGGTTCACCGTCCTGGTCCCTCCTCCAGGTCCCTCCTTCCAGGAAGATTTCCCCTCCCCCTCGGGATCCTCCTTACTACTCTACTCCAATTAAGTAACCCTCCCACGCTCACGACACGGCGACAGCGAGCGAACGCCCATTGCGCGACATCGGTGTCACATCTTCTAAATCCGTTCTCCCTTACTGGTAATGGATCCCCTTACTGATCCTCCTCACTGCCCCCCCCCTTATTGGAAACTCCCTACTGGTCCTTTCTTGTTGCCTAAACCCTTCTTGGTGCCACTTTATGGCCTGCTTCATTGCTTTCCTATCAACTCCCTCCCCCTCCCCCCCCTTCCTCCGGGGGCCGGATTCATCAACGACTTACGTAACTTTAAAGGGATGGGCACACTCCTGCTGCTTGAAGCAGCTCCAATGATGAAGAATAGCGCAGAGACGCAGAGTATGTGTCTCTGCGTCAGGGGTCGCGGCGCGCTTATGACACACTTCGCTTCAGCGTTGACGCCCAGCGTCAGCGCTGCAAGCGTCAGCTTCACGGAATGAGCTCGGTCATTCCGTGAAGCTGACGTTATCGCTCCTGAGCAAGAGATAAGATAAGTAAGAGAGGAAAGCCCTTTCCTCAACCAAACCAGCTAACCGGTCGGCGGTGGGCAGTGGTTAAATGCCGACATTAGAGAAAGAAAGAACACCACCCCTCATCGCAAACATGTCCTGAGCCTGAGAGCGACGCACCGCCCCGTTTTTGACGCACTAAAGCCGCTGCCGAGTGTGCCCAACCCTTAACGGAGAATTTTACGCTTATCAAGCGAGCGATAAGCTGCGTTATCTGAGCTTTTAACAAAGCTTATCGCTCACCATATCGCTTGATAAGCTTACAATTCTCCGTTAAAGTTACGTAAGTCGTTGATGAATCCGGCCCCAGGTCGCCCCTTATCAACGAGTTACGTAACCTTAATGAAGAATTGTAAGCTTATCAAGCGATATGGTGAGCGATAAGCCGCGTTATCTGAGCTTTTAACAAGCATACAATTCTTCGTTAAGGTTACGTAAGTCGTTGATGAATCCGGCCCCTGCTCGCTGTCGGTTCTCCACACTCGAAGTTCCCCTTCTATTCTTACCTCTTTAGTGGTCTTCTCATGCTAATGGCACGAAGTCGGCTTCCGAATCTGGACCCTCAGAAACGCGCTGTTGCTGGTGCTGTTGTGTTAGGCAGTAAAGGGCTGCGCTTCCCCTGTGCAGCAACATCCCACGTTCAATAGCAAATTTTGCCCGCGCTGTAGATGATGAGGCGTATTTCACTCAGGTTAAATCACTCGATCGCCCTCGCCGTGGATGATGCCGTGTATCTCACTTAGGTTAGATCACTCATCGACCGCTAACTCAATTAAATAGCGGTAGATAGATAGATAGATAGACAGATAGACAGATAGATAGATAGATAGAAAGGATATTTGCACCAAACCGCTGCTGACCAACCCATTTCTAGCAGCAACTTTATCAGAGGAGGACCTACAGCTCCTCAAACAAAATCAGATCTTTTTATCGAATACCGCTGCACGCGGAGAAAAAACCTTCCGTACTGATTGCAGTAGAGTCCTACGAACGAATTGTGTTCCTCAACTCACCGCCTAACAAATTACCTTTACGACTTCTTGCTTAAATATACTTGAGATTTATGTAGAAGCAATATCAAACCTCAATGGTTTGTTTTGCCATCTCCCTTCAGACAAACCATTTTTATTATAACACCTCCTCGGTGGCTCATCAGTGAAGAAGGAGGTGTTATTAATTTCATTTTTATTATTATTCTTCTAGATTTTAATTTTAATTTTAATTTTTATATTTATATTTTATATTTTATATTTAAAACTCCATAAATTGAACAGTGATGATTGGAAACTGCTACCAGAAGATCTTTATTTTGAAGTGTCGAAAATAGCGTTCAAAATTTTAAAGAATTTTATTGTGTTTTGAAAACATTATTGATCAGGGAACTCGTTTCATTGTCCTCTTCAGTGCCGAAGCCGCACCTGAAAAGAAGAATCTATTAAAGAGTTCAAACTGCACAAGAAACCTTGAAAAAATCAAGAAATACAAGAAATAGAACAGTGGAAGAGAGAGGGAGGGGTCGCACAAATTCCGCTTCGGAGGGGGGGGGGTCGTAAATTTCCAGCAAAAATCGAACCCCACGCTTGACCCTGGTATGGAGTAGTGAAAAAGTCACACCACTGGGAACGTACCAAATGCGCCACTTTATTACTTCCAGAAAAGGAAATCCGCATCCAGCAAGCCATAGAATACAACCGGTCAGAAGCAATAAGCAAGGCGGAGCTCAATTAGTTGCTACATTTGTTCGAATTATGTGTTGTGTTTGCTGTCAGCCATATTTCTGTTCATGCATCTTTTATGAAATAATGAACTGCATTTTTGAAGACATCTTCCGGCCGACCTTTTAGTTGTGATCATGGTTTGCAGTCCCCCATTTGAATTCCTCAGCTAGACTGGGTCAGTTATGGGTTTGCTGGTGGGTCCCAACTCACCATCAGTTAAAAACGGGTGGATTGGTTAATGTTTCGGTGAGGTTTATTAATAAACTGCGACAGAGTGAAGTTGCCAGTTGTAATTGCACCACGAACCTGGCTAACTTAAGAACATATGGCTAGCCTAGGTGAGGGAATCTTGTGAACAGCACGATATAATTAAGCAAGCCATGTAGTGGTTATGAGCCGCCGGTCATTTGACATTAGAGGTTGTGAATCACAGGTCGCAACGGTATACCATCTGTTCAGGCAAACCTCGGGAACGACCGCCGACGAACCGACGAGATCCAGTTAGCCCGCTTTTGGCCGACACGCAAAATGGGCAGAGTCGGGGGTTCATGGTGGCAGAGGTGAGGCGTCTTGCCTCAAAAGGTCCGGCGGCTGTTCATCGGTTCACACGCACTTCTGTCTGCGGTCCACCGCCACATGAGCAGCGGTTCATAGTCAAGGCGGAGAAGGAATGAGGAGGATTTACGAAAATCACGGATGGTGTCCCTTTTTTGTCCCCTAACTTTTCTTCCCTTTCAACAAAAATCTGGCCTGGCGAATAGCATCTTATCTGATTTATCCTGAGATCCGGACTTTTGAAGTAAGTCACGGATGCTGTCCCTTTTAACTTTCCGTCCCTTTCAACGAAAATGTGGCCTGGTTAAAGCGCCCTTGTCTTAATCATCCTATCTTAATCATCCTGTGATCCAGACTTTTAAAATAAGTCACGGATGGCGTCCTTTTTAAATTTTCGTTCCTTTCAACGGAAATTCGGCATTGTGAAACCGCCCTTATGTCAATCATACTGAGATCCTGGCTTGAAAATGTCGTTATCCTAACGGCCCATTTTCCTGGCGTTTGTAAAAAACCACCGTTGGTGCCTCTTTTGAGTTTTCGCTTTTTACTTTTTATGCTTAGTAGATCTTATCTAAAGTGCTTTTGGCTTTGTTATAGAAAAACAGACAAATCAATTCATTTTCATTTTCAATTTTCATTTTTCAATTTGATTCACAGGGTAATTGAACAAATAAAAAAATCAGTTACAGCTCCAGCTGGGAGCAGCAGCTAGAGATACATAGTGATTCAGATGACTGCATTGAGCAATTCAAAGAAGTAGAGAATATGGAAGCAAGAAAACTATATGAGAGCACCTTCAGTCACACACGTAATGCAAGAACAGACCTCTAAATCATAGCATTTTCAGCTAAAAGACGCAATGCAAAAACAGATCTCTAAGCATGGAGAGGCCGCATGTCAAGGATGTGTAATGTGTAGACAAATTGAATTGAGCTCTCTTGGCCAAAATTGGCTTATTTAATGTGGAAGTGATAATTGTCGTAATCTTTCTTCGTTGTGACATCGTTGAGATGCGGCCCCTGCAAGTAATTAGGGATTGTCCTCAGTGGTTCAGTGTTAGACGGCGATTTTATTCATTTGGAATGATTTCGGTGTTGAGCATCACGGGCCGCTTGCGCTTCTGAAGAGTTGTAGATGAGGAGTGCATCGCTTGTTTGCAATAGACAAGAATTAGTTCTCACATTTGACGGGACTAGCGTGCCGTCCTATTTAACGTGGTAGCTGCGTAAGTCGGTCCTAAGTGCACATTTTCGGAGCAGAAGTGTGTGAAAGACATTATTATTATTATTATTATTATTATTATTATTATTATTATTATTATTATTATTATTATTATTTATTACATGGAAACCCATGTTGACTGTGATATTATACGACACAACAAAACAAACCAACGAGTACGAACAAGGAATAAAACGATAATGCAGAAGTAAGGCTGTAGTAGAACATACGAAAAGAAAGCAAGTTTAGCATTACGGATCCAGGTGTTTTTCGATAAAGGTTTTGAATGCATATAAGGATTGTGGAATTGTACGATTTTTACTAATTTTAATGTAGCTAGATGTTGCCCTGTTAACGAAGAAATGTGCTCGACAACTGAGCCTGGCCTTCGGTACGATTAACTTCAGCGCACCGCCTCTCGTAATGGACGGCAGCGCAGTCAAGAATCCAGGTGCAATGCCAGAGGTTTTGGTCAAAATCTTGTGAACCATTATTAGATCGAACTTCTTCCTAGGACAAGCTAACGTTGGAAGTTTTAGATTGATATTTCTAACGACTGATCGAGGTATGCCATCATACGAGAACCCAAACATCCTTATAAAAAGCTTCCTTGTAAAACTGTTCTGTAATTTCTCCAGCTTTTCAATAATTTTCTTTTTATGAGGATTGAAGATAACGGTGCCATACTCGACTAGGGGTCTTATGTAAGTCTTATATGCCCTAATAAGAGTAGTTGGATCATTGGTTGTGAGCGCCCTGAAAACCTGATGAACCATAGAGTACGCTTTCATTACTATTCGCACACAGTGGTCATCAAAGTTAAGACTTTTGTTAACCAGGAAACCAAGGTCCACTATTTCCTGAACCTCGTTTATAGATGTGTCGCCAATCTGGTAATCAAACACAGGGTGATTAGAACCAATACGCAACAATTTAGTTTTCTCCTTGGACAATGGTAGCCGCCAGTCTTCAGACCATTTGTGGACCATAGAAATGGTATGCTGTAGCGTTTCACAATCGCTGGAACTGTTTACACACTGGTAAAGCTTGATGTCGTCGGCAAAAGCAATACATTTAACGCCAGATGAAGTGATGAGAGAAGGAAGCTCATAAGTATAGATATTAAACAGAACCGGAGATAGGACACCACCCTGGGGAACTCCGCTGAGGACGGATCGAGAACTGGAAAATGTATTGTTAAGTCGAACCATCATTGTTCTACCAGAGATGAACTCACGAATCCATGCAACAATACGCGGGTGTATTCCAACCATAAGTTTCCGAATCAGCTTGGGATGTGAGACTTTGTCAAATGCTTTGGAAAAGTCAAGGTACACACTATCCACACATTGCCCTCTATCTAGCGATGTGGTCCAGTCATTTAAGGACTCTAGCATGGCAGTGACGGTTGACTTGCCTTTTTGAAAACCATGCTGAAGGGGAGATATTACTGAGTGCTCCTGAAGGTGGTTGAGAATGTATTTCTTTAATATTTTTTCGAAAAGGCGAGCAAAGATTGACGTAATACTTATAGGTCTATAATTGGTTGCTAGGGATAGAGGGTTTTTTTTGGGATAGGCGTAACCAGCGACAATTTCCATCTCTTTGGGATTTCCGCCCGCATAAAGCTCAAATTAAAAATGTGTTGAAGCGGACTAGCTATGATATGAGCTACATTTTTTATAAACACCAAAGGAATTCCATCGGGAGTCACGGAGTAAGATGGCGGCCATCGGGACAAAAGATTATAAATTTCATCTGCGTAAAACCAGGCCGAATCAGACATAATAGGAAACTGCTGTTCATATGGCTCCGATAGATCAAAATCAGGCGAGAAGGAACTTGCGAAAGTGTCAGCCAATAGCTCAGCCTTACCAGAATCGGTTCTTATAATGTTCCCATCGCCAGTCACAAGAGCAGTTACAGAAGGCCTGGAGCGTAGCCTAGAGTTCAACAGTTTGTAAAAAGCAGACTTCGACTTCGAGTGTATAATTTTATTCTCTACAGACCTGTTATATTTAAACAAGTTGCGAGAGAATTTATGGTCCAACCTCTCATATGTCTTCCAATGAACCTCAGTATCGTACTTCCTCGCTCTATCCCATGCCAAAGACCTTTTCTGGAGCAAAGAATTGAGATACTGAGGAAGGTGAGCATGGTGGATTGGAACCCGTCGAATAGGTACAAAAAGTTCCATGCAATGGGACAGTATCGTGATGAATAGCTCATACTTTTCATCCACCGTTTCTACTGAATTAAGGGAGCTGAACCAATCAACGTTGCCTAGGTAGTAACGAATAGCCTCAAAATCAGCGGCTTTGAAATCCCGTTTACTGAGGAGGACAGTTGGCTCCTTGAGGGAATGCCTCTTGCGCCTCCAAAAAAGCCGTCCACTTCTTTTATACTGTTCTTTTACTAATAAGTTTGGACAAATATGGGCAGCGGTGGCCTGCAGCAGTCCTGCTAACACCTTCCCTCTTTGTATATGGCATGGACCGGCCATATACTCAGATTTTGGTCTGCAAAAACTGTCAATCCGAGCACTGTACACTACTGCTATAAAAACAAATTCTTTAAAAGTAAGGTTGATGGTCGTTATGTTTTATCAGAATTTGGCAATGAACACTGCGCTTTTTCATGTTATAGTAACTGTAGCTATTGTATAGTTATTAATAAAGAACCTTTCATAATAAGCAACTCCACCAAATTAAAAATTCGTACTAATGTTACAGAAGGTTGCAACTGTAATAGTAAAAATGTAGTTTATTGCCTTGAATGCAAGCAGTGTAACTTACAATATGTGGAACTTACTACTAGAATGTTTACGTTTAGGATAAAGGAGCATCTATATCATATATTTAAGAACGACGTCAATATTTATATGATCACTTCAAAATTAAATGCCCTAATAAAGAGGTAGTTTTTCACATATTAGACGATAAGGCTGAAAACATAGATAAACAATTACTACACAATAAAGAATTATTTTGGATTAAATTACTTAACAGCTTATCCATTAGGATTAAACGATAACATTAAAGGTTACGGTAACATTTCCGACATAGCTAATCCACTCACCTTTAAGGACAATCACCCCTTTTACAGTTTATTCGTAGTAAAAAAATAGGGTGCGTAGTAAAAGGAGAAATAAAAATAAAAATAGAGAAGGTTTAGATTCATTTATAGATAATATTACACACATGAACGATTCTTGGACAATTTATAAGTATATTAAAAGCTTAAAAAAGACTTTTGTTAAACAAATCATAGCTTTTTGTTTTAATGGCAGTTCTTTAACTAATTTTAATGAGTTTTATAAACGAACTCTGTTAAGTGTACTTTGCACGTTCCAATTTTCAATAAAAAGCAATAATAAAGGTAGCAAGAAAGATAAAGATAAATTTAATATTATCACTACTACCTTTATTCATAGTATTTTAGATAATATTAACTTTAATAGAACCCTTAATAACAGTTATGTTAGAAATGTTATACAAGAAACCAATAAGCAGTTTCATCGTAACAAGCTAGTGTACACATACTCCCCAGCCATATCGCTTCACTTATTTAACTATAACAAAACACTTAAAAGTATTAATAAGGAAGATTTGCTTAGATTGGTTAATAGTAATTGTATTTGTAATAAAACGTTTTATGATAGATTTATAGATGATAACCATGGTCATATAATTACAGGTAATTTAACAATAATTAAGGATAATTATCTTCGCGCTGTAATGAACAAGGGAACTAAGTTTAGGTGTAATGAGGATATTGGTAAAAAGGATATTTACAAATGGATCACATTCACCATAGACAAGGTTATAAGTTCTTTCAAAAAGGTTTACAAACTTAACAAGTGCCAGATAGATAACATTTTTAATTTCCTAAGGCAACAGTTTATAAGGAAATTTAAACCTTTGCTATACAGTGATAAGCTCAAGGTTAACATTTACAATTATAACTCTAATTATTTGAAGTTCTTACACAGAAACTTTGTTTCATGTCCTTTGGATAAAGCTAGCAATAATTACGGTATTATTTGCAAAAAATATTACATAATGGTTATTCTAAAAGAAATGGGTATTGATATTGTGGACTATAGTTGTGCCCGAACGAATATATTCGAATAATTATTCGAATAATTTATTCGAATATTCATTCGAATTATTCGATCATTCGGTTTTCTTGATTTTCGAATATTCGTTCGAATTCGATTATCGATAATTTTCAAAAGTCGAATATTCGTTCGAATTCGATTATCGATAATTTTGAAAAGTCGAATATTCGTTCGAATTCGATTATCGATGATTTTCAAAAGTCGAATATTCGTTCGAATTCGATTATCGATGATTTTCAAAAGTCGAATATTCATTCGAATTCGAACATCGAAGGGAGCCATATTCGAATATTATTCGAATCGAATAGTCAAACTCTATTCGATCGAATAATTTTATTCGAATATCGGATAAACCTGAGCTGGTAGTAGGAACATACAGATTTTGATCGCGCGCGGCGGCCTCTGTCGCACGTGCGGCGAACCGCCACTGACGCAGGGCTCTCTAGGTGGGCTGTCAGGGGGAAATGGAGCTCTAACAAACTCCCGAGGTATGCTGTATTGTATCTAGATATGTGGCTTTAAGAAGTGGAGCTTCTTGTCACAAAGGGACCCCAAATCTTTTCACAATGGAAACAGCTGAAAACAACAAACAACAACATTTTTTCGATTAGGTCATCCAATTCCTTCTCGAAATATCGATTTTCTTTGAATAAGTGCACCGTAGGACTCTCAAATAGCTGAGCAGGGGCAGCAAAAGAGGTTTATGCAGTTATAAGAGCTTTAGAATCCGTGAGTGCAGCAACACACACTATGTAGACGTCGCGCTTGTCACAGCAGTCGCCGCGGCCGCCCGCGCTTTTGTATGTTCAGCTTGCTCCCCATAAACCTGCAGCCGGAAGGATGGATTTGTGCCACTTGACAAAAGACCCGTAACCTCTAGAGGTCGACCACTTGACAGATTACCTGAAAGTCGCCCGATTCAAATATTTTCGCGGTGGTACCACTCGACCGCGAAGGCGCGAACCCAGCCTGCGGGTGCTCCTGCTTTTAGGAGACATAGCTGTTTTCCACTTTCTGCTTATTTTCCGTTTCGGGTTATGAGGACAATGAGCTGAAATCGATACAACCGCTGATGACAAGGAACACTGCATGTCCTTTTGTGAACATCAAGAAACGGCTCTGAGTGGATTTTGCCTACATCCAGATTGAATGAGGTTATCTAGCCAGACCAACATGTTCTCCTCATCTTCGACTGGCACATCCTTTTGCAATGCCTTTGTAATATATTACATCTTTCTTTTTACTTTAAAAGGCTATCAGATTTTTATTAATCTCCATCACACAATTTTTCTTTTTCATAATAGCTATTTGATGCGGAAAACTCATCCAAATGGATCTAGTGCTGCTTTTAAAACAGGAAAATGGGATACTAACATCGTTCAGTGACAAAATCTGCCAATGAGGACGAAGAGAAAATGTCTCGCCTAATGACATCACTAATCGAGATTGCACACGCTTCAGTGCAGTCCTAGCTTGAGGTGACCGCATCTTATCGTCACATTACATTCAGTGGTTTCCACCTTCGTAAAACGGAATGCTTAATTACCAGTTCAGAAATCAGTTCAGCAAAGGGGTTGACCACACCAGTACGGTGTAAAAATCTTCAGTTAGTGCAACATCAAATGTGTTTTAGGACTGCCTCAAGCGCAAATAGGGTCCAGGTGGGTCAACCCTAGTCAGAGGTTGTACGCCTTTGTAATATGTGTATGTACAGTTACATCATAAATAGCCTACCTCAGATCATTTGTTGCCTTAGCCTGACCTCCTAGGTGGGCTTTTACTGGTACTTAACGTACCCTTCTTCGCTCTGCACTTTCCCCGGGCTCGGGCTACGCAGCGACCGCTGCATGGTAGTCGTCCTCACTGCTAAGTGAGATTGGTCCTTGAGGATTAGGTAAGCACCTAGTTGAGTTGGTCTCCACCTGGTGGTCTATCCCTGCTCCTCCCTTGTCCCATCCGCCCCTAGTTGCGTGAGTGAAGCCCAAAGGGAGTCAAGAGCGAGTCACTCGGGTGGTACCCAGACCTCAGTGTTCGGACGGGCCCTGATTGCAATTCTCACATACTAGCCAAACTTTGGTGGTGGCAGTTGATCCTTGTTGAGTGCAATTAACCCATTTGAGATATCTAATTCATTTGAGGCCACTAGCATTTGCTCCTTTTGAAACCATTTTGATTACTTCCTCATTTATTGTCGCGTTCGTTTCGAAGTCGTTGTTTCGCTGTTCCGTATTTGTGTTTGTTCTTAAGTTTATCATAAACTTTATAAAACTAAACGGTGTAACTACCGTCTGACATACGGTTCAGCCGTCGGATTATTAGAGGGGAGATAAAAGAAACGCTAGGATACCTTAGGTGACCTTCTCTGAGTTGTCAAGTCGGATTAGGTACCGGCAGCTTCAGAATAGTTTACTTAACGAAGAAGAGCATAATGTCGGTAGACCTGCACGGTTTAAGTGCTTCTAGAAGCCGTTCTGCCTGTTCGCCTAGCGACGGCGCAGAAGGACACCGACTAAGTTCTCCGGGTGGAGAAGCGGGAAGGCCGGATGGCAAGGATAACCTCGCACCCACCTGCGGACTGAGTCGGGAGTTGACAAGTATTTCGTCATCATCCATACTTCCTCCCGCAACTCAATCAAATCAAAGTCCGCCCAACTTGACATGGGGGCCAAGCCGACCCTCAGGTAATCTGACAGGTAACTTGACATGGGGGCCAATCCGACCCTCAGGTAATCTGACAGGTAACTTGACAGGTAGCGTGACACGCACCGGAACACGACTTCAACAAGACATGTTTCAGGATATGAACTACCAAAACTGGGACTCACAAGTGCTGCAAACAGCCGTGCAGCTGGCACAAAAAGCCCTGCAGGATGCGCTTAAGCCGGCTGGCTTAGAGATACCTCATCGAGCACCAGAGGCGCACAGGAGCTGGGGAGTAGTACCAGACCAAGTGCAGTCGGCTCCACATGAGATGAACTCAGCAGCAGCCTTGATCCAAAACATAGTCACAACATGCGACGCAGCGTTAATTGCACATTTTCGCCACCTTTCGCAACGCAAACGCCAGAGCGTATTAGAGGAAATTCAAAAAGCGGCCGATGCGGCCAAGAACTCGCTTTTTCAGTCGGGCGAAGACCCGCTGTTAGTGGCGAGGATGACGCAGATCTCGGGAATGTCCGGCCAGGACTTGTGTCAAAAACTTCCTGCGCTGTTAGAAAGTGGCTTGCGCCTTGACGTCATTGCTTGTGCGTTGCACTGCGATACCGACCATATCCTAGCTACCATAGCAGAGAGGGAGGCGGTCATCGCACAGCTTCAGCGCCAAGTAGCGACGTTGCGGACGCAGCCGGGTGGGCATCAAGACCGAGTGAAACATGGGGAGCCGGTCAGGCCTGTAGCATCGCCGCCAATCCCTCTCACGGGTAAGTCCAGAACCAAGACACGGAGTTCGGACCCCAACGCATGTGATACATCCATGCAGTCCCGTGGATTGAGCCGGTCGCGGCCGATTGACAGAGAAGATGCCACCAAGACATTCCGCCATCGTCAGAGATCGGGATCGTCATTGCGGACATTGTCAGAGACTACTTCTCGATGTCGAACGACGGGTAACTCCGCTGAGAATCTAAGCGTCCAGTCATATACTGACAATAAGAGTACCTGTAGTAATTGTTCGCCGAGGAAGGACGATGTCCTGTGCGCATTAAAAGAGGTGCTTAAAACCCAGTCGGTAGCCGACGTAGGTGTTTATGATGGGTCTTCATCCTTCGACGACTTCATTCGTCGGTTAGAAGTGAAATACCCGGGAACCCTATGGAGTGACGAAGACAGGAAAACGATTTTGTTGACGCACTTAGGAGGAACGATTAGAGCCCTAATCGATACGTCGCCGGAGATTGGCCGCAATGCTTCGTATCAGTCGGTCGTGAAATTCCTCCGGGAGGCCCGTCGAACCCCAGGTGAACGTCTGCAAGCCGAAATGGACTGGAAGAATCTCCGGATTATGGACGACGAATCCGTAGCGGACTTTGTGTGTCGCATGAGGCAGATTGCGAAGCGCATGGTGCCGGAGCAGGCAACGGACTTCCAGCTTGGAAGCAAACTGTATGAGTGCCTAGCCCATTGGAAGGACTCGTACTACATGCTCGCTGCACTTGAAGCCCCGGAGGGCCAAGTGTTTCAAGAAGTCCGAACTGTAGCTTTACGGCTCGAGCGGGTACGCATAGCCCAGGAAGCGATCCAGTCACCCACGGAAAATCGTCGGCAAGCCGGTCTACCCTCCACGGCATATGAAGCTTCTTCAGGGGATAGCTCCACTAGTAGTCCTTCACCAAGTACAACCGGATGGTCGAGCAGAAGCCGGAATGGCCATAGACGCAACAGACGACGTCACAAGCCTCAGCCTACTAGACCCAGTAATGGACAGGCAACACAACCGGGAGGCATTAGGCCACTAAATATGGCAGTGACAGAGCCGTCTAGGTCAAACAGAAGCGGCCGGAAGCAATCTCTTGCAACGCTTCTTGATTCATGGTGCGCCGCGATAGCCGTTCCAGGTGTCCCGACAAAACCCTTGGCAAGCAATGCCATTGTAGTGTCCGGATAATGGGCACCACAGCGAAAGCTCTGATAGACACGGGATCCGTGCTTTCAATAATCTCCACGGGATTCTTGTACCCCTTGAAAGAAAAGGGAGAGGTCACCTTCCATGGTCACCTTACTGGGGCCGCCAAGGGATAACAGTATCTTGGATGTATCCGGGAACCGCATGAAGTTTCTAATGCGGCTAGATACCCAGTTGGTGCTCCAGCCGGGAGGCAAAAAGGCAAAGGTTCAGTTCCACATCCCGGAAAGCCGATAGGCAACTCATTCTCTTGGGTACTAACGCTCTAGAAGCTCTGGGAGTAGGTATTCAATTTAACCACTCAGGCTGGCAGCTGACCCACAAGAGCAGGAATGAACCGCCTACCCGGAAAGGGCAACGTGGTAGAGTTCGGAAAGCACGTTCAAAGTCAACGGTAACCATAGCTCCCCTTACCGTTGCTAACACGCATGACACCCATCCAGGTAAGGGCACAGATAAAAGTTTCTGTTCCAAAGACAGCCGGATAGGGCCTGGTTCATGCCACATTGCCAACGGAGACGCTGTTGTTCCGGTCATACAGCCGTTAGGTAAAAATGAAGAGCCCGTGCGAGTTCAGTGCGACCACCTGGCTAAAGTGCCAGCTGGTATCAGTAATTCTCCTATACCAACTACCGTTCGTGGCCAGCGCCGAGGTAGGCCACGTAAACGTAAGCGTAAGCGTAAACGACCACAAAAGGTTCCATCCAATCGTCCAGCATCAGGTACTATTCTCATTCCTTCTGTACTCTGATTGCCCCACTAAGTCTTGTGTTTTGAAAGCTTTTCCTTCAGCTATCGCACGAGCCGTTTCGATGGAATATGTATGGCCGGGTTGGTGTGGTAGCGGTGTGCAGCAGTGGCGTTGTCGGGGGCCGCGAATGCTGCGCCGAATCTATTGGCCGACGCTGAAGCCGGAGGCGAGGCCTTCTCGGGTGCGAGAGTGAGCTCAGCTCTTCGCCATACCCATTCAAACCCACATGAGCCGTAACCGTATCCCTTCCACAGTTCTTGTGTTGATAGGTTGCTGCTTCTCTTCTCCGTTGGAAGCCCATTCTTCCCAAACATACGGTTACGTACCCTGCCTGAATTCTCATTGGCCAGCGGATCAGCCATTGTTCTCCTCGGCCCTTTCTTTAACCTCTTCTAGCTGATCCATTCACTGATTCTATCTAGATGTAGTTCACCAGCGGCCATTGATGTCGCCATACATGTCGGTTAATGACATTGCTCCACGTGATACTCTAGATTTATTATAAGAGCCAATGTACTAACCATATTAAGAGTTTAGGCACACTAGCACTTATTATGTGCATAATAGGACCAATGGACGCCAGCCCCATTAAACTAAAATTTTCCCTTTAAATAGAGTCCCTGAAAGAACTCTTGGGCTGAGTGGAGCAGCCTCTTTTCAAAAGGGGGGGGGGGGCATGTCAAGTCCGGGTCCAGCGTCCATCGGACCCCCAGTGTCGATCGGTGTCGATATTTCTCTTAGCGTCGGCACTCTCCTCCTTCGGAACACTATTTCCTACGGACCCCTCTCCTTCGCCATGGCTGGGGCCGTCCGAACGAGGCCTGGGGGTTGATCGGCGTTGATCAGTTACCGCGGGAACCGCGCCGCATCGGACCATGTGCAGCGGCCCGGGTCCCCAGAAGAGTAGTCTTGGTTCCTTGCTGCGGAGCAGCCGGTCCGGCCTTGAGGGCCGTATTTCTTTCGTTTGCTTCGTTCCATTTTATTCCCTAACTGCTTTCACGTGGGTCCAGCCTCTCACTCAGAGACGTTAGGAGTGTAGCGAGCACATCATTAAGAGCTAGGTTTTGCATCGTCGGTCGAAACCCGGCGCCGTCATCCTAGTCTTGCCTCTCGTAGCCCACGGGACGATAATAGGTGTCTCCCGGACAAGGCAGCGGTAGGGTTAGGCACATTCCCCTTCCGCTGAGAGTGAGTGTTTTCGCTGAACGTAGCGACCAGGAGCCCTAGTGCTCTTGACATCTTTTGGTGCTCCACTCCCCACGGTCCCTTCATCCTCTCCCACTGTTTCGGCTGACATAACTAATCATCACTCCGTCCAACCTTGTACCCAGCCGCACGCTTCACAGCCGGCTTTGCGTTCTTCGTGGCTAACAGCAGTTAGCCCCAATTCCCCTCTTTTGTGTCGTAGGCCAAACCTCAGCCTCCACGGTAGGGGTACTCATTGGGTGGAGACCCACTAAATTAGGGGAAGAGTCTAGGTAGTCCCTAAGGGCTTACACACCCGGCTCCCCCATAGTGTAGACTCCCCAGTGAGTTCGGGCAGGAGTGGCGCATCCGCCTCCTAGCCTGGTTGAGACCAGTGTAGTCGGCCTGAGTGTTAGTAGGCGTTAGCACTTGTGAGAAGTAAAGGGGGTGCTTTCCGGGCGTAGCTTCATCTAGTGGAGAGTCTAGTTGTTTAGCAGTCGGCTGGCGACTCCTGGTGGCGTTGGGATAAAACACACCATTGCTGCAGAAAACTTCGGTTTCAAAAAGTAAATAGGACCGTACTGCATGGTGACCCACTTCCCGGACCCTATTTGCGCCCTACCTCACATGGTGACACCTCCCTAAGCAACTTTGCACCCTTTTCTGTATTGCTTATTTATTACCCAGTATACATTATTGTTATTTTGCTGTTTCCTAGGACAAAGAACAATTTTAGCGAACTTTCCTTCTTCTTCTTCTTCTTCTTCTTCTTCTTTTTCTTCTTCTTCTTCTTCTTCTGAGCGTTTAGTCCCGCACAGTCGCAGGGTCCGCTGCTTTTGTGATCCGTCGCCACCTCATTCTATCAAGGGCGTCATCTGGCGGCGAGATCTCTTGATGACGTCCCTCCACCTTTTCCTTGGGGCTCCTCTCGGACGCTTTCCGGTGCCTCGAAATTCAGGGTCAACATCGTGGGATGGTCCTCTTGTCTTCTGAGGATGTGTCCGTACCATCTAAGCCGCTGCTCCCTCATCTTCAGCTGGATCGGGGCTGTATTCATCACTGTCCTAACATCCTCATTTCGTACTCTGTCCTGACGGGTCCATCCACATGCCCATCTGAGCATCCTCATTTCCGCGGCCTGCAGTTGCCGCTCCTGTGCTCTACCCAGGGCCCAGCACTCACAGCCATAGAGGAGGGCAGGCCTCACTACTGTTCTATATAGCTTGCCCTTGAGTGTCCTGGAGCACCTACGGTCGCAGACGATTCCTGCAGAGGATTCCTGTGGACTCCCTCCATTTGAGACATGCTGCATTAATACGTCCCCTGACCGCCTGATCCACGCTTCCTTCCTCGGATAGGTCGCTTCCGAGCTAGCGGAATTCTTCCCCCTTTTCGATCTTCTCCCCATGGCAGTCTAGGATCGGTTCGGTGCACTGCTCGGAGCTGATGAACTTCGTCTTCTTCACGTTCAGCCGTAGGCCGTTGTTTGCGAGGGCTCCTTGCCACAACTGCACCTTCTTTTCCAACTCCTCACGGCTGTCCGCTACTAGGGCGATATCGTCAGCGTAGAGGATGGTCCTGAGGGGACCTTCCTCAAGGTGGTTCACTATGCAATCAAGCGTCAGCACGAAGAGAAACGGACTCAGAGCTGACCCTTGATGCACCCCCACTGGGATATCCATATTCTTTGTCATTCCGTGTGGAGTTCGTACCGCCGCTTTCGAGCCCTCGTACATGTCCTTTATGACCGAGATGAGGCGTTCCGGCACACCCCTACCTCGAAGGGATATCCAGAGCATGGCCCGGTGTAGCCTGTCGTATGCTTTCTCCAAGTCCAGGAATGCCAGGTAGCAGGGCTTTCGTTTCTCCCGATACTTCTCCATCACCTGGCGAGCGATAAAGATCGCGTCCGTGGTGGACCTCTCAGGCATGAAGCCCCACTGCTCTTGGGATATGGTGACCATTTCCCTTAGCCTCGAATCGACCAGTCGTTCGCAGACCTTCATCGTATGTGAGATTAGTTTGATCCCGCGGTAATTGGAGCACTCGGACGCGTCCCCCTTCTGCTTAAAGAGGGGGACTATGATGCTGTTCCTCCAGTCATCTGGCATCTTATCCTCTATCGTGACTCTGTTGATGAACTGTGTCAGCCAATTGACTCCGCAGTTCCCAAGCATTTTCCAGGCCTCTACTGGCAGCCAATCAGGGCCAGCTGCCTTTCCGAGCTTCATCTTCCCTATGGCACTGCGAACCTCTTCCTGCGTCCATGACGGGATGGGTCCTTCCGTTGGCTGTTCTTCTTGGACTTCCCGACGCGGGAATTCCTCATTCAGCAGTTCCTTGAAGTACTCCTCCCATCTTTTTCTGACCTCAACCGGCTTCCGTAGTACCCTACCGTCAGCACTCTTCACAGTCTTCACTGCTCGAATGTCGAGGCTAGCTCTATGACGTGCCTTGGCCAGACGGATGGCGAACTTCTCTCCCTGTGGCTCGTCCAGTTTTTCGTATAGGCCATCCATCCCCGCGCTCTTTGCCCTTGCTACCGCTGCTTTTGCCAGCCTCTTCATCTTCCTGTAAGCTGTAAAATGCTCGGGTGCCCTTGTCTTCTGCCACTGCCTATAGACCTCCTTCTTTTTCCTCACCGCAGCCTGCACCTCTTCATTCCAGAACCATGCAGCCTTACTTCCTCTGGTTCCTCCCTTTGTTTCGCCGAGGGTTTCCTTGGCACATCGCAGGATCGTTTGGGTCACCCTCCTCCAGGTCTCGTTTACGGGCCGGTTGGATCAATTTTAGGGAACTTTCCACCGCCAGGAATTCAGTAACTACTGCTAGCTGAGCAGCAAAGCTCGCGTAAGTTGCTGATTCAGATACATTTTCTTGTTTCACTTCGTTGTAACATCGTAAGGACAAAGATGTTGGAATAAAGTGTATTCCTTCGCATTTCAGAGTTCAAAAAATGCGAGGATCGAGTGTTGTATAGGAATTCTTCAGTAAGGATGTCGATGAGAATGGATTCCGTGTTGCTCTGTGCAACATATGCAAAAGGCGGATGAAGATACCGTTGTCGAGGACAACTACGAATCTTTGTATCACTTGGAAAAACACCACAGTTCTGTCCTGCAGAGCGCACGGTATTCTGAAAAGACGAAGCCTCCGAGGCTACGAAAGTTCAAACGACTATGACGCGATCCTTCACCCAATAATGAACTCGCAATCAAAAATATCGGTACATGGCAACCTCGCCGTATTAATAGCGGATTGCTCCCTTTCGTTGCGAGTTGCATCAACCGCAGGCTTTGAAAAGTTTGTTACGTCGTTGAATCCTAGCTACGAACCACCAACGAGGCAAGCAATCCTCAGCATTCTGAAGAAAAATGTGGACGACATTGACCGCCGCACAGAATTTTATTGGCTGATCCAAACAACTTTTTCGGAATCACGATGGATCGCTTGAGTTCGCTCAACTGCGGAACGGGACATTCGGCGATTACAGGGCATACTATGCGCTCAACATGACATTCTAGGACTTCGGCCATTCTAGACTGCGTTCCGATGGGCCTCTCAAGGTGACTATTACTTTTCTGTTCCACTACACCAATGCCTTAAGCATAAGCACGACCTTCAGTCGATGGGCTACAAAAGACTGTGGTGTAAGCCAGCGGGAGCGTTCCAAGAGACACACGTTGGGATGGTGTGGCTGGTTGTTCCCGTGGACATCAATTTAGTGGAATTTGATCCATATCGATTGGTGGCGATGCATACTCGAAAAACGAACTTCAGATTCGTGTTCAGCGACCTCGATTGCCCCAGGGCTGATGCTTCGGGCCCCTTGAACGACATCAATTGTTGAGTATCGCCAATACGCCAGTGTGACGGACGGACAGAAGTACGGAAAAACACGCGCTCTACTCTTTTGTATATAGTAGGATTCGTTCATTCGAACAAATTATTCGACTATTCGATCATTCGAAAATTTTCGACATCGAATAAATTCGACTATTCGATCATTCGAAAATTTTCGACATCGAATAAATTCGACTATTCGATCATTCGAGAATTTTCGACATCGAATAAATTCGGCTATTCGATCATTCGAAAATTTTCGACATCGAATAAATTCGATCGTTCATTCGTTCGAAAAATCTCGACGTCGAATAAATTCGATCGTTCGTTCGTTTGGAAATTTTCGACATCGAGTTTCATTCGTTCGGAAATTTTCGACATCGAATAAATTCGCTCGATCATTCGATCGGAAATTTTTGACGTCGAATAAATTCGATCGTTCATTCGTTCGATAAAATTTCGAAAAAGCACAACTATATTGTGGACGATTCCATGCAGAATAGCACTAATGCTGCTATATATGCTACTTATACGTACAAAAGTAGACACGAAATTATTGAATGTCATACTAAATTTTGCAGTACTATGGGCTTAAATATGGTTGCAGATCCTGCAATACCCTATATTTATTGTCTTCCTAAACTACATAAAACACCTATAAAGTTTAGGTTTATAACAGGAGAATCTAATAGTAGTATTAATCCTTTAGCAATTGAAATGCAAAATATTTTTACATTTATAAAAACACATTTTAAAAATTATGTTAATTCTGTCAAATATAGGAATCATAAGTTTACAGGTTACTGGGCTATTGATAATATTGATATTAGTGATAGTATAAGAGACATCTCTACTAAAGGTTTAAAAGTTTTCTCAGCCGACTTTACCAACATGTTTACCAATCTTCCACATAGTGTTATTTTGCGAAATATACAAGGTATACTCAGCATCTGTTTTAAAAATGCTAATAAAAAGTATGTAGCATTTAACGGTTATAATAAGGTATACTATACGGACAATAGTACGATAAAAAACAGCAGAACTTACAGTATTCAAGAACTTCTATATTATGTTGAATTTCTTTTAAATAACAGTTTCTGTAGATTTAGTGATTTCATTTTTAAACAGAAATTAGGTGTTCCGCAAGGGTGTGGTAATTTCAGCCCATTGCTCGCGGATCTTACTATGTCCTTTTTTGAATATGAATATTCCATTAAACATTTTAGCTATCGTGGACTTTTCAAACCTTTTAGATACATGGATGACATCTTAGTAATACATGATAGTTATAGCGACCATATTGTTGAAATTTTAAAAAGAGTTTATAATGATGTCCTTACATTCGAAACTACTCATAAAAGTGATTATAGTTGTAGCTACTTGGATTTGGATATACAAGTTAGCGATAATAATATTTCCACTAAACTTTATAACAAAACGGATGACTTCACTTTTCCTGTAAAGCGACTTCCGCATGCACATTCTTCTCTTTCCGTTAATATTAAAAATGCTACTATTTATGGAGAGGTCTTACGCATCGCACGCACATGTACACGTTTTGAAGATTTCACTGAGTGTCTAGAAAGGCTAGCTGACATTTTGTTGAATAATGACTACGATAAAAATTGGATTATTAGCAGTATATTTAAAAGCATCTGTAAAAATAAATACATTAAATTCAAATACGGTATTACTAATATAAAGGGAATATTTCTCAACAACCTCAAACCAATATTCACCACTTAATTTCCTTTATTTTAGGACATTTGCTCTTTTATAGCAGGTTTCTCTAACTTTATATAGTTCAACATAACAATTTTATGGTTACCATATAACCTTCTTTACCTTTTTTTGGTTGCTATTATTACTTATTCTTTCTTATACAGCCCGGGTCGATTCTTTTACTGGTTTAGAAGGTCTTTTATCGTTTACTTCCGATAATTACCATGGTTTCCTATGTCCGTGGTAGTTTTCGTGCTCCAATGATAACGGGTGCGGTATCACACGCTGCGTATAATATTTTACGATTTTCCGGCAAGGGTCCTTATTTCTCTTCTTCTCCTGCCTTTCTCTGCTCATTCTTCCACCTTTTCTTTCTCCTCACCGCTATAGTTGTTATGCTTGTTTGTTTTACCCACCTTTCCTTGCTTCCTTATAGTCGCTTCGGCTGTTTTATGTCCGGTTTTGTCGAAATACCATTGCGATGCTTACAGGTGTCGCACTTCAGCGGAAGGAGCGATTCCTTCGGAGATGGATCCTGTCCAGGTACGTTGTTTTTATACATCCTTAAGAGCTTCCCTCCTTACTGAGGAGTTCCGGGGAAGCTCTTCTTTTCTTTTATTTCTCTTACATTCGTCTAAGGGTAGGAACGAAACGAATGTAAGAACGTAAGATTAATTTTTATTGTTCTGTTTTAATTGATTATGTTAAGCTTGAATGTGACTACCGCATGATCGCTGGTGCCAACAGGTGGCCCTAACGATAAGTCATAAATGATATTACTGCGATTGCAAAGAACGAGGTCTAGTACATTGCTACCAAGTGTTCCTTTTGCAACTAATTGCAATAGTGAATGCGACTCGCACAAGTCAAGAAAGGCTTTGGATTGACAGGACTTGGCGAGTGGCTTAGGGCCGGTCCAAGTAATGTCAGGAAGGTTGAAATCTCCCATAACTACCGAAGGATGGTCACAAGAAATAAGATCACTCAATGCTTTGAACATTTGGGCGGACAAAGCGGAAGGACAAGATGGCGCTTTGTAAAGAATCAGAATCCGTACAGCGGAGGCGCGTATCGTGACATCACAACAAAGAATTTCATAACCATTGAGTACGGATTCATGGAAAATTAATATAGGTGAAAGCGTTTTCCTTACAAAACACGCCACCCCACCTCCTTTTTTACCTCGGCGGTCACACCGGAAAACTATAAACTGGCGCTGCCGTCCACCAAGGACGCAGTCAATGCCAAAGTCAGGAGAAAGCCAGGTTTCAGTTAGAGCGATGACGTCAAAATCATTAGCACCCAAAATGCAATTAAGCGCGTGAAGATTTTTAAGGACTGAACGGATATTAGTCAAAAAGAATGAGGATGAGAGACTTCCACCTGGAGCCCGATGATGCCTCACTTGTTTGACGAGTTAGAAGGGCATGAATTATTATGATCTGTGACATTGCTGCTATCCACAGGAACATTATTAGGCGCAGGAACATCAACTGATTGAGCTTGTGAAGATGAGGATTGCTGATGAATTCGCCGCGCCACTCGCTCTGCTCTCAAACGGTCCCTCTCCGCTTTGGTGAGGGAAGGTCTGATGAACAGCCCGGCCACCCTGAAGTGCCTCAAATGAGGAGCGCGTCGTATCATCAGCTTGGCAAAGAAAGAGGCCGGTAATACAACCTTAACAAGACGGGGATGGCTAGCATTGAAGCGCCCAAGACGGTATACTGACAAAGTAGAACAATCGATTGACAAGAAGTCCATGATCTCTCGCACAGCGTTAAAATCGTGAAGAACACGAGAAGAAGAATGCTCGGCCTGACTTTCATTTAAGCCGGCGATGACAACAGATCGGTTACGCTCGATTTCTTCATACGAGGTAGTAGGCGTAGGAGGAGAAGAGCTAACAGGATTATCGATTTCCATCGTTTGGGACGTATGCTGAGACGAAGTGGAATAGGAACTCAACGTAGTCTTCAGAACCGTGATCTCAGCCCTAAGGGAAGAAATAGTGTCTGTCATTTCACGGAAATGCTCCATCATTGAACGTAAATGCCTCCTATCATCTAAAAGAATCGATATCACCATCCTCAACTGCAATGACACAGACTCGTCCCTCAGAATGGATTGGACTTGCTCATCCAAATCGCCAGAGGTTGACGGTGTCTTCTGTAGATCGACGCACTGGCGTTTGGACGGCTGCCGGCGGACCTGAACAGGATGGGAGGACAAGGGAGTGTTCATGTTCGTAGAAAACGGCTACTAGCAGTATGATGCACCAAGTGGGGTGGCTGAATTTGATAGCGAAACAGTTTCTCAGCCACAAGAAACTCCGCAGATAGATAGCAAATCGATACGCGGTCTTGCGGCGGGCAGAACAACCGAAGCAATTCACCTCCGTAGGTGGCGTTTTTTCTTCAAGACGAATTGCACACCGCGCCACAGCAGTGTTCAGCTAGTCGGCGTAGGCGAAGGTAGCAGCTTGAGTAATAGTAGGTAGTAGGTAAGAGAGAAATTGAAGACGGTTGATCGGTTGACAGATCGAATCGGGACCCGGCCGCTCGCGGCGAGACACGTGCCGTCCTATTTAACGTGGTAGCTGCGTAAGTCGGTCCTAAGTGCACATTTTCGGAGCAGAAGTGTGTGAAAGACATGAAGTGGAATATGAGTAGCACTACTCACAGTGCACACCCAATAGCCTTCCTTGCACAGGATATCCATCCGACTTTTGCCAACTTCAGCCACCGTAAAAGGTTTGACCGCTCCTCTTCATTGGTGCGTATTGCGTATTCCAGAACCTGTGCAGTGATCAGGACCAAAGCAGGAGTGGAACACTTTAGTGGCTGTCGAAGAGATATGAAAGCTTACAGGCTCCATCCGGCGGTGAGATCTCGCTCGTGCATATCAATATCAGGGTCGCGCAGCCCCAATGCATCCGTATGGAGGTTTAAATGTTAAGTGCTTCTCGATACGTGCAGACTACGCATCCCGAATTGCAATCGAGAGGACCTACCAGTGGGGAAGGCAACAATATCTTCGGGTAGGTCTTTAAGCTCAGGATCTTTGCCATGTTTGCCAGTGAGCCGACAAGCGAAACCTTGAATTTCGGACTCAAGATCGCAAGCTTAAGAGAACCATATGTGTTGTTATGTGAGTGTGGGGTGGGTGTTAATTAAAGAACAGAGGTCAACCATGCTTACATGCTGGAAATATCGTCTGCAAAAATCCAAGATCAGGGAATAGTGGTAATAGTGGTCGGTCGGCCAGGACGAGTTGGGCGCCGCCACCGCACAAGGATATTACCGAAGTCAGCGTCCTGTGAAATGAAGGTGGCGATGTCCGTTCCTCCTCGTGGTGCCACTGGAAACTGCTCGTTTGGTGAGCTAAGCTAAGCACGGACACTCGAATGCAGGCGACAGGCCCTTGTGACAGGCCGGCCTACGAAGACCCATGTCACATCACATGGTATATGACAGTTCAAGTATTTCGAGATAGTGCTACGGCGTCCGCAGGAGCCGACGCGCACTCGCAAAGCCCGGCGAGTGTGAGAAGTATGCGAGGGTCCCTGATGCGAGGACGGCATCGGGGGGCAACTGAGCTAGTCCGAAAGTCCCGTAACGTAAGCAGGACCCGCGTGGCAACGCTGATGTGGGTACGTTGACGGGCCGCTCGTGCGAGTTGGTTGAAGCACTGGAGCGTAGAAGAGTTGATTTCTGTGCGGTGCAGGAGACAAGGTGGTCCTGCCGCAAGTCAAGGGACATAGGACGTGGCTTCAAGGCCGTTCTATGTGGAAGTCCCAGGACCACCAATGGTGTCGGTGTAATCGTCTCCGAACGATTTCGTGACTCGATTGTAAGCGTCGAACGCTTTGACGATCGGTTAATGAAGATCGTTGTCGCCGCTAAGGAGCGACTCTATCACTTCTTCTCTGCGTATGCTCCGCAGACCGGCTGCTCAGAGCAAGCCAAGGATGAGTTTTGGAGCCTACTTGATGAGAAGACAGCAGAGATACCGTCGAAAGATGTCATCATAGTCGCTGGTGACCTTAATGGGCACGTAGGTGCTACGAAGGACGGTTACAGCTGTCATGGTGGTTTCGGGTACGGGTCACGTAAGCGTATGGTGAGCGTATTCTTGATTATGCGGAATCGCATAACCTCACCATAGTGAACACCGTCTTCCGAAAACGCGACTCCCACCTCATCTCATATTATAGTGGGAGCTCCAAGTCTCAGATAGACTTTGTGCTTGTTAAGGATCGTGACCGGAGTCTTGTCACAGACGCGAAGGTCGTGCCGTATGAGACGGTCGCCCCACAGCATCGACCGCTGATCTGTACTTTGAAGATCGCCCCTCCGAGGCTGAAGCAGGTCGAGCGATGCGGTGCACCAAGAATAAAGTGGTGGCGAATGAGAGAGAAGGAAGCAGCTGTGATTTCTCGCGTGCGGTTACCGACAGTCACGACTGTCGGCGAAACTTCGAAGAAGGCGACCGACGCGATTCGTCAAGCTGAACAGTCAGAACTTGGCATTACGAAGCCTGGGCGACGGAAGGTCAACAAGCAGACATGGCTGTGGACAAACGACGTGAAGGCAAAAGTGCGAGAGAAGAAGTCGCTCTATCACGTGTTTCTCGGCGAAAAGACAGCCGATAACTCTCGGAAGTACCAAGAAGCGAGGAAAGCTGCAAGGAAGGCCGTGGCTGTTGCAAAAGCCACTCATTATGCAGATGTCAACGAGAAACTCGAGTCACGCGATGGCGAGCGGTATCCGTACCGGCTTGCTAAGAATCGCCATCGGCAGACCGAGGACATTGAAAAGTTTTTCGGCATCAATGATGAGAACGGCCATCTTCTTATGGACCGCAAGAAAGCATTGAAGCGATGGCGCGATTACTTTGAGAAAATCTCTACGGTAGAATTTCCTCATCCAGCCATCCCTTCAACGGCTCCAACCCACGGCCCCGTTCAAATGATCACCGTGGAGGAGATTGAAGCGGCTTTGAAGAAGATGAGGCCAGGCAAAGCGACGGGCCCGACGCAGTGGCGGCTGACCTGTGGAAGTCAAGGTTTGGGTATCCGGCTGAGTGGTTGGCTAAGTTCTTTAATCAGGTTGTAGCAAAAAAGAAAGTACCTGACTGTTGGAGCCAAAGTACGACGATTCCGATTTGGAAGAAGAAGGGCAGTCCTGCAGACTGCTCCAACTACCGTCCGATTCGCTTGCTCTCGCACAGCATGAAGATCTTTGAGCGAATTGTCGACGGACGAATTCGTGACATCGTCCAGCTTTCCAGCAAGCAGTGCGGCTTCGTGGCTGGCTGTGGCACTGTTGATGCCATACACGCCGCCCGCCTCCTGATAGAAAAGCACCGCGAGAAACAGAAGCCAGTGCATATCGCCTTCCTCGACTTGGAGAAGGCCTTTGACCGCGTACCGCGTGAAGTGATATGGTACGCCCTGCGACGACATGGAGTTCCTGAAGAGCTCATAGAGTAGGTGCGAATCCTCTACTCTTGCCCAAAGAGTAGAGTTCAAGCTGCAGCCGGAACCTCGATGGAGTTCCCCATCTCTGTCGGGGTACACCAGGGTTCTGCGCTTTCCCCACTCCTTTTTGTTGTCGTGATGGACGCCATTACACGAGATCTTCAGAAGCCTGTCCCCTGGACACTGCTTTATGCTGATGACGTAATGCTCGCTTGCGAAGATAAAGATGAACTGGAGCGAGAGGTGCAAGCTTGGTGTGATCACTTGGAGCGATTTGGACTCAGATTGAACGTGAAGAAGACCGAATATCTAACGACAGACGTTACTGAGTCCAGCTCCATCAAGGTTAACGGCATCGAGCTCCCACGCACTTCGGTTTTTAAGTACTTGGGATCAGCAGTAGCATCTGATGGCAATCTGATGACTGAAGTGAACTCACGCGTGAGAGCAGCTTGGTCCAAGTGGCGCTCGTTGACTGGCGTGCTCTGCGATAGGAAGATACCAGAGCGCTTGAAGTCAAAAATATATAGAACAGTTGTCCGGCCGGTAGCGATGTACGGTGCTGAATGTTGGCCTGCGACCAAGGAGGTTGAAACGCGCCTCAGCATCATGGAGACGAAGATGCTGCGCTGGACGGCTGGCTGTCATGCGCATGGACCGCATCCGAAACGAAGCTATTCGGCAGAAGTTCGGTGTCGCGCCGATAGCGGACAAGATGCGCGAAGCTCGCTTACGATGGTACGGCCACGTTCTGCGTGGAAAGGAAGATAGCGTCCGCAATATAGGCCTTAAGTTCGAGGTGGTAGGAAAACGGCCTAGAGGGCGTCCGAAGCAGCGCTGGTCTGACACGTTACATATGGACTTGAAGGTTGCTGGTGTCCACCCTGATCTAGCGCTGGATCGGGAGAGGTGGCGTCATGACACCAGAATAGCGGACCCCGCTACTAAGCGGGACAGAAGCTTGAAGAAGAAGAAGAAGAAGCGTCCTGTGAAATGAAGCCCATTGTCGGAGTTAAGATGAATGGTGCTTTAGCCTCCATGATATAGACCTTGTTGAGGTTTTCTACACAAAACCTTGGCCTCCTGGCAGTGTTCTTCGGGACGCTGTGACGACGGAGCTGTTGGTTTTCCTAAGAGCTGCATCCTGTGCGAGACTGAGGCTTATCAACGAATCGATCTAAAGAGGACCTTCAATGAGCGAGGTGAAAGGCTGAAGTAGGACTAGAATTGATACCCCTACAGTGGCAGCCATCCGCTCTGGCGAAGGAGAGCACAGAACTCAGCTATAGGATTGCCTGCTCCCGTTCTTTACTGTCAGTGTGTCATCGCGTCCTTTTTCGTTTAGTGACACTTATGAGGACCCCATCCCGTCCCTGTTTGCGCCTATTTAGGTTTAGAAACTCATTATTTTGCGAGTTTTGCGGCTCACGTAATATATGAGCGTGCGGCGCTATGAAAGTTGGGAGGTCACCTTGTAAAAAGTCGCTAACACGAAGAAACGAAACGATGACACACTGATAACAAAGAAGACAAACAACCTACTCCCTTGCCTTCCTTGCCCAATTCGAAAGCAGATATAGAAGGCAAGATAAAACACGGATCTGTACACGAAAAAAGGAGACAAGACTACAAGAAGATAAAACACGAATCTGTATGCGAAAACAGATGACAAGACTGCATGACATGACTGAACGTAAGCCAAACCAACACCAATCGCGAGCGAATCGACGCCTACATCCTAGCAATCCTCGAAAGCTTGCACTCGAAAAAATATCTGCACAAGGTAAAGGAAGACGATTGACATCATTTAAAAAATCAAGCTGAACATTCTAAAACAAGATGATTGATATCAATTAAAATTCGAGCTGAACATTTAGAGACTTTGGTGCGATGAGAACAAGTTTCTAAGGCGCAAATAGGGTCGGGGGGTCACTTTGTATGACAGCGCTCTGTGCTTTTTGCAACCGGAATTTTTTGCAGCAATGGTGTGTTCTACCTCTGTGATGAACTGAGGTATGCCATTCCGGTATAACTTCACATACACGTTAAGTAGAAAGCAAACTAAGAGAAGGTGAAAGGGTGAGTGAACAAGATATTGTCCGTTTCGACCCTAACCCTTAGACGGACAATAACAAAAATAAACGAAATATAAAGTCAGTCCCGGGTCTCCTCAGTAAGGAAGACTGACTTTATAAGTATGTGTTAAGGAACTAACCTGTGTTTTAGGATATGATCCACTAAAACCTTCAGAGAAGTCCATGCACCACAACAGATAAATCACTAATACTAGAAATCACCAATTAGTACAACCTGCAAACAACTACCAAGTTGCGCGTCAAAGTAACACCAATCACCGTGGAAAACTCGACGAAAACGAACGAAACTTCGAAAACTAAACTGTGAGGCAAACAACGAACAAAGGCGCAAAGCAAATAATGAGCGTTAACTGGAGCGTTGGCCTTAAATCGTCTCAGCGAACGTTCCAGAGACTCAACACTCCTTCCCAAATCAATCGAAACAGGCGAGACAGTGGGCCGTGCAGCAATCCCGCGAACAATACGCCCCACACCACACACCGCCTCCCCGGCGCCCAGTTGCGACAAGGCTGGAATGGCCAGAAACTCCACCACTCCATCCAAATTAATCGTAATAGGCGAGACAGTGGGCCGTGAAGCAAACCAGCAAACAATACGCCCCACACTGCACACCGTCTCCCTGGTGCCTAGTTGTGACAAGGCTGGAATGGCCAGAGACTAAACCAATCCCTCCAAATCAATCGAAATAGGCGAGACAGTGGGCTGGGAAGCAAACCCGCGTACAATACGCCCCACACTTCAGTCCGTCTCCACGGCGCCTAGTTGCGTCAACTCAGAAATGGCGCAGTGTGCTGCGCATGAGCTTAGGAACTCCAAAAGAGACATTAGAGGCCACACAAGGCACTAATATAGTTGTGAGTTCTTAAGGAGGTGCCAGCACATTATTATTTGCACTGTTGAGCCTGCTAAATAAAGGCAGAGTGTACAATGGGTAAAAGCGCTGCATCAAACGTTAGCTAGACAATAAGGCCCCTGGACCGGAGTGCCTGCCTTTAACACACACCGTGTAACAGTCGGGAGACAGAGACTTGTGGCTAGGTATGTGTAACATATTGTAGAGTTGTGAAACGGTCACCATTTGGTGAATTTAAAATCTAATTTAAATTTGCCTTTATGTAAATTAAGGTTATACTTGTATATTATGAATTTGTTTCTATTAATGCATTTAGATAGAAAGTGGTCAAAATCTTTAGGGGTATATCCATTGTCTATTAATATTGAGTAAAGCAACCTTAACTTAGTTATAAAGTCTTGTAACAGACTGCAGGTACGTGCTATTCGTAACATTTCTGTATAAATTGTCGCTTGTTTAGTTCTATCACTGATATATGAACTTGAATTAGGAAGCCTGAGAACCTTAAAATTATAGTCATCAGTTTTATTATACATACTTGTAAATATTTTGTCATTATGTACCCATATGTTTAGATCTAGATAACAACATTTTAATTCATTCCTATGTGTTATTTCCAGTGATAATGTGTTTTTATAAACCCTATTCAACATATCAGCAATGACATTATCATGTGCATTATGTATTATCAACAGGTCATCCATATACCTAAATGGTTTAAACAGTATGTTATAAATGTAATTATTAATGGAATATTCGTATTCAAAATATGACATTGTGAGATCGGCTAATAGGGGACTAAAGTTGCCTCCTTGTGGTACTCCTATTTTTTGTTTGAATGTTATACCTGCAAATTGACAAAAACTGTTGTTAAGCAAGAAGTCGACTAAGTAGATTAGATCTTGCTTTGTGTAATATTTAAATTTACTATTTTCACATTTGTCTGTGTAAAATATTTTATTAGTAAATTCATTAACAGCTAAGTATTTTTTGTTAGCGTTATTGTAACATAGTTTGACAACCTCACTAATGTTACTAATAATGCATTTGTGTGGAATGTTGGTGAACATATTGGTGAAGTCTGCAGAATAGACCTTAAGTGATTTTTCTCGTATATTGTAAAGTTGTTCGCTTATATTGATGTCGTCAATAGACCAATAACCTATAAAATTAGCATTTCTAGATTTAATTGCTTCGTTATATTTTCTGAAATGTTTTTTGATGAACTTGAAAATTCTATTTAACTCTATTGCAATGGGCTTAACCGAGCTATTATACGCACCAGTGATAAATCTAAATTTAATAGGATTCTTATGTAGTTTAGGTAAACAGTAAATGTATGGTATTACTGCTTCTTTTGTTTTAAAACCATTTATTGCACAAGTATTATTATGATATTCCAGTAATTTAGATACGTTAATATTATTGCATAATTCGTATGTGTCATTATTATTTGTGTTGTTCTCTTTTGTAAATATTCCCATTTCTTTCATTATAATATTAATATACAATTTTTTGCATATGATTCCATAATTATTACTTGCTTTATCTAAAGGGCATATTATGAAATGTTGGTGTATGTAATCTAGATACTTACGATTGTACGTGTAATAGTTATCCTCGTAAATGCAATGCTGTTTAAGAATTGTATGTGTCTTTTTCTTAAATGATTCTTTTAAGTATTTTCTAATTATCTCAGTCTTGTGGTTGTCGAGTTTGTAATTACATTTAAGTTTGGTTGCCACTTTGTTAGTTGTTTCATCTATCCAGTTTATAATATCTTGGTCTTGCACTTTTTTAGGTACTCTGAATTTTGTACCTTTAGCCATCAACTGGCGTAGTCCTCTGTCTCTAATTAAGTCTAAGTTACCAGTTATTACATGTCCAGAATTTTTTTCTCTGTATTTGATGTATTCTGTATTATTGCACAGACAAGATAACTCTTCAAAAGCAAAGGCTTGTTCTTTGGTTAATATTTTTAAACTTTTATTATAGTTATATATATTTTTAGAAATAGGCTTATCGTAAGTGTATACCATAAGACATTTTGTGTATTCGTTGGCATTAATGACATTTTTAATAACAGTACTGTTTATGATATTGTTGAAATTAACTCTATCAAGAAATTTGTGTATATACTTTGTGCTAATTATGAGGTGTTTTTTGTTGTTCAATGTGTCTTTTTTGTTGTAATTATAGCTGCATAGTAAAGCCAATAATCTGAGTTTTTTGGTTAGTTCTAAATCATTTAGAGCGTATGCATCGAAGCTTAGCTTTATAAGTTTATGAATGTTCTTTTTATTAAGAGTTCTGATATATCTATACAATTCAAATGTGCTTGTGTAGTTATATTTGATATTATTAATCACATTATTAATGTCTGTTGGACTCTTATTCTTACGCTTTTTACCTCTTATCCTGTCTTTACGTATTATCGTTAAGCTGTAGTAAGGATGATTAGCTTTGTAAGTTAATGGATTATTTATGTTAGAGATATTGCCATAACCTTTAATATTGTCGTTTAAGCCCAATGGGTAAGCTGTGTTTAATAGTTTAATCCAAAACAATTCTTTATCTTCTAGAATATTTTTATCACTGTTCTCAGGTAGCGAGTCCAGAATTGTAACTTTTATATTACTTTCAAAACATGTAGAGGAAAAATGTTTGTATAGATAGTTATTAACATCCTGTTTGTTTATATGATAAAGATGCTCCTTAATTCTTTTATTAAGTGGCCTAGTTGTGAGCCCTACATATTGCATACCGCATTTTATGCATGTTATGCAGTAAATAACATTTTTACTTTTACAGCTACTATTATCACAGAGATTAGTATATATCTTTAACTTAGTAGTATTACTTGATATAAAACTATCTCTGTTCATTATACTACAAATTCTACAGTTTTGTTCACATTCTTTAATTTTTAAATTGTTACCAAATTCACATAAGACATAAGTTCCGTTGACCTTACTTTTGAAAAATTTGTTACAGAGATAATTATTATACTTATTAGATTGGGTTGTTTTTGCAGACCAAAATCTAAGCTTATGGCAGGTCTAAACCATAAGCAGAGGAAGGAAGCTTTTTGCAGGACTGCTGCAGGGCAGTGGCAAGCCCTATATTGAAAGTGTTAAGAAAGTGTGGAGAAAGAGTTAAGGCTTCTTTGGAGGCGTGGGAGCTATCCCTCCGTTGCCCACTCCCACTTTTATAAACCCCATCAAAAAAGCCCCTATTTTTTGAGAACAAGAGGTATGGCCCTCTTATCAAAGAATGCTTAATGTATTGATTAAGTAAACGGAATGCAGATGAAATAAAAGTAATGTGTAGTGTTTGAATTAAGGAGGATGGGATAAAGAGGGGGTAAATGCCCCAGGTTTATAAGTAAGGCAACTAAAGTAGGTGGTAACCTTAAATAAATAACTAAATGAATCTATTATTCGAATTATTTATGATCTAGAAGTATATCATATATCGGGTTCCGCATGGAATGAATACCGTACCAACGGGCGGTGCGAAATCATATATAAGTCTTCATAGGATGTTATGTGTACCACTTTGTCTTTTTGTTATACGACCAAGTTGTTGTAAGGTTATCTATGTTTATAACCCGTGTAGCCTATATGATGTAAACATAGTAATTTAGGTGTAGTTATAAATAATTATAAATGATTTACATAAAATGATATAAAACTGTAGAATTTAGGTGAGAATGAGTGACAATCTTGAACAAGAACATATTAACCGTAAAGTCTTAATTGACTGGGTTCGCATAACGGGGCTGCCCATAACTAAGAAGAGCACCTACGACGACATCTTACAGAATTTTTCGAACAACATTATAGGGTGAGTTTTATGTAAGTATTAGTATATTAGTTACTAACTGTAAGCGTTAAGGTACCCAAAAGAACGTCCTCAGGCGTTTTCATGGCCGGTCCAAGCAGGAGTAACTAACGTGGGTCCAGCTATCCGTGTGAGTTATATTTAAATGTATATACGTATATATAATATATATACCCTTATACATATAATGTGTAATACCAATGCATATTAAACCTCCCTAAAAAAGGATTTAGGCACGCATGTCTTATGATTTTTGGAGGTTTTTCATGAAGAATGGTAGAAGAAACTTGGAGGAATACAATAAAAAACAGGGTACCGAGATTCATATAACTCGCGAAAGAACCAGAAAGGTGCAAGACCAGGAGAAATTGGGGTGAGTGTAAAGATAACTGTTGCTTAGGATGAGACTAATTGTTATTTTTAGATTGTATATAAGACGAAAAGTGCGTGAGGCTTGTGTGCGTTCAAAGACATCAGGCGTGGACGTGTCTTTAGTGAAAGGATTTATCCGTATTCAGAACGAGCCTGTAAGTTTAGTTTGTATTAGATGTAAATGTAATAGTAACAATTTGTACTTATTTAAGCTAATGAGGCCTGTCGTCGCAGCGATAAGACTTGCTTTATCCATGCAAGACTGGATAGGCCCGAAATTAGAAGACATGTATACCGAGCAAGACAGGAAAGACTTAGAGGTAAATATCTGTACAAATATTAGATGTTATATTAGCTTACAGTAATATTTAGAGTGGAAAGCTAGTATATGGTTCCCTAAAGTTACCAGGAGTGGACTTGTCGTCTAAACCTTCCACATCAAATGTTGCTAATGAAGTGAGTATATTGCTAAAAATATTGCTTAATAAGTTTAGATTTTAAATTTCTTTTTATAGGCCACTTCCGCAAATCAAGCACAAGAGGAATCGAGCGATCAAAATGTCTCTGTGTCCAATTTTTCTCAACAAAGTCAAAATGCTCCAAAGAGAAGAAAGTTCGAACCTTAATGTTTGCAGTTTATTCCCTATCCATTATCTAAGTTAAGTTTTATGTTTTGTTGTTCTATGAGTTTTAACTTTATGGAAGAAAGAAGTTTTAGCTTTTACAATGAAGTTTTGATCTGTAGTTGTGCATTTACAAAAACAAGTTAATGTTATCAAACAATAAGAACCGTCAATTTGACGGACGACCAATCGGTCGAAAACAAGAGCCCAATCGGGCTATGAGGCCGAACCTCCACTACAATCAATAAATGAACATCGATAAAGGTAACTACTACCTAGTGGAGCCGGGTATCCCTCAGGACTTCCACTAGATAGCAGCTATACAATTAAGTAGAAAGCAAACTAAGAGAAGGTGAAAGGGTGAGTGAACAAGATATTGTCCGTTTCGACCCTAACCCTTAGACGGACAATAACAAAAATAAACGAAATATAAAGTCAGTCCCGGGTCTCCTCAGTAAGGAAGACTGACTTTATAAGTATGTGTTAAGGAACTAACCTGTGTTTTAGGATATGATCCACTAAAACCTTCAGAGAAGTCCATGCACCACAACAGATAAATCACTAATACTAGAAATCACCAATTAGTACAACCTGCAAACAACTACCAAGTTGCGCGTCAAAGTAACACCAATCACCGTGGAAAACTCGACGAAAACGAACGAAACTGCGAAAACTAAACTGTGAGGCAAACAACGAACAAAGGCGCAAAGCAAATAATGAGCGTTAACTGGAGCGTTGGCCTTAAATCGTCTCAGCGAACGTTCCAGAGACTCAACACTCCTTCCCAAATCAATCGAAACAGGCGAGACAGTGGGCCGTGCAGCAATCCCGCGAACAATACGCCCCACACCACACACCGCCTCCCCGGCGCCCAGTTGCGACAAGGCTGGAATGGCCAGAAACTCCACCACTCCATCCAAATTAATCGTAATAGGCGAGACAGTGGGCCGTGAAGCAAACCAGCAAACAATACGCCCCACACTGCACACCGTCTCCCTGGTGCCTAGTTGTGACAAGGCTGGAATGGCCAGAGACTAAACCAATCCCTCCAAATCAATCGAAATAGGCGATACAGTGGGCTGGGAAGCAAACCCGCGTACAATACGCCCCACACTTCAGTCCGTCTCCACGGCGCCTAGTTGCGTCAACTCAGAAATGGCGCAGTGTGCTGCGCATAAGCTTAGGAACTCCAAAAGAGACATTAGAGGCCACACAAGGCACTAATATAGTTGTGAGTTCTTAAGGAGGTGCCAGCACATTATTATTTGCACTGTTGAGCCTGCTAAATAAAGGCAGAGTGTACAATGGGTAAAAGCGCTGCATCAAACGTTAGCTAGACAATAAGGCCCCTGGACCGGAGTGCCTGCCTTTAACACACACCGTGTAACAGTCGGGAGACAGAGACTTGTGGCTAGGTATGTGTAACATATTGTAGAGTTGTGAAACGGTCACCATTTGGTGAATTTAAAATCTAATTGATTCTCTCCAAGGCATAAAACCAAGGGCACTGAGTATGGGGTGAGCCCCCCCCCCGCTCCCTCCCTCCGACCCTGTTTGTGCCTTAGCAGCTTCTTTCTATCGCATGCAGGCACATTCAAAAAACGACGACGTTTGTCCTCCACCAGCTACCAAGGTCGTACTGACTACCAGATATTGCTTAGAATCAGATTTCGGGTGTAATTTTTAACATGTTTACCTATAAGGAACCCCGCAAAAGGGTCATTTTTTTCATGTGTACCCCACCCGCAACTTTTTCTAGAAATTCATCGAATTGCTGCCCAAGAAGTTCGCTCCGGAACACATTTTTCATCTGGCTGGTTTCTATGGCACTCAAGACTCACACGAATATATAGTTATCGATCCGAAAAATGAAGCGATGCTACGGACGACAAGAAATGTAAGTACTGACTCTGTAGATCCCTGCCTACTGGATTTCTCCAACAGTTCGAGTTGATATTCAGCTTAATGGTTCTCATTTCTTTCGAGTAGATGAGGAGCTTACATACGCTCCACTGCCGCTGTTGCTGATGAGGTTTAAGAAATCCAGAGAAGCTCTATAGAGCGTTTAAAGGAGCGAACTCGACGACAACACATTAGGTAGTGGATAGCTCTAGGTCACACTTATTGTTATGTGATTCAGTTCGGCTGTTGTTGCAAGATTGGTCCATTATCCAGGATTGTGCTACCTCTTGATCCCCACAATTGTCTGTTACGTACTGGAGGAAACGGAATAGCTCGAACATTCTTCTTTTTCATTGCGTTCAGGAATTGTGAAGTATTGTCTGCAGACAAGTCTGATGATTGCGTGTCTGAATAATGACAGTGTCGTTTGTATCCTAATTGTTACAACCGAAATTGTCTAATAAGAGTATTGGGTGACCGTGATAAACGAAATATGTACCCTGTGCGTCCGCGTTTTTTATTGTCTGCTCACAAGTAGTTTTTAGTTTGCTGTCAGCAACGGAAAATAAACAGTTTTGTTCATTTCTCTGTTCTTTGTTAGCATTCATAATAAACAATAACAATTATCAACAATGAGGGAGGACTTTTTTCTTTGAGTCACCAAAAATTCCGCCGAAAAGTTGGGGTTGAAATGCGGGAGATCGTTTGTTGGCAGACTACAAGCCTGTACACAATATAGGTATTGAACGAAAACCAATATAGGAATTTCAAAAATTCGAAGAATCGGTACAGAATTCGGTCGCGGATCATCTCAGTCTCGTTAAGCTAAAGAAGCGAGCATTTTAGAGAGATCGAGCTATACTCTATTTCCTTAATAACGCGTATGAGTAAGCTAGAGGAAAGCTAGAGGATCCACAAAACACAACTATAAGGTGCACCACTGTTTCTTTAAGTCGCCTGCTTCTTCATCGAATCCATAAATTTCTGATTAATTTCTGTCAGCCCCGCCTGCGCGATGTCGGCCAATTCTTGATCACGAGCAGCGATTCTTCGCAACATTGTCGCCACGTACGCACCTAAAATTAATCCCTTGAAAAAATTGTCGACATTCGAAACAATAACTAAAACATGGTTTAGGATTTTATGACTAGATCCTCACCGAATACGTCGAAATGATCTGCTTGTGGTTGACTCATGACGTCCAATTGGTCGCATATTCGCGACAGCACTGAAAGACGAGTTTATGAGCTGGTTTTATGTAGCTAACGGGGACGTGACACGAACGTACCTGCTGATTTCCCTGAGTCCCTTTTTCTGGCAAATGTTTTCTTCCTTGCGTGTTTGCTCCTATTCTAAAACATGTGGGTAGTGGAGAGCTGTTTTCGCTTCGCGAGCAGAACGGGTCGACACGGGTCGACACAGTAGAACTCGTCGTCTCGTATCGATCGACACTTGACCACGGCGCTCTGGAACAACAGCATTATTGCTTCAGATTAGAAATTGGTAATGCTAGTACGAGCTCTTCATCGTTGAACCCAACAGGAATTACATTCGGTCGAAAAATATCCATTTCGTTAGGAGTTCGCTCGCGCTGGATCCAGTTCTCGCGTTTTTTTCCCTTGAGCCTTTTTTGAAAGGAGTCTCGCAAATTCCTCCACTGCTTTTTGACGTCTTCAACTGAAACGAAACAATGAGAGCTCATGTTCAGCAATATGTCTCTGTGAGGGTGGTTCTGCAATTCTTGCCTTCGTGCGAAGAACTGAAATGTCTGTTCTGTGCTTCCTTCACTTGGTGCCAATCCATGTCGCCTTTCTGCTTATCCTTAAAGATCACCGACCTGACGTCCCACAGGTTCCTCCTCCGCGACACTTCGCCGATAAGGGCGCCTCTCATCTGTCTAGTATGCGATAGTCCTTCCGATTTTAGCAGCTGGTCGATCTCCAGCATAATTTGCACCTGGTTACTGAGCGTGTGGCGATACTGTGGAAACGTGATGCTATGTAGTCGGATTGTAGAGGCGATTCCCTAAACCGTATCACTAAAATGTTCCGAAAGCTACCACTGCTAACATTGCCATCACTTCTATGAGTCAAAGGTTAATCTTCTCTTGTTATTGAAAATGAGTAGTCCTTGTCTTCGTTTTGCACTTTGTTTACGTTGGTTTCTCGAAAGTCTGCCAAGTCCTTCACCTAATTATTCCGTATCAAAGGATACTACTTTAAAACTTTTCACAACCGAAACATTTCAACATAAACCAATTCTCTTTGTGCAGCTTCAAGAAGAGCTGACACAACTGCCGAAACTAACACACCTTTTTGCAGTCCTTGGGCGAATGAATGCACGATGTCGCTGGTCCGGTCAAAACTGAATACCGGAAAATATTATCCAATGGCAAGCACAAGCACTGCTCAAAATGAGCAATATGCCCAATTGCAACGGCTACTTCACTTTCAGGGTGATCTAAAAATGTCAGCGATTTAAAATCTCTTCGATATTCCGAATAGTTCGAGTTATAGAAGCGAAGCAAACAGGAAAGAAATTACACGGAGAACAATTCATCAAATTAAAAATAGTGCTGTTGTAAGGAAGAAAAACATGGGTGCAATCCTAGTTGATAGCGGCCGCTCTTAAACGATTTCTCGAGACAATGAAGTACAATAATTGGGCAACAAAATGTAGAAATAAAACAGTTACGCCAATCCAATTGCCAAGAGAGACTCAGTTTCCGAGTTCCTAGTTGGGAGAAGACCTAAAAAGCACCATTCTCTCTGTAAATCTAGTTACGGAGGATCCCCTTACTAGATTTGCACCGAGAATAGATTGTCTTCGAGTAGTTTAAACAGATAACAGTTAAATATACTAAAACAGGTTAAAACACCACAACCAACCTGTAGGGCAGATTCAATACAAGGCACTTCGCGTTCTAATCAATTCCAAACGTTCTGATTTAGCTCACAAATGCAATACATTCTCGTGTTTTGTACGTTATTTACATTGATTTCGTTTGTGGAGGTGTTTTGTAAAGCATGGGTAGATTCATACGTTTCATTCCCGAGCACATTCAGTTGAAGTATTAAATCGTTCAGGAGTGACCAGCTCCAACTAGGATTACAACAAAACATGATATCAGCGTCCTCCAATGAGAGAAACTTGCAAACTTTCATCCCAGTTAAACTTCTGCCATCCCGACAAACCTTCATCTCAACAAAACTCCATCTATTTCGACACAACAGTCCCAAATTAAAGAAGGCAAGAATTCCGTGCCATGGTGAAAGAATGCACTATAAAGGGAGTTAAAAGTTCAAGAAAGCTGATGACGACGACCACAAATTGAGAGTTTCAGCTGATTTCTTCCTTCGGGCGCGCGTCCTTCACCGGAGCGAACTTTCCTTCTATGCGAGTAGGTCCCGACTGGAGTGCGCTACGACGGTGCCGTACTGCGGCAACGCCGGAGGACGGCGCTGTCGCAGTGGGGAGGAGCACCGCAACATGAAGGCTCCGCCCACTTTTGCCGGCTGGCGGCTGCGGCAACGCCGCAAAAGTGTGTGGAGCCCTTTAGCCACATAAAGCTGCTTTAGGTCTATGTCATATCATCGCTCATCCCGAGCGATGCCTAGTGATGGGCTCCTATCGACTCATCGCTTCGCGCAATCGATATGAGAGCTCATCATTAGGCTCCGCTCGGGGAGAGCGTTGGTATGACATAGGCCTTATAAAATTCGACAGCCTCAATTTCACAGAAAAGTAGTAAACTGGATAAATCAGTATTTAACTGTTAGAACTTTCCAAGGCTTAGGAAAAAGCCTATTGGCTCGAGTTTTTTCGTAGACAAGGGATGTTGTCAGATTGTGTTTTGTCGCCTATCTTGTTTAATATTTTTATTGCTGACCTTCCCACAAGACTGCAAATAAACGGAGACAGGTGTAAAATTTTTGCAGATGATGTAAAAATTGATCGTGATGTGACGGGTACTCAGGATGCTAATTTGCTAAAGAATCCTGTGGATGCGATCGTCGCCTGGTTTAAGGAGTGGCACTTAAAGCTTGTGCCTCATAAGACAGTTCACTTACGTTTGGGTCCATCTGACAATATTCGTGAATATGGTATAGCAGCATCCCCTATGATAAAGTCACATGAAGTGCAGGATTTAGGTTTTCTATATAATGACAAGCTGGACTTCGGTCAACAATTTGAAGCAATTTCGCGGAGAACTGTAAATCGTATAATCCAGGTTTTTAAGGGTTTGTCGACGAACAACAAAAAATACTTACCATGGCGTATACTACGTACATCAGCCAATAGTTGAGGGGAGCATCATTTTTAACCCTAATAAAAAGAAGAGGGAGGACATTATTGTTTTGGAGAAGTGCAAAACAGTTTTACGCACAAACTGCTTATTAGAGTCGAGGCTTTCACTATTCTAGGATTCCCAGATCTACTATTCGAAATAAATATCTGAATATTCCTTCCTTAAGTACAAGGAAGGAATATTCAGATATGTCTGTAATATGTGCATGGTACACAAAATAGTAACAAGGAGAACTAAACTTGATCTGGCAGCGCTTAGGATTGTTCCGTCAGTCACGCTTGGTGTACGAAACGAAATTGCATTTGATATGGTTAAAACTTCACTAAGAGCCAATTTTTCGAAAATAGAGCTGGTTCCGTCTACTTCAAACTAACTAGGAACAATGCTTTTTTGGCAAAACTCGGATGCTTCAAGTCTCGAACTTTTTGAAGCCTTAGCATCTTCATTATCTTCACGTAGAAGCTTGTCACTCTTGGTTAGTAATTTGGTTTGTTTGCTCGTTAGTTGTTCTCATGTTTTGGCAGTTTTGCTTGTATTTGACGTTTGGTTTAAGCTACGTAGTAAGGTTATACTCACACTTAAAAGAAATAGGCATTGCGAAAACGAGCATTTGATGAAGCACAAGAAACGTGAGCAGATGGCTGACTATTGACCACTGACCAGACCCCACTTGATGAATAAATGACCCGAAATTGAGACTTGGAAGTACCTTGCTATGGTCGGCCTTTTTATGAGGAAGATGATGACGCGAGTAGTTGCTGGTTACTTGGAAGATGCGAACGTAGACCGACAATGGCAATGGCTTGAGGAGCATGCGGCGAAAATGCGGTTCAGGTATCGCTGAGATAAACAAGAGCTACAGCAGCTGAGGTTCAACACGGCCTAGTTGACCTGAAACTGACAAGGAAAGCCCATGAACTTTCCTCAAAGATTCTCAACGAGAGCTGTATGGTCTTCTAGAGCATCGGGCGAGGATCACAGAACTGTGCTTCGTTTTTGCTAAGGGCCACTGCGTGGTCCGAAAATGGCAAAAATGGTATCACTTCAGAGCGGGTTAATAAGGCACAAGTGACACCTTGAATGGCCCTATCGGGAATTATTTAAGCTGCTGACCACTCTTTTTCTAAATTGCTAATTCACTTTGCTTGCACTACTTTCCACTAAAGGTTGAAGTCGAAGGTTGGAAAATAACTCTGACAACATTGGAGGAAGCGATCCCTTTAACGTGAATAGTTTTACTCACTGATATCTACCGTAACCTAAATACCGACAATATACCGACAATAATATACCCACATTTTAAAAGCAGGTATCATATCCGTGATCAGCACCCCAAGTAACCCCACTGAGCGATGTTTGAGCGAAAATTTTTCTTTCGACCTCTCCTCGACCTTTAAATGGAAGGCAGTAGTGCCGGTTATTGTGCGTACACCACATTACTCACACATACCCATCGTAACCTGCCATCCATAGTTTCAACGAAAATGGTTGCCAGTTTGGTGACCTGCATCCCAGATAACCCTATAGATAAATTTAGGACGAAAATTTTTCTCGACCTCTAGACTAGAGGGAGTGAGTACAAGTGCTCCTATCTGCAATGCCCCGACCCGTCTCCCGTAAGTGTATAAGAGAATAGTGAGGAAGAAACAGGCAGCGCGATAGGAGGTACACCGCTGTTCTGCGGACCGGAAACTTTGTTTTGCGTGTCAAAGGTTTCGTAAGGCAGCCGTTAGACTCTTTGTGAAGCCTAGGGGGTTGGATGTGGGTGAGCCAAGATGAGAGGAAGATCGCACCCCCCCCCCCCAGTAGGGGCGAGTGTACCTCCTGTCCGTCCCCCGAAGAAACACACAGCAAGACGACCAATCACACGAGTTGGATAAAATATGCAGTACTTGGGAACAGTTAGCTGAAAAAAGTGAAAGCTGCGAGACGAATAAAAAGCAATCTATGAGGAAATTCGAAGAGCAATGAGCTTGTCATGATGATGGGTCAAGTCAATGCCTGTCGATCTTGTTCACGAATTAGGTGATAGTGAGAAACACTTCCAAAGTAATTGAGAACATACCAGAGGTCATATGGGGACAGCATCTGACGGAGCCTTTCTCAGCGAGATAAGCATCGTTTAATGGAGGCGCGATATCGCTCCACGCAACAAAACCAGCCTCTTCCATATTTGACAATAGGTTGAAAGTGGGGTTAGAGCGCGAAGAAGGTACCCTACCGAAGCCAAAATGTAGTCTTTTTTGCAAAAATGCTAGCAGTCCACCTAGGTACAATACCAGCCCTATCTTTTGTCCATTCGGCGCAAAACCGCGACTTTTGCGCCGTTTTGGGCGAGAAAGCGCCGCTTTGCTATAACCTGCTTCAAAAGCATCCATTTTTTCAAAGAATGTCATATTCGGAATGGTGATCGAATTTCCTATCCGAAGATGTGCAACCTAATTAGTTAATTTTGATAAGAGAATCGTGTAAAATAATGGCTACTGTATCGGCCCAAGGAGTACGGTCAGTTTACGGCCACTCCCTGCTCCCTCGAGATAATTACCTCCTGAGGACCTTTTTGATTTGGAGGCAGTCTGGTGGAAGATTCTACTGCAGGATCGTGAATCGTGAACAAACGCCTTTCCAACGATCTCGCAGGACCCAACATTGGTAAGAAGGACCGTATCAGGCCTAGACATTCCCAGACAACTGTCAGTAGTGTGGAGTGGAATCTCTTCAAAAGGTTCGAAATTCGGGTCCCAGCAGAACATTCGTCTGTCCGTGGAGTCCTATCACAAAATGACGAGACGGTTCGACACTCAGAGAAAGGAAAGGAGACCAATGTGAATAAACTATGAACCTCCGAGGATGATGAAAGCTTGAGTTTCTCTATTTGCATAGAAATTTCTCTCATCTTCTAAACCAATCGCTTTTCTAACATGAAGAGCAGCTTCAAATAAAGGAAAAATCAGGTTTCTACTAGAGAACGTCAGATACCCTTGAACAGAACGTAACTTTCGCATACTTCTTTTGCTAAAATGGTTCGGCTCAAAAGGTGGTTTTACTATCACTGCTCACCCCACTGTAGAGAGTGAATATCAGTTGTTAAAAATTGTTTAGAGTACGGGAAACTGAAGGATTCTTACTGGAGGAGTACATTTTGAAAAACTTATAATAACAAGGAAAAATAAAAGCGTTAAAAACACCAGGAGGTCAGGAGATGCAGGAAGATTTAGTCATGACTCGTGGTAGGAATGACTCAATACTGCTGGGTCTCGGACCTAGGTACGACACCGACCCAAACGGCGAGCGCATGGCCCCGAGGTCGATTTCCAGCCGTGGAACTCTATCGGTGGTTGCAAGCATGGAAATATCAATAAATTCGGATCTGCACAGTTTTATATCACGGAAAAGCATACTTTCTCGTCTAGAAGCAACTCTCGGAAGAGTGCTCATAACTTTATTAACTATCCTACTTTATAATTCTAAATCCTTCGCATTTCCGCCTTCAGTAAAGGATTAATTTTATTGAACTATAACTTCCTACAACCAAGAGTAAAGAAGCTGAGCTTCTTTCCAGTTATTCTCTTGCTAGGTAGCTCTGAGGCACTGCCCATAGGAAAGTGAACTTCCTTTTTAATCAATGCTTCAAGTGCCTTAAATTAGACAAAAAGTCGCGATTTTCTCTTGTTCTCTACGCTTGCACGTTCGCTCTGGCTTTATTTGGAAAACGGCTGCGCTTGCAATGTTAAGCATAGTAATAGCTCTTATTCGATGTAGCATTACGGGGAATTGAGAGGATGGATATTTTGGCGCCTTCGACTGAGCAGAGTTCTGTGATCGCTGTGACTTGACTTTAGCCAGCGCTCCATCGCCTGACTGATGCTCGCACCTGGGTGCAATCCCCAGTGGTGCTGCACTCTATCGAGGGGGTAAAAAGGCAGCACAATGGCACTTTTTGGTATCGGTAGCATTCCTTTTTAGATTATGGAAGAGATAAGGTTTCCAACATCTTGTAAAGATTCATTTAAATTTAAAATTAAGTAGTTCCTGCGACACCTAGAACGCATTGTAATCAGCCCTTCTTCTATTTGGTTAAACAGAGGGTTTCCGTCTTTTCGGCTTCTATTTTTTAATGACCAAAAATTCCTTTGGAAATGTCCATTTTAGCAACGCGAAGTATTACATATTATTTCTAATTAAGTTTAGGAGGAGCCTCTTGTGCAGTCGTAAAAGGCGCCAATTGTCGCATGCATCCTACGTCATAGCTTGGAGGTTGGTGCGTCGGATAGGCCAATTGAGCCACCTTCCATCCATCAGGGTTGATAAATAAGTGTCACACTTCCCCGTGTACATATGATGGAACACCGACTCATCGTATCGCCACCGCAGGCCATAGCATAGGTCAAAAGCGCATTCGAATTGCCATCACGATGCCTCGTTGAAGTAGAATGCATGGCGCATTCCACTAATAAAATAATAAAGCTCTTCATCCTTTACCTTCTATAATTTTTTTTGAAAAGTGTTTGCTATAATTCTGACTGTTTTTCTGGACTGTTTTCCTCACACTGGACCGGTTACTGCGCTTTCCCGAATAATCGTAGAACGCTGAGATTGCTCAAGAGCATTTCGGTTATAGTTGTGCTCTCGAAAAATTTTCGATTATTCGAATGGTTTCGAATACCCGCATTTTTCGAGCATTCGAATTTCGAATGTCTTCGAAAAACGCGATTTATTGAATATTCGAATTCGAATGTTTAGAATCGAATAAAATCATTCGAATACCTATTCGAATAGGTCATTCAAGCACAAATATATAGTCGGTCTTTCTTTCTTCAGAATGGAACGCATTGTCTTGACTTGAGAAAGTTTATTCCGCCCGGAACGCTCGTTCTAAGTGCACAGTCCTGACGGAAATTTTTGATGACGTTCATTTTCCTCCATTGCTCTATCACACAAGTTTTGTTTTGAAATTAACATACCCAAGTTTCTAGACGAGAAAGTATGCTTTTCCGTGATATAAAACTGTGCAGATCCGAATCTATTGATACTCCATGCTTGCACCCACCACTAGAGTTCCACGGCTGGAAATCGACCTCGGCCATGCGCTCGCCGTTCGGGTCGGCGAGCGCATGGCCGAGGTCGGTCTCGCACCTAGGTGCGAGAAACAGCAGTATTGACTCATTCCTACCACGAGTCATGACTAAATCTTCCTGCATCTCCTGACCTCCTGGTGTTTTTACTGTTTTCATTTTTCTTGTTATTATGAGTTTTTCAAAATGTACTCCACCAGTAAAAATCCTTCAATTTCCCGTACTCTACTTTTAACAACTCTTAACACCTGATATTCACTCTCTACAATACCGCTCACGCAGCACGGTCAAAAGTGGGTGAAAAAACGCAAAAATCGCGTCGCAAAGCGTCGCATGCTCATAACTCCTTCAGTTTTAGGTTTTTTGAAAAGAAGTTGGCACCATTCGATTCGTCTTTTCGTGTTCTACACAAACATGTATATACCTTTACCGGACACCCATAATTTCGCCTTGGGTGGTCCAAAATTGACTGGGCTTTTGCAATTAGGGCAGCTTATTTCCCAGGACATGCGTGCTTTCGGAGTATCTCAAGCATGGCGTACGTTGCCAGTGCTCTGTCATGTCAGGAATGCTCCGAGAATGCGCCGTGAACAATGCGTACAGATTCGAACCTTTCAATCGAGGGGGGAGGATAGCTTGTAGACTGAGCGTTGGGGAGTTTTATCAGGAACTTCCTGCCACCCTACTCAGGAGTTGCTCTAAGGCTGTCCAGCATGCCTTTGGAGTGTGTCGTGAACAACGCATACAGATTTGAACCTTTCAATCGAGGGGGCGACCGCTCGCAAATTGCACGCGCAGGCGTGTTCGGAGCGCAATAGCTCTGTCAAGTTGAAACCTTTCAGTTAGCAGCTTGCAGGTTTTGTAGGCAGTCGAACGGTCTGTTAGTACGCCAAAGTATAATGGTTTAGCTTAGGAGGGGGCAATGTTACAGGGGTGCGAATATGCAGGTGAGGCTTGTGTGAAGCATTTTCTTTCACTTCCGGTGACCACTGCGAGAAGACGCGGCGAGCTAACGGCTTCAAAATGCGTACGCGAACAGAGAGCTTAAGGTACTTTATGATGACGTGCTCTTAGCTCCTCAGCTGCCTAAACTGCCTCAGCCTCAGTGCCAGCTTGAAGCGGCGGAAGTTAGTGGTTAGAGTTTCTTGCGCTCCTACTCGCCCAGATTTGAGTCTTCGACACTCGCAATGGCACCGTTCCGTTCAGCATGAAAAGCGCTATCAAATGGTATCAATTTCGACCAATTTTGGAAACTTCGATTTTTTGACAATATCCCATAGAGGACGTGGGTGCTCTAGGCCGAGTGCGCGGATGACGTGGTCATCGAAAACCGATATTTTCGAAATTGGCCAAACTTCCTCTTGCAAACTTCGTCCAAAATCGTTTAGGGATTATTTGGGGCGCTGATTATGAATCCGACGTCCGTTTTTGAAAATTCCGTCGACTTTGGTAGGTTTTGGATTTTCTTCTGGATAATTGAGGGTAGTCGGGTCAAGATCATCGATTTTGATCAAAATTCGTATAGTATCGGGGACTTATTCGGGGTGCCGAACACGATGGCGAGTATATTTGGACGATTACGGCAGGAGACCGCTCATACCGATAACTGAGGGTGATCGGTGATCCTGTCCCGACCATCCTCAAACGGGAAGTAACCTGCTGAAGTCGGCGGAATTTTTAAAAACGAACGTCGGATTCGTAATAAACCACCAGCACCTCAGATAACCCACAGATGATTTTGGACGAAGTTTGCACGAGGAAATTTGGCCAATTTCGAAAATACCGGTTTTCGATGACGTCATCTTCCGCGCAGCTCGGCCTAGAGCGCCCATGTCCTCGATAATGTCAAAAATTCGTTTTTTTTTTTGAAATTGGTCAAAAGTGACACCATTCGATAGAGCTTTTCGTTATGAAGAAAACGGTGTTATTGGGAGTGTCGGAAACCCAAACCTGGGGAGTAAGAAGGCAGGAAACTTCAACCGCTAAGTCGGGCGCCCTAGAACGGCAGATTTGGCAAAGGCAGCTTAGGCAGCTTAGAAGTTCTGAGCCCGTCACCATAAAGTACCTTAAGTGCTCTATTCGCATACTCATTTTGAGGCCGTTAGCTCGCCGCGTCTTCTCGCAGTGGCCGCATCTTCTCGCAGTACGCCGAAACATCGAAAAAAAACATGTTGCCCACATCGAAAAAAATGCGTCACGCAAGCCTCACCTGCATCTTCGCACTGCTGTAACATTGTCCCCTCCAAAGCTAAGCCATTCTACTTTAATATACTAATAGAATGTTCCACTGCCTACAAGACCCACAAGTTGCAGCCGAAACGATTCGAACTCGACAGAGTTATTGTGCTCCGAACACGCTCGCGCGTGCAATTTAGCGCAACAACGACAGACGCTCTCCGCGCTGTTACTCGCCCAGATTACAGTTTTTCCCACTCTAAATGATACCATTCAATTCAGCATGAAAGGCTCTATGGAATGGTATCAAGCATGGCCCAACTCGAAGACATCGATTTTTCGATGACGTCATCGTCCCTCCGCCGCGGCCTCGTCCCTAAACAGTCAAAAAATCGATCATTCCAAAATCGGTCGAAATTGATACCGTTTGATAGCGCTTTTCATGCTGAACGGAACGGTGCCATTGCGAGTGTCGAAGACTAAAATCTGGGCGAGTAGGAGCGCAAGAAACTCTAACCGCTAACTTCCGCCGCTTTAAGCTGGCACTGAGGCTGAGGCAGTTTAGGCAGCTGAGGAGCGAAGAGCACGTCATCATAAAGTACCTTAAGCTCTCTGTTCGCGTACGCATTTTGAAGCCGTTAGCTCGCCGCGTCTTCTCGCAGTGGTCAACGGAAGTGAAAGAAATGCTTCACACAAGCCTCACCTGCATATTCGCACCCCTGTAACATTGCCCCCTCCTAAGCTAAATCATTATACTTTGTCGTACTAACAGATCGTTCGACTGCCTACAAAACCTGCCAGCTGCTAACTGAAAGGTTCCAACTTGACAGAGCTATTGCGCTCCGAACACGCCCGCGCGTGCAATATGCGAGCGGTCGCCCCTTCGATTGAAAGGTTCAAATCTGTATGCATTGTTCACGAAACACTCCAAAGGCATGTTGGACAGCCTTGCGATGCTTTGCGACGCGATTTTTGCGTTTTTTCACCCACTTTTGACCGTGCGGCGTGAGCGGTATTGTACAGTGGGGTGAGCAGTGATAATAAAACCACCTTTTGAGCCGAACACTTAAACAAAAGAAATGTGCAAAAGTTACGTCCTGTTCTAGGAGACCTGACGTGCTCTAGCAGAAATCTGATTTTTCCTTCATTTGAAGCTGCTCCTGACGTGTAGTCTTCGAGATGATCAGCACAAAAATAGAAAATTCCAAACTACACTTTAGTACACTTCAGTGGTGCTTTTCTCAGCTACCTACGAACAGTGCAGCCTCTTCAAATAACCACACAAAGTGCTCCAAGGAATAGAATCGAATTGTCTCGGTGGTCAGTTCAAAATTTTGTCGCATTTTCCGGAATTTATTGCCGACTGGATCCTGTTCTCATTCCTGAACAGAATGATTACCTGATTTCGATTTTTAATGCACTTTAGATTACTCCGGTTTCCAACTGGCTAACTATCCTATGTGCTCTGGCCATGGCTCCGACAATCGTTGTCACGGCTAGCGTCCTATGACCCGTCGCACCGATTATCACCTAAGGGTGTCCACCATCGCCTATAACGCATCTTCACACGTATAATAAGGCGGCGCACCAACTGATTTTCGTTAATCCTTTTTGGGATGCGCTACAAGTTATACTTCTGCGAGATGTCGTGGTGGCAGCATTTTACCTATGCAATGAACTGAAGTGGTCCAATAGACAAGTCAGTTCCAATGAACAAGCAGTGTTTTATAAATTCTAGACAAGTCTGGCACCAATCCAACTACACCTGTACTTCGGGGGGATGAAGGCGCAGTTGGCCTAGGCAGGAAATCAGAACGAAGAGCCTCGAATTGGGAGTATGCGACAGCTGCCACCGTCTCCAACTGCGCTATCACGCGCTCGAATCTCAGCTTTAATTTACTGCTTTGTTTGCTGGATTCCTCCATGAACTATTTCGCCAACAGAACATAAATTCCTAATATGATCCTTAGAGGGTGACATAATGTTTTCCAATGGTTCTAGGGGACCAATTCTTGTATATACCTTTCGCGAAACCTCGTGCTTCCAGAATAGGATTAGAATCAAAATTAGTAGAAAGAGCAATCGAGCTGGTCAGGTTACATCAAAACTTTAGGCCAGAATTGGGCAAGAAAAACGAACGCTTATGCAGAACGAACTTCTTCATGTTAAAAAAGCGATTGGTTAAGAAGATGAGAGAAATTTCTATGCAAATAGAGAAATTCAAGCTTTCATAAGTCTCGGAGTTCATAGTTTATTCATGTTGGTCTTCCAAAAGCATCCTTTCCTTTCCCTGGGTGTCGAACCGTCTCGTAATTTTGTTATAGGACTCCACGGACAGACGAATGTTCTGCTGGGACCCGAACTTCGAACCTTTTGAAGAGATTCCACTCCACACTACTGACAGTCGTCTGGGAATGTCTAGGCCTGATACGGTCCTTCTTACCAGTGTTGTGTCCTGCGAGATCGTTGGAAAGGCGTTTGTTCACGATTCACGATCCTGCAGTAGAATCTTCCACCAGACTGCCTCCAAGTCAAAAAGGTCCTCAGGAGGTAATTATCTCGAGGGAGCAGGGAGAGGCCGTAAACTGACCGTACTCCTTGGGCCGATACAGTAGCCATCATTTTACACGATTCTCTTATCAAAATTAGCTGAGGTGCAGGTTGCACATCTTCGGATAGGAAATTCGATCACCATTCCGAATATGACATTCTTTAAAAAAATGGATGCTTTTGAAGCAGGTTATAGCAAAGCGGCGCTTTCTCGCCCAAAACGGCGCAAAAGTCGCGGTTTTGCGCCGAATGGACAAAAGATAGGGCTGGTATTGTACGCAGAAACCCCACGCCTAGAATCGAACCCTGGACCCCTCCCTCTGTCGTGCTCTGAACTTAAATTACAATAGGATTGGAAATCAAATTAAGCTTTGATTATAGTAATATGATAATTTCCGACGTTTACTAGACGAAGCTGCAGTGTACGTTCAAGTAATTCATTCGCAACGGGATCGGCAGCGACTTGACGGCCGAGTCCGCCTTGCTATCCACTCGGCCGTCAAGTCGCTGCCGATCCCGTTGCGAATGAATTACTTGAACGTACACTGCAGCTTCGTCTAGTAAACGTCGGAAATTATCATATTACTATAATCAAAGCTTAATTTGATTTCCAATCCTATTGTAATTTAAGTTCAGAGCACGACAGAGCCATTCCAGGAGTCACTTTTGTCTTACCAGCCCGTCCTTACGCGATACCATTATTCGCCGTTTTCGGACCACCCACTGGCCCGTAGCAAAAACGAAGCACAGTTCTGTGATCCTCGTCCGATGCTTTACAAGACCGTGTAGGTTTCGTTGAGAATCTTTGGGGGAAGTTCATGGGCCTCCATAGTGAGACCTAAACAAAGAAATCCACACTACTGACTCGAAGTACGAATCAGCCGCAGAAGGACGCTCTTCCCGGTTAAGTCCCGGTTTATGGCCGAAAGAAGCGCTGACGGAAAAAACGATGGCGGTGCGCCAAAACATATAGGCCCGGACTACCGGGTGACGGGACGAGACGCAAAAGAACTCCGATAATGCTTGACGCCAAGAACATTCCCGAAATCTTCCGAGCGGCATAGCGCACACAAGTGATTTGAAATCAGCCACGGAGGCGGCTATGAGGCTTCACTCCTCGGCCGCCTTAGGCAGCTCTTATTCAACTATGACACATTCTGTAAGCTTCAGGGAATCTAACTAACCATCACGCTTGGTAGCGACATTTTAAAAATGCAACCAATTTAATGAACTGATTTTAACATTTTTGCATTTTTCGCCCGTGCCGCGAATCTAACTCACGCGCTGCGATTACCCTATCCTACCAATGTTTCGTGAACACCAACCGCTTTCCGGGTGGCCGGGCAGAGGATGCAGCGGGAGCTAGATGATCTCGCTCATCTTCCCGCCCCGCCGCTTTATGAATACGCCTACGGAACTTGTTCAGCGAGGTGGGAGGTGCATTTTGCCCCAGCTAGTCAGATCTCCTTTCAATGTTCATGAGAGGTTCAAACACTTTCTGCTTAGAACTAGGAAGAAAGGACTATTCTTCTGCACACCCACTATACCCACTATACTTCGGCGGAACGGAATTTTTACACATCCCTCAAGAATGTGCAGAGTGTGTCTATCGCTCATTGAGGACGAGGTTGCCGCGGATATAGGGTTAGACCCTTAGGACAGCATTTGTTGTCGGGTTCGTGTGTGTAGTAATTCAAGAAGAAGTAGCAGAAGCTCGAAACGAAACAAACAACAGGAAGGACTATCTGATGCATGATTACAGATTATCACAAAACATTGGGCTGATGCCTCTTGCCATTGGTAAGATTATCATCGGCAGCTCATAAATCCAACCTTCCTTGTTTCCCTATTTTATCTCAACGAAAATAATGATGAGGCGAAGAACCGTGTCGCTCATGTTAGTGCTATCCATAGTTTCCTTAGTTTTTTTTATTCATTTATTACAGATAAGAGGAGATCTCAGTTATTTCATTGTTGCGAGAGCTCTATCGAGTGATTCGGCACAATGGAAATCCGAAAAAAAAAGAAAAATTCATATCTCGCTAACACGGTAATCAGTCTGATCAGAGACAAATTTTCTGTCGAACAGAATTCGGTATTCCTCTGTCGCCGATGAGGAAACACTTGCCCTGATGTTACTTTAACTCCTCTCCAGAAATACCACAGCTGAAGGGTAAGAAACCACAAAATGACCACTAGGCGGTGCTCATAGTGTGTCTGTGAATACCGAGACGTGTAAATAAAAATGCAGCCGGTTTAGTCTAAGCAAAGTTTTGCAATATAATATGACTTCGCGTAAAGTATACCGGAAGGTGTTTGGCTGGGGGAGAGATCTATATTAATTCCATGATTTCTTACTACAGTTCTTTGACCTTAACAAAAATTCCTCATAAATTTATTCCAATCAAAAAAATGGTACACTTGCAAATATATTTACTTGCAGTCTGCTAAAGATCATTGACGTTTCTGTAGTCATCGTGATTCAATATACTTTTCGAAGTGTATTGGCAGCAGCGCAAATGCACGCAGAAACTGAAACACAACTAAAAATTAGTGTGGTTTATCACATTTCTAATGGTAGACAATAAATATTAGAACACGAATACCAGTTATTTAAGCAATCCGATTGATTTTTCCGAAACCGTTTCATGAAATTCACTGGGTAAAAAACCATGTTCTTATGGAAGTAGTGCAATCGGAGAGGTAGAGGCTCTCGCGTGCACCTCTAATCAAGATTTAGGGTTCGGTCCCATCTAACCAAGCTTTCAATCCATCCGTTTGCTGAATTGGTTGCTCCGGCTGGCCACCGAAAGTCATTGTAATGTCTGAATACGTATTTTGATTGTCTCCACAGTATTCGGTAGAAGGTGTGGCACGGCCAACAAAGGAATTGACTAACGCCAGCCGTTATCCTTATCTATACAGATACTATTGCGTGATGTTGAAGTAATTAAGGGGATGTTAGATCTGAGCGGGGACTTAATTGCAGTGTCCAGCTGCCAAGAACTGTTGCTTTTAAATACCCAGCCCACGACGGTTTGGACCGCAAAGTCATCCGTTTTGATTATGCTCGTGGGTCTACCGTAAGCGGGTTCTCCGTTCTGTCTCATGAGCATCTGCCGATTTATTTATCTATTTACGCCGCTAAGGACGATTTCGCCATTGTATCGTGACTTGACCGCCCTTGGTAGATATCTCTGAATAACCTTCCTGCTTCATCATTTCCATAGTCCCTCTTTATTCTGCAACTAGCAGGCATCTTTCGATTGCAGAGACAGTAGACATTCATTCGATCTTTGCCGTATGGTCCCGTCAGCGGTTTCCCTATATTCTTTGTCCACTGCATATCCCTTCGCTATGCCAGCGATAACAGGGACTGGAGCTCTGCCAGCTTTCGTGCCTACATATATCTGTAACATTTCGTTGATAAAGTTTTGTAATCCAGTCCAGCGGAGCGACGAGTAGAAAAGATATTACGACAGGTTATTACAACCGCACCGTAAAAAAAAACCATACAACTGTATGAATCAAGTGGATGTACACCCTTGCATTAAGTCCGAATGATGACTTACGATAAAAAATGCCGAGCACCTAAAAACAAATTAAGGGTGTGAAGCGTAGGTATGAAGGGGGAACGCGATTCTTTTTCGATGAATCTGCACTCTCCAGCCTGTGTAAAAGTATCGTGTTAGTCAGAATGTTCTGGCGGTCTTGACTTGTCCACTTCAAACGATCAAAACATTCTCAATACTAACCGGATTCACTTGAAATAAGAACCTCTCGAATCAGCGCACTTTTTTCAACGCGATACTAGTTCAGTAATTTCATTAACGAAAAATGAGTGCTCTAGATGGACCAATTCTAGAAAGGTCTTTCCTTCTCTGCTTTGTTCTTATTTGCTAAGGTTCCACCAGCGAGAAAGTTCTGAGTGTCCAAAAAGTAATAGTCCTTTGGCGCAAGGCCCGTTGAGTATGGCGCTTGAGGCAGAACCTCAAATCATAGTTCGTTCAATCTTCGCATGGTGATTTACCAAAAGAGTGGGCGAGCGTTGTAGGGCAGAAGAATGGGACTCTTCTGTTAACTAGTGCTGGCTACAGCTCACGCAATTTTCTGTACATCTTGTCGATTCTGTAGGACACTGCTGCAATGGTTTGACTAGTTTCCAGAAAGTTGCCGTGAATCACGCCATCCGCCGGCCACCACAGTGTTATCGTTCTTTTCTGGTGGGATTTTGGCCTTGGGAAGTGCCACGGGGTTGGGATGTGCCAGTGCCACATCAGCCCACTATCGTCTTCGGTTATCGTATAGAACCCACTTTTCGTTACACATATCGACTCCATCCAATAACGGGCGGTAGTGATTCCGGAGAAGCAAAGAAGGACAGATTTCGAAACGCGCCAATTTGATTTTACGGACTCTTCGACCTTCCGGAATCTCATGGACTGTTTGCGATGAATTAATTTCTGCAAAGGCCTTCAAATCGTAGTCCTGGGTTGGTGTATGTCTGCCGTTTCAGGGTGTATCTGCAAGGTAAAAGCGTCCAGAAGGAAATTTCTCGACAAACCGTTGCACGATCTCTCCTCAAAGACTATTAAGCCCCACACATGGTTGATTTGCCAGGCTGTTCCGACGACGATTGGCTTAGTTTCAAATAGGAATAAATTATCGTTCGGAATTGCCCTTTCGTCATACTTCAATAAGCCTTTCAAGAAACACAAATATTGAGAATAGGGTCGAGCACAAATTATTCCATCAGCGAACAATTCCTTACTAGACATTATATAAAAATACGAAATAAGCTGATTACGAGTTGAGAAATAAACGAACGAAGACCGGTCGCTCACAACGGCAAGAACTTTCCGGTCAGCCTAATGCCAATCATGCCTCGTGATATCGGCATATGCGCAGGAGGCGCAACGCTGAGTGAGGAAGCATCCTTAGCGATGTTCGACATTGGTAAGGGTTACGGTTGAGGGGGCGAGCATTCTACCCCTCGTTCCCCTGACCCGAACACGCGGGGGAGGAACGCCACTCCACCTGGGTTATGTACCTCACGTGGCTTACTAGATTTGAAGCCTGCGAAGCCATCTAGCAGAGTGGCCCGCCCGTGCAGCGTCGAATGCGGGTGAAGTCCGCAACTAACGCTGGCGTAACAACTGCCGTTATAGATGATATTTATATTCTTAACACTAATTGAATTGTTTCAATAAATGATAGGGATAACGGACGGCGTTAATCAATAACTTTTGAGATTGATTTTTACTCTACTTCTACGGGCTGTCGTCGATGTAATTTGAATACGTATCTAGAATGACCACCCGATAAGGCCTATGTTATACTTCGACGACGCTGTTGTTGGCGAATTCGGTGACAGTGTTGCGCGGGCTGCTACGCACTGCGTGGCACCCGCTCAACACTGCCGCCGACGTCGCCGACAACAGTGTCGCCGAAGTATAACATAGGCCTAAGGCCAGCAGCAGAGTCTTGCGGGTGCCGCGGGCCCGCCATGACAACGGCGGGTGGTGCAGCCCCGCGACGCAATACTGCGTACTTTTGCCGGGAGGAGGATTTCTGGTTGAATTTGACAACGGAAATTCCGTGGGCCCGGTCTTTTGAATATTTCAGAAACGAGCAATTTCGCGGGCCATGAGTTTTTGGAGATTCGGAACGGGGTATCCGAAAATGATTGATTCGGATCGAATGTATCCTGCTTAAAATTGACGATATTTGCACTATGACGCTGAGTCTTGGCCTTCTTTCCGTCCATCTTTCACGTTCCTTTTAGATTCTGTATCTAACTTTTATGTTCGCGACGTGTTAGGATCCCCATTAGCGCAGTCGGAGGAGGTGCCGGCTGTCATTGATCTAGGCAAATGGTTTGTGTTGAACGTTACTTCGTGTATTTATTTATTTATTCAATACGCTACATAAGGTAGACATCAGAGAGAAATTAAATAAAATAATTAATTAAATTACTTTTAATTAATTAAATTTGCACATGCCACGTAGTCGATTGGAGAAGGCGCTAACTCTCGTGTGCACCTCAAATCAGACCTAGTTCGGGTCCCGCAGAGGCTAGTCAAGCCTTTCACCCCATAGCGGCCGGTAAATATGCGCCGGATTTGTCTGGGAATGATAGAGCACTGATTGCTCCATCGACTGACCCCAGCGTGTCTTGCATGAGCCAGATATGAATTCAAGTTGACACTTCATTGTATCCCATTTAATGAAGCTTCCAACGGTCAGGAACAAAAGAAAACTCCCCTCCCTCCATGCTTCCTATCTGGTCACGCCCTCCAGCGGGTCTCACCCGCAGCTCCTGGCGCTGCGGGTGAGAGCCGCCGTGAACCGCGGTAGCCCTCGAGGACCCTTGCGTGCGGCGGCTCCGCGACAACTCGTCCGCGCCGCGGCTTCCACCACAGTGGCAGCGCGGGTCCTACTGCGGCGGGAGCGATTTGGACGAGTTCTCACGGTGCTGCCGCGAGACTCTGTAGAGGCCCTAAGCCTGTCAGTGTTTTATCGTTCCCAAACAAGTCTAGTATCTACTAGCCGACGTGGAGGTATGAAGGGCTTAGTTAGTCTGGACGGGAAATCCGCCTCGACAACTCGGAATCGGGTGCATGTGACAGTGCGGATCTCCTCTGACTGCACTCCTCGCGCCCAATTTATCATTATCACTAGTACGATATATCAACTATGTTTAAAAATCTTCCACGTCGCCTTCTGCGAATTCTCCACAGCATCCTCTTAAAAGCTACAAGTTATTGGAAGTGAGAAATTATTTTGAACGTAGAAAAGCAATAGCATTTTTTGATGAGTTATATCGTAGAATTTTGGAACTCATCCATCTTGAACATATTTAACATTCACCCTCAATGCAATCTTATCAACCTAAAATTGTCTATAGGACCCCGACCACAATGTCTTTAAAGTAGACCTGTGTAGGCCCAATGTTTTGGAGATACATTATCTTGCGACCAATGAAGTGATTTGCTAAAACTTGAAAGCTTTTGCGGCATTTACATTATGGTTTTTCCAAAATTGTCCCAAATCTGGATAGTTAACTTCACCCAAATCTTCCATTCCACGTCTTCGTGAGACTCAGTTATAAAAGTCAAAAAATCGGACCATATAATTTGGTCCATGACTGCACAGATCCTAAGAATCTTTATGCCGTCTGATCCAAGTAACTTCTCAACTAGTGGGGATATGCTAATCCTGGTGCAGTAGTTTGCACCAGTTTTGCTTCCAGGTTTCATGAGACACTTTTTCAAAAAGTAGAAAGGCTGCTCTGTAACGCAAATCAAGTAATCACCGCAGTGCAGTGTATGACCAGATGGAGCGGTTTATATTAAAATTTTTGCCTCTATTAAATTTATTTATTTATTTATTTGTTTATTTATTTATTCCATGCACTTGACAAAGAGGGCGCCCAGATGAAAAGCATAGGCACTAACGAAAAGAGAAAAGGGCATGCGTCTCTAGGAACACCGACACCTAATGATATGCTCCCATATCGATCCCATCGCGCCGCCCGATCGATATTGGAGCATGTAATTAGGCCTATGTTGTACCATCGCCCTCCCCGAGCGAAACCTAATGATAAGCTCCCATATCGATTCATCGCTTCGAGCGATCGATATGGGAACTTATGCCCTTTGTCATACCATCGCTCACCTCGAGCGACGCCTAATGATATGCACCCATATCGATTCCATCGCCCCGCCCGATCGATATGGGAGCATATCATTGGGCGTCGCTCGGGGTGAGCGATGGTATGACAAAGGCCGATCATTAGCCTTCGCTTGGGGTGAGCGATGGTATAACAAAGGCCTTAGGCCTTTAAAAAAATTTATGCTTGTGCGAGTGAATAACCCGTAGTTATCAAATACATTGTGGGCGGAAGCATAGAGGCTGAAAAAACGAAGAAAAATGTAAAGTGTGAAAGCAACTCACAGACAATAATTAGTACAAAAAAGGCAACCAATATAATACCGCCTGAAACAATTGGAGACAAAATTACGTAATGTGCAGCAGTTTTCTCAAGTTGAAAGGAATGCTCTGTGTCAGTTCACAAGAATCGCTCCATTAAAGGAATTCAACATAACTAGGTGAGATGGCTTCAGTGTTAAACACGCAATCCACATTCTTAAGTTGCCGAAGTGGGAAAAATTCGTCATCCAAACTCCGATTTAAACTGAATTTTCGGTCTATTACGGCAGATTACAGTAGGTGTGGGTGGAGGAGGAAAATGAGGAGGGAAGTAGGAATCCGCTTTAACTTCACTATACGAGGTATTTTCCGTTAACATAAAAAATTTCCTTCTCTCCATCCCCAAAGTCGGCGAATGGAAGTTTGACAGCTCGTAAATTTATTTATTTATTCAAGACAGGGACCTCTAGAATATGTCAAAATACAATTCTAGAATAAAATACCAACGAACTCTTTCGAAAACAGGTAACAACACTGAACGGAAAGTAGTTTCTTGAAATCATGCAATGGCAGACATAAGACTTCCTGATTTTCACTCAAAATGTGGACGAACTCCTCAAATTTTATGGACGCAATGTGTGTAAGAGGGGGTAGCCCATCAGAACTCAACCACAAGTACGACATTTCCCACGTTTTACCTGCTTAGTTCACGTGTGACGTAGCGTTCGACTTAGGCCCTTCTCGATACGATTTGCATCGCACGCGTACGTTGTGTACAGGTTGTGTACATTGTGGGAAATTCCTCGTTACCGCATTCGACTGCTATGTTCAAGGAGCTGGAGATCCATGGGCTGCTGCCCCCCCCCCCCCCAAAGCGCATTGCACGAATTTCATCTATAAGCGTGGACCAAAAGTCCGCCAATAACATGACGGATCCTTTAGTCCCTGCTTGTGGATTCTTTATTAGATAATAAACAGGAAATAACAGATTTTTTTCTTCACAGTAAGAACCAACAGTGATGTCACGAAACGTACCGACCGAAAGCAGGCGCGTATCACCAATAATAATGACAAAAACAGCTATTACGATCAGTATTATAGTGTTAATCAGCTGTAAAGGAAGAAATTATCTGCAAAGGAAATAATCTGTACAAGACATTATGGTAGTGAACAATCAGGTAGAGCAATGCATCCATCATTCATGGCGGAGCACTGCCTTTTTTCAACTTCTGTGCGGCGGAACTGTGTCACACTTCACACCTAGTGGCAGAAGGTATCAGTTTCAGCAGGAAGCCCGCACCGAAGTAAGGTGGAGTTCGTGGGGGAGCAAAATCAGTGAAAACGATGAAAATTGCCTGCGCATTGGTTGGCCAGTGACGACCACAGATGAGCGGGAAAATGCTTGAATGTGGTTCCACTGTAAGTGCAACTCGAGCAAGGAGCAGGTTAACGCCGATCCATCCACCGATTGTGAAACACCAGTTTCCTCCTATTTTCTGCAACCCACCTCTTTCGCTCTGTTAAGAAAAAATGGCGGTTTTTCGACCATAGATCACAGCATTTTGAATCGTTAGAATGGCGGGTAGAGGAAGCGTTGTATCGGCTGGGCTGCACAAGTCACGCCGCTCAGGGCCAGAGTGTAAAGTACCGGTCGACCGAGTTTTTGAACACTGCCAGTAGACTTCAATCAGCGTGCAGCATGGTTGGCAACGCTGAGATCTGGTGACAGTACGCGTGTGATCTGACATGGGGTCGCTTCCAATTCGTTCCGTTGCGCGTGCAAGTTCAAGACCGCCAATCGCCTCTTTGTGCGTTTATTCTCGCTGAACTGCTTACCATTTCTGCTCAAGGGCTTGGTAGGCTGCGAGTAAGACGGAGTCATTCTACCTGCAGACGTATTCTGAACGTAGATCATATTTGGAGGGATTGGGGGGGGGGTGATCTGAGTGGAAATACAAAGCTGCAGAAGTGGGTTTAAAACGCATAAATTACGTAGAAAGAAGTAGGCCTTGATTATGTGTAAACATATTAACTACACCTAACTATCATCTGTATCACCTGTCGTCCCGCTGATCATCGAGTTGCTCGTGCAGGCCCCAGCAGCGTCTACATTCGTCCCTGTCGCGTGCCAGAGAGCTAGCTCCAATGTATTTTCTTCGCTCGAGGGACCCGAAGAGCGTCATATCGTTCGTTAACAGCCTCCACAAAGAAGTACGACCAACGCGTTGGTGGGCGCACTGGTGTTCTCTTGACATCCATGAATCCAGTCGGTGACGGCTCTCGTCCAGCGGGTGTCTGCAAAGCGCAATACGTGGCCGGCACCCCTAATCTTCGAAGAAGTGACCCACGCTACAGCGTCTCTGATCTTGGAACGTCGACGAAGCTCGGAAGCCCTGAGCTCTTCCCTTATGTGCGTTAGACGTATCACTCCGAGCATCGTTCTCTCGATTTCTTTTTGCGTGAGGCTGATCGTGTGTTCATCCTGCTTTCGTATGGTCTAGGTCTCTGAAACGTAGGTCAGGGCAGGAAGAACAGAGTAGTCGTATATGTGGGCACAGAGGGGTTCCTTTGAGCGAGAATGGGGCATCACAAACTTGTCCTTTCCTCATGAATATCGTCTTCGTCAGATTCAGCTGCAGCCCAGCGTTCCCACATACACGATCGAAGTCGGCCAGCATATTCGCTTCGCCTGGCTGATGTTCGGTGTTATTAGCATGATGTCGTTAGCGAACGAAAACGGTGCGGTTACCCCACCGACCTTCATTTTCATGTCTTCCCATTCTAGTTCACGCGTTACGCTTTCGAGGGTGGCGCTGAAGAGCTTCAAGAATATGGTATCCCTTGCCGAACCCATCTCTTAACGTCAATGACGAGTTAGCTGTAGAATGTGAAATCTTTTTCACGAATCCACTGTACAGCTTTCGGAGGGATCTGATGTTCTGAGTAGGAACGCCCTGAGTGAGCAGGGCTTCGAGGACCAGTTTTGAAGGAGTCGAATGCCTTCTTCAGGTCGGGTTCTTCAGGTAGATAAGACACAACAGCAGATTGTGCTCTCACGACACTTCGATGATCTTCGTAATGGTGTGTATGTGGTCGGTCGTGCTTAATCCTCTCCGAAATTCTGCTTGTTCGCATGGCTGTCCTTCGTCCAGCGTTCTACTAATCCTATTCAGGATGACTCGAGTGAACAGCTTGCAGACTGCGGATAGCACACAGATCGGGCAATAGTTGCCAATGTCGTGCACGTCTCCCTTCTTGTACAGCAAGACGGTCTTGCTCGTCTTCCACTGAGATGGAACCTTGCACTCCGACAGGTATCGAGCCGCGCCAGGGTGTTGATGAGCGCTGGCGGGAGGTTCTTCAGGTGTTCGGGTCTGATCCTGTCAGGGCCGTGTGCTGTACGTTTCTTCACCGACGAGATGGCGTGTCGTATCTCGGAAGGGGGAACAGAGGGAACGACGTATCCATCCTACGGAAGATGGCATGCGGGTAGGTGGGCGTGGCTACCGAAGAGATCGGAGTAGAAGTCGTGGATGACCTTCTCCATGGTCCTTCTGGAAGAGTAAAGTGACGGTTGACGTCGGAGAGCGGTGATATTGGCCTTGAAGTTGGCGAAGTTTCGGCGGGCATTGCGGATGCTCTAACCTGCCTCTGCAGCTTCAGCCAACACTTCCGCCCTTCTCTCCTTGAGATCTTCCTTTATCGCCGCTAGAATGCATGGCGAATCCCAAACAAGGGCTGATTGACAAGGCCTTTGTTTCTTTATTGTCTTTCTTTATTGTTTCCAAAATTGGTAGTGAAAAGGCTGTCTATAGACATCCAGCCAAAGATGCTACGGTGGACGGCTGGATGTCTATAGACAGCATTTTCACTACCAATTTTGGAAACCACGGGATCCGATCGAAGTCTATAAACACAACGTTTGATGACCGATGAGTTTTTCCTTCTTCTCGTCATAGTCTGCATCCATCGTTTGTAGATAAAGGGATGATTCGTGCAGTGTCTAGGCCTTTGGAACATCAAGTTGCACTCACCGCAGCGATCATTACAATAACCATTAGAATGGATGATTTCAGGGCAAGGCCAATTGCTGCTATCACTGCCACCACGACCTGTAAAAACATTGAAGTAGGCGAAGTTTAGAGGCATTTATAATCAAAGAGTAGCAACTTTTATATAGTTAAGAAAAATTAGCATGTTTGCAAGCTTGATAACTGTGTTGTGTGCTCTTCAAGTTCATTTGTTTTTCTTTCATTTTTTCTCCCAATTCATCCTCATATCCCTCGACGAGCGACCGTCCTGAGCGGCTGTGTTTTGACCGCGCTCTTCTAACCATTCCACTTTCCTCAGTCTTTTGAATCTAGAGATTTCTAATTGTCGTAGCCATTGTGCCCATTTTAGATCGAACGATCCATTATTTGATTGTAGATCCATAGAGCAAAGACGATGGCTCGTTCGAACCTCGGAGGCATCCGTTGCATTGGAGAACACTTCTAGAGAACATCCCGGAGACCTAACGAGTGCTGACCTGAAGGCACTCTCTGTGGAGACTCTCCTGAAAACCATCTCCGACAGCGTTTCCGATCCGCTTGCGTTAGAAATGCGCCGCGTTGCTCGGGAACAAAATATCTAGGAATTTCTCCGAGCACGCTGAGGCCGAGAAGCGGTGGACGGAGCATTGTCATATCAAGGGTGGATGAGTCTGCAGAGAGTCTGCTGCCTTCTCAGCGCAGATCGGATCTGCGAAGCAAGGTGTCAGGCATTTTTGACTTTTTGCAGGTCCACTGCGAGCCAGCGGAGGTTTATAGGATGGGAAGACTAAATGCCTCTAAGCCACGCTTAATCAAAGTTGTGCTTTCATGTCAATATTATTGGAGGAAAGCTTTGTGGAATGCGAGGCTTCTGCGCAGTTCTGGCTACGAAAACGTCTTTATGCTGAGAAGTATGATCGCGGAAGAAAGGATGCTGGACTATGAGCTAAGACAGTTAGCCAAAGAAAATAAATAAAGGTATTACTGGGAGGGAGGGTGTGGTTTACCGTGGACAGCTTAAGTATGTTTCTGAACTTCCCAACGGTGGTTCGGAAAATGCTTAACGGTGCACAGTCAGCCTTCCACTTTCTCCTGTTTTTGTTGAATCACGTAGCGTTGTTAACAAACTGCTACATTTCCATCATTTTATGTCATCTGCAAAGCCTGATATAGCATACGTGACTGAGATCTGGCTAAGTGAAAGGATTAAGGACGGGGAAATTTCTAGCAACCTTCACTATGTTGTCTATCGAGCTGACCGGCGCAGCGGCAGAGGTGGCGGAGTCTTTTGTGCCACTCAGAAGACCATTAGTTCCACTTTACCGAGTCTAGATTTTTCCGACAATGCTGACGTTCTTTGCGTAGAGATCGCTCCCAGCTCAACGTCGATTTCTCATTATCTACCGTCCTCCAAATGCAACAACCGGTGAGGACGATGACTTGATCAACGTGCTTTCTTCATTTGTAGCAGTTAGAGACAGAACAACAGTTTAAGGAGACCTTAATCTTGCCATTGACTGGAACAATCGAATCCCTCAGAACTCCATTTTCTCTAAGTTTTTATCGTTTTTCGAGAACGCAGGCTTTACGCAAATGGTTTTAGAACCGACGCATGAGGGCAACGTTTTGGATGCGATTTGATCCACGCCTCCACTCGTCACCAACGCCCGCATTTTACCTCCTCTAGCCAGCTCTGATCAATGCATCGTTCAGTTCGATTTACACTCTCAGTCTCCCCCCATAATACACATTTCTTTTTCTGACTTCCAAAACACGGATTTTTGTTCGTTAAGGCGTAGTTTGTTGGAGGTGGATCGGATGGATGTCTCCAATCACTACACTACGGCTGATGAAGTCTAATAAAGATTTTGTCTACTTATTTATAATAAACTAGCACAGTTTGTCCCATTTATAAGTCGTCATACTTTCAGCACAAGATTTCCACGTCATATTCGCTTAGATTTTTTTAGCTCAAAAGGACCGCGTATTTCTTTCAGTGACCAATCCTTTAAGCAATGCATCTCACAAAAACATTTGTGCCAACATTGATTATCATTTGAAGAAATTCTGGGCCAACTGTGACCTGACGATAGCAAAGCTATCGTCAGTAAATCAACTACATCGATTGATTAGAAGTAAGATTAAGATGAGTAAAGTCTTTTCTAACATTGACGACGCCAACGGAGGAATTTTCTCTTGTGATGGTACCAAAGCGGCTGCTTTAGACCGGTACTTTGCTAGCGTATTTAGCTTTTAAATGAGCCTGCTTGTTTCGCAGCATCTATGATACCTACTCATGGTGAATATGTTGCGGAAACAAACCTCGGTAATGTTTCCTTTTGTCCCAACGACGTCTATAAGATTCTTAGAATGTTGAAGCCATTCCCTACAGAGCCCTCTGATGGGATTTCCCCAATTGTGTTCTAAGAATGCGCTCATGAGTTATCTAAGCCTTCTGCACACATCTTCAATATTTCTCTAATGATGGGTGAAAAGCTTGGATACATGTGCTAGTGACAGCCATTCCGAAAGTAGCAGTGGCACAATCTGTTTCATAGTTTCGCCTTATCAGTATCACCCCGCCTCCCATGAAAGTGATGGAACGAATTATAAGAGACAAATTCATGGATTGGTTGCACAGATTACATAAGCTTTCTCTCCAGCAACACGGTTTCGTTCCTGGATATCTACTGCCATATCTTATAGACAGCTTGTTCGATTGGAGGGTTGCCCTGAACAAAAAAAAGGTGGACATTTTCTACGTAGATCTTTCCAAAGCGTTCGATAAAGTCTCTCATTCGAAACTGCTTACTAGGCTGTGCACTCTAGGTGTAGAAGGATGCTCTTAAATCGGTTCGCTTCTTATCTGGAGAGCAGGTTACTGCTGTTAGTGTGGGTTATCATTATTCTGACAAATACCATTGTACAAGCGGAGTACCGCAGAGTGGCGTGCTGTCTCCATTACTTTTTCTACTGCATATCGCTGATATATCAAGTGTTATAAAAACTTCCAAAAACATTAAAATTCAGATCTACGCTGATGACATCAAGATATATGGAATTTATGACCAAGAAACTCGTGCAGGCAGAAACTTGCGGCGCTATCAACCGAGCACTATCAGATCTATGCACATGGGCATCAGACATGAGTCTATCTGTTAATCCTGACAAACGTACGGTGCTGCATATTGGAGAAGGACATCCAGATGATTATATGGTCAGTGCTGAACGCTTGTGAGGTGGACCTTGGTGTGATCATAATACTAAACTAGATTTTTTCTGCCATATCAATAGAGCCATGTCCTGGTATTCCCATCAAGTTGTATAAGGCGTACGTTGTTCCCTATTTAGAATACTGCTCTCAGGTTTGGAGTTCCACTGCAAGTAAACACATTTTGAAATTGGAGAATGTTCAAAGAACGTTAACTAGATTTGCCTACTTCAGATTGCACCAATGTGTTTCACCAAGATGAATATACAGCGGGTGAGTTTATCGTTCATGAGTTCGGGATTTCTTGCTATGCCTCAAGACGATATCCGAAAGGCTAGAGTCGATGAGGCGTTTGGTCGGATAGATAGCAACATCTGAATCCTCAAGCCACTTTTAGGCCTCCGAAGACGACGAACGGGTCGAAACGTTAGGCCGCTCAATAAATACTGGTCTACCTAACAACCTCGTTCGGCACAAAAGTAATCGAAACATCTAAATAATGCCGAGGTTTTACGAAGAGAGAATTTGGAGAATACTGTGGTGGCGATGTCCGTTCCTCCACGTGGTGCCACTGGAAACTGTTCGCTCTGCGAGCTAAGCCGATCACGGACATTCGATTGCAGGCGACAGGCCCTTGTGACAGGCCGGCCTACGAAGACCCATGTCACATCACATGGTGTATGACTGTTCAGGTTTATCGAGATAGTGCTACGGTGTCCGCGGGAGCCGACGCGCACTCGCAAAGCCCGGCGAGTGTGGAAAGTATGCGAGGGTCCCTGATGCGAGGACGGCATCGGGGGCAACTGAGTTAGTCCGAAAGTCCCGTAACGTAAGCAGGACCCGCGTGGCTACGCTGAAGGTGGGTACGTTGACTGGCCGCTCGTGCGAGTTGGTTGAAGCACTGGAGCGTAGAAGAGTTGTAGAAGTGGAGCGTAGAAGTGGTCCTGCCGCAATTCAAGGGACATAGGACGAGGCTTCAAGGCCGTTCTATGTGGAAGTCCCAGGACCACCAGTGGTGTCGGAATAATCGTCTCCGAACGATTTCAGGACTCGATTGTAAGCGTCGAGCGCTTTGACGATCGATTGATGAAGATCGTTGTCGCCGTGAAGGAGCGACTCTATCACTTCTTCTCTGCGTATGCTCTGCAGACTGGCTGCTCGGATCAAGCCAAGGAAGAGTTTTGGAGCCTGCTTGATGAGAAGACAGCAGAGGTACCGTCGAAAGATGTCATCGTAGTCGCTGGTGACCTCAACGGGCACGTCGGCGCGACGAAAGACGGGTACGGCTGTCATGGTGGGTTCGGATACGGGTCGCGTAACGCAGATGGTGAGCGTATCCTTGAATATGCGGAATCGCACAACCTCACCATAGTGAACACCGTATTTCGCAAACGCGATTCCCACCTCATCTCGTTCTATAGTGGGAACACCAGGACTCAGATAGACCTTGTCCTTGTGAAGGATCGAGACCGAAGTCTTGTCACAGACGCGAAGGTCGTGCCGTATGAGACGGTCGCCCCACAGCATCGACCGCTGATCTGTACTTTAAAGATCGCCCCTCCGAGGCTGAAGCAGGTCGAGCGATGCGGTGCACCAAGAATCAAGTGGTGGCGAATGAAAGAGAAGGAAGCAGCTGTGATTTCTCGCGTGCGGTTACCGACAGTGACAACTGTCGATGAAACTTGGGAGAAGGCCACCGACGCGATTCGTCACGCTGCACGGTCGGAGCTCGGCATCACGAAGCCTGGACGACGGAAGGTCGACAAGCAGTCGTGGCTGTGGACAGATGACGTGAAAGCCAAAGTTCAAGAGAAGAAGCTATATCACGTGTTTCTCGGCGAAAAGACAGCCGATAACTGGCGGGAGTACCAAGAAGCGAAGAAAGCTGCAAAGAAGGCAGTGGCTGTTGCAAAAGCCACTCATTATGGAGATGTCAACGAGAAGCTCGAGTCGCGCGATGGTGAGCGGTATCTGTACCGACTCGCAAAGAATCGCCATCGCCAGACCGAGGACATCGAGAAGTTCTTCGGCATCAGTGATGAGAACGGCCATCTTCTTATGGACCGCAAGAAGGCATTGAAGCGATGGCGCGATTACTTTGAGGAAATCTCTACAGTAGAATTTCCTCATCCAGCCATCCCCTCAACGGCTCCAACCCACGGCCCCGTTCGGAAGATCACCGTGGAGGAGATTGAAGCGGCTTTGAAGAAGATGAGGCCAGGCAAAGCGACTGGGCCCGACGACGTGGCAGCAGAACTGTGGAAGTCGAAGTTTTGGTACCCTGCTGAGTGGTTGGCGAAGTTCTTTAATCAGGTGTGGCGGAGAAAAAAGTGCCTGAGTGTTGGCGCCAAAGTACGACGATTCCGATTTGGAAGAAGAAGGGCAGTCCTGCAGACTGCTCCAATTACCGTCCGATTCGCTTGCTTTGGCACAGCATGAAGATCTTTGAGCGAATTATCGACGGACGAATTCGTGACATCGTCCAGCTGTCCAGCAATCAGTGCGGCTTCGTGGCTGGCTGTGGCACCATTGATGCCATTCACGCCGCCCGCCTCCTGATAGAGAAGCATCGCGAGAAACAGAAGTCGGTGCATATCGCCTTCCTCGACTTAGAGAAGGCCTTTGACCGCGTACCGCGTGAAGTGATATGGTACGCCTTGCGACATCATGGAGTTCCCTAAGAGCTCATAGAGTGGGTGCGAATTCTCTACTCTTGTCCAAAGAGTCGAGTTCAAGCTGCAGCTTGGACCTCGATGGAGTTTCCCATCTCTGTTGGGGTGCACCAAGGTTCTGCGCTTTCCCCACTCCTCTTTGTTGTCGTCATGGATGCCATCACTCGAGATCTTCAGAACCCCGTCCCTTGGACGTTGCTTTATGCTGATGACGTAATGCTCGCTAGCGAAGATAAAGATGAACTCGAGCGAGAGGTGCAAGCTTGGTGTGATCGCTTGGAGCGGTTTGGACTCAAATTGAACGTGAAGAAGACCGAATATCTAACGACGGACGTTACTGAGTCCAGCTCCATCAAGGTTAACGGCATCGAGCTCCCACGCACTTCGGTCTTTAAGTACCTGGGATCAGCAGTCACGCCTGACGGCAAACTGATGATTGAAGTGAATTCACGCGTGAGTGCAGCTTGGTCCAAGTGGCGCTCGTTGACTGGGGTGCTCTGCGATAAGAAGATACCGGAACGCTTGAAGTCGAAGATATACAGAGCAGTCGTCCGGCCAGTAGCGATGTACGGCGCTGAGTGTTGGCCTGCGACCAGGGAAGTTGAAACGCGTCTTAGCGTCATGGAGACGAAGATGCTGCGCTGGACGGCTGGAGTCACGCGCATGGACCGCATTCGAAACGATGCTATTCGGCAAAAGTTCGGTGTCGCGCCGATAGCCGACAAGATGCGCGAAGCTCGCTTGCGATGGTACGGCCACGTCCTGCGTGGAAAGGAAGACAGCGTCCGCAAGATAGGCCTTAACTTCGAGGTAATTGGAAAGCGGCCTAGAGGGCGCCCGAAGCAGCGCTGGGCTGATACGTTACATGCGGACTTGAAGATTACTGGTGTTTACCCTGATCTAGCGCTGGATCGGGAAAGGTGGCGTCATAACACCAGAATAGCGGACCCCGCTACGATGCGGGACAAACGCTGAAGAAGAAGAAGGAGAAGAAGAAGAAGACTGTCCTTATTGTTATCGGCCCTGCTGGCTTAGGAATTGGTCGTGTTCTTCATTATATTAAAAGGCTTGTTCCACGGGTTTGAAGGTAACAAGGGTTACAAAGTAACAATCAGCTCGCATAAAACTCGTTTTTGGAACTTTATAGCAGGAAAAGCGCTTCAACCGCCAGGCACTCAAGTGTAAACCATACAGGATAGATTTCAACAACGCATTTTGAGAGCCTGCAAATCTTTATGATCTGAGAGTACTCTCATTAGGCCTCCTTGCAGTCCTTATGATTTACTTCTATCATTTCTACTCCCTTCCCCTTCATGTGCCGCCTCATCGCGGTGAAGGGGTGAACATCACTTAGTGATGGCTAACGGCACAAATGGTCACGCAGTCACGATGATTTGTCGTGTATGGGCGGCTCTCCTGTATCCCTGGCCAGGAACATGTGAGTAACCAGACCACCGCCATGGCTCAAACAACAAAACCCGCCAGTCCTCCGCGCGCCGCAGGTGGACTTCTACGACGTCGGTTGCATCCACCTCCGGCGAGGGGCCATCCAATCTCGGATTTAAACTATCAGGACGTCATTTGGAAGCGGACTACCGGAAACTCCCTCCCACCACGACACGGAAACGGCCTATTCGTCTGCACTTATAACTGTCGTTCGATCGCAGCCGAGCAGGATCTTCGGACACTGCTTTACAGAAGCCGCAACATCAAATACGACGTTATCGCCCTGCAGGAAACAAAGGCAGAACGGAAACCATAAGAAGGACCGACCACAACGAGCTTCTCATTATAGGAGCAAAGGTGGACAGAAAGAATATTGGCGGAGTTGGATTTCTCGTCAATTCGAGAGTGCACCACCTAGTAGACTCTTACAAGATCATCAGTCCGCGAGTAGCTGTTCTTCGTCTGGAAACCAAAGATCAAGGAACCGTCTCCATCATAAATGGATATGCTCTAACATCTTCGGCAACAGATGAAGAAAAGGAGGAATTCTACAAGCTATTCGAAAGGACTGTCAACGACGAGAAGAGCTATTACAAAGTTGTCGTTGGTGACTTTAACGCTATCGTCTGCACGAACGATCACGACGAATGGAGGCTAGGACTACATGGAACTTCCTCAAGGAACGAAAACGGAGAGCGCCTGATAGACTTCCCATCCGCGTGCCGTCTCTACCATGGAAATTCTATGTTTAAGAAGCCTTCAAACCAACGATGGACCTGGGAAAGCCCAAATGGAGAAACACGTTCGGAGATCGACCGTGTTCTTACAAACAGACGCTGGAGTCTGCTCGACGTCTCCGTGCTGCCTTCATTTGACACCGGCTCGGATCACAGCCTTGTCCGGCGAAGCTGACTCTCAAAAAGAGGATGTTCAAGCGTGACACTCATAAACCGGCACCGGTGAGGATCCCCACATTTAAGTCTGGGGAGTTGAAGTATGCAATAAAGTCGTATGATTGGAATCTTCTTGAAGATCCATCGGAAGACTACGACCTTCTCTCCAGAGGACTGTTGAAATGCGCTAGTAGCTCTTGCGGAGCCACATCACCGACTGCTTCAAGACTCAAGGCACATTCGATTAAACTCTTGGAGCAAAGAAGAGCTGTTAAGCTGGATCCTAATGCTTCCCATCTGGAAAAAGTCACCATCCCGAAGTCCTGTCGAATTGAAGTGAAGGAGTCCATTCAAGCCTACAGAAGATTAAGGCTGTTAGAAGACGCTGGAAAAGGTTAAAGCATAAATCGCTGCAAACGGGATCTCTGCGATCAGAAGGCAATAATGTCAGCCCTTGTGGATAAGGATGGAACAACGCAAACGTCTCGAAGAGCGATGGAGGCCATCGTTCAAGAATTCTACACAGATCTGTTCCGTTCTTCCATCACTGTCCCGAAATGCTTGATGCCACCAGCTGAATTCTGATTCCAGAATGGGAGGAAGTACCTCCCATTCTGGAATCAGAAGTTGCTCATGCCATCAGAAGGATGAAGCCGGGCACTGCTCCCGGACCGGATGGCTTTTCTGCTGATCTCCTTCATGCGGGTGGCAGCGCCCTCTGCTCACTTCTTGCCAAGCACTTCAACCACTACCTTCGACTTGGTAGGATTCCGGACTCATAGAAGGAGTCGAAAACAGTTTTAATCTTCAAAAAAGATCAGCAGGAGGATATCAACAACTATCGGCCCAGCAGTCTTCTCTCGGTTGTGCACAAGATCTTCACCAAGATACTGCTTAACCGCATGGAGCCTTGCTTGGATGAATATCAGCCAGTGGAGCAAGAAGGGTTTCGCAAGGCTTTCTCCTGCATGGACCATATTCCGACTGTCTCACAGCTCATCGGGAGGAGCCGCGAATGCCACCTCCCACTTGTCCTTGTCTTCGCAGATTACCGGAAAGCGTTCGAATCTGTGGAAATCAACGCCTTTTGAACGCACTTGTGCACGCTGGTATACCATCGCCCTACATCCGACTTCTCGACGAATGCTTATCGAACACATCGACTACCATCCAGCTGTTCCAGCTAAAGCTTAAAATTCCTATCGGGAAAGGAGTACGGCAGGGAGACACGGTTTCTCCCAAGCTATTCACAGCTGCACTCCAGGATGCCATGAAATCTTGAACTGGGACGATAAAGGCTACCTTGTCGACGGCAATCGGATCAGCAACCTTCGCTTCGCCGACGATATTGTTCTCGTCTCTACCAGCACGGCAGAAGTCGAGGAAATGCTGAACGAGCTCAATGTGGCAGGTATGAAGATTGGATTGGACATGAATATGTCCAAAACGCAATGTATAGTCAAACAGTGTGTGACACGGGACTCGTAAGGTTAAGTGGAGTCGCTTTACAAAAGGTCGACTCCTACGTCTATCTGGGAAGAGAGCTGAACATGGATAACGACCTCGCTCCTGAAATCGCCCGCAGGAGACGCGCAGCATGGGCAGCCTTCAGTTCGATTCGCGAAGTCACCGGTCAGGTGAGGGATGCCGGCCTCAGGGCCTCGATATTCAACGCCTCTGTACTGCCTGCGATCTGTTACGCGACGGAAACCTGGCCCGACAACAAGGCAATCGCCAGAGCGATGCAAACTACGCATCGTGCACTGGAGAGATGTCTTCTGAGGAAAAGCCTTCGTCAGCAATCGCAAGAAGGCCTATGAAGCTCGGAGCTACGGGTGAAGTCGCAATTAGCAGACCCGCTGCAGTACATGAAGAAGTCCAAATATTGCTGGGCCGGACACCTGCTTCGACGAAAGGACGATAGATGGAGTCTCCGTGTCACAGAATGGCTCCCGAGAGACCATAAGAGACCACTGGGACGACCGCCAACGCGATGGGCAGACTCATTCTCAAGATCTTTCAGAGAGCGGAGTCTGCCTCACTGGATGCAAGCAGCCAGAGATCGAGCGGTCTGGAAGAGTTGTGGTCCCCGCTGAAAAGACCTCCAGCTGACAAAGGGACCATCAAAGTATCAAAGTAAGTAGGTATTTCTACTCCTTTTACTTACCTTCTTCCGGATTCTTTTCAGCCGTTCTTATGTTTGCTTACAACAGTTTGGCAACACCCTTAATTTTTGTTCTTAAGTTTCCCTCATTCTTTTGAATTTATTTTCTAAAAATATTTCCAAGTCCGACACATGTCCCTGGTATTCATTCGATCCAGTCTTCAGCGTCCTGTCCTAATTCCTTACCGGCTATGATCATTTGGCTTCGCCGCCTCTTTACGATTTAGAAGGTAACCAGTAGTCTTTTCTGACGAAAGCAAAGGCCGAATAGCTGGACAAAAACCAGTGAGAGCTTCATGCAAGGTCCAAAAGAGTAGTCGACGCGTTCGCGGCAGCGGCTTCCGCACATGAGACAGTGATCAGTGGCGGCGCAGCAGCGGCTAATTACGACGCGGCGGTGGCGTCCGCAGCCGCGATGACCATTCGTAAGTTCGATCCGCTCCCCGTACGATTCGACATATGCCTTCGAGTTGTATCCGCGATAGTACGGTGTTGCCCAGCGATTTCATGGTAAATTTGGATAGCCGCTTATTTGTTTGGCTCAGACTTGTTAAAAATCGAATACAATTATATGCTAGCTAATTGAACGATAAAGATTCCTCCTACATGGCTCGCCTCTGTGGTTCAGCCATACGTTTCAGAGTCCTTGGCTGCAAGTACCTTTCTTCTGATGGTGAGTGCAGTCTGCTCGAGTACATTAGGCGCACACTTCGGCGACGCGGCTTCCCGTCGCCGACAACCTGTCGCCGACAATCTTGGATGACAATGTGATCATCGCCGCCCAACATGAAGGCAAGTAGGCAATATGGACTCCAGCAGATTACAAACAGATGAAAAGTCAGGAAAGAATTCTGACCCATTTTTACTGCTCACTTACTTTATCCGGGGATCGTAGGATATCGAGGTGGCTTACACATATCGTTTATGAGCAAATTACGTATTGGAAACGGACAGACCTCCCGTCCATGAGTGCGTGGCCAGTAAAGCAATGAAGTTTTGGTCCACTCGTTTTTATCCATTTTTATAGAAGAGTATTCTGTAGGATGAAACGGTGTTAGTGGAATGAGCTTCACAGTTATTAGAAGGATGTTCAGATGCGATGAAAATTTTTCCGAGTCCCGCCTGGCGCAAAACTTCTGGACGCAACTATTCCACTTAATTGTCACCCAAAATGGCTTCGACTGCCCATGAAAACATTGCAGATCCAAGGACTGCTCGAAATATGAAGAAAAGCAGGTGAATGTACAAGCAACTTGCACGAAATTCTTAAATATACCCTAGATGTTCTGCATCTTGAAGTCTTGTGCGAAATGAATTGGAGTGAAGATTCAAAAATTTTGCGTAGGTCGCCGTTTGCAGGTGCGGCACGGCGGCCAGCGGCAGCAACACAGCGCAACACAGCGACACAAGTTGACGCCGACGCTGTCCAGCACTACCGCCGAGGAATAGCATATGCCTCACCCTTTTCTAGAGGTTCACAGTCTTAGGAGGCAGCCAAAGGAAGACGGTCGCAAGTCTGATTTGTAATGGAGAGATACTTTACACAAATACGTGCTATTGACGGCAACAATCTCGCAGAAGTAAAAAAATATCCATTGAACACCTCGTCAGAGTATTTTCAATTTGGTGGGTCGTTTCATTTAGCGTATACTGTTGGCAAATATTTAACAAAGCAATTAAGTGACTTACTGTAGCAGTGCCGAAGAAACTTGAATGACCGTGCTGTGTGAATGCGAAAACGATTGCAAGGACGATAATGATAACCGAGGTGATGATCAACAACATCTATAAATTTTGCCAAATATGATCAGTATGAGATGACCAATTGATTTGATTATTGATGAGTTTTTCACATATGCATCCTATAGTTTCGAAAAGTAGTGTTAATAAAGTACACAAGTACATAAAACCCTTAAGCGGTTTCCTTTTTGGGATGCTCCACGCATTCTGCTCCTACGAGGAATCGTGGAGGTATTTTGGTTCATACAATAGGCTGGAACAGTCCTTGCCTTATACTGATCAGACACGCTTCGTACCAACCCACTGACACGCGCAAAACAAGAAATTTGGTTGGTCTAAGCGCGGATCCAAACCGGAACAGTTTTCGGTACTGCGTAGATCGTCATGTGTAGCACAAGTTCACTATGCTTTTAAACCTGTTTTAATTCTACTTCCCCTGCAAGCAATCCTCAACCAGTGACCCACATAATCACCACGGTACTGTTGATTGCCTCGTATGTGTAACTCTGCAGATTTGGCCGAGAAAGTGATCTCAGGTCCCAGTCGATTGCTATCCATAAATTTGCTATCCATAAATTTGCTATCCGTAAATTTGCCCGCTCATATAGCTCTGCAGAAGAACGACAAAGTTGAAGAAAAATGTTGCTTGGTCATGCGAATGTGAGGAGTGGTATAGGACCTTCCAGTTCAGCTGCACGGTGTCCTGGGGAAAGGTTCATCAACCGCTTACCGGCCGGTACCGTTGGAAAGCATCGCCAAACTCCCTGGTATGAGATTAGTCAGCATCAGGTTTGTCGGCACTTTTCACCGTTGCCGGCCTGTAAGCGGTTGATGAATCTGGCCTAGGTAAAATGTGAGCGCGAGTAGACGTGTGAGAACTATTAGGGTGCGTTAAAAGTATGGAGCCAATCTCAATATTTTTATTTTCTTATGATTAGAACTCAGTGATGCTCGGAAGATAATCACCATCAAGGTCGATGGCTTTCTGCCATCGCTCACCCAACTTCCTGATTCTATCCATTCAGAACTACTTGAGCCTGGTATCGATCTTTTGCTGAAGGCGGTGCTCAAGGTGGTTCTAGGCCTTTGTGTCCTTAAAGTCCTACAGACTAAGGAAGTAGTAGTTCTCATATGAAGATAGGTTCGATATGGTGGGTGAACTTATCCGTGGTCACTGTTTCCCGATAGGGAGCTGCGTTGTCGAAGAAAAGAACGTTCTTGAAGCGGAGCGACTGAATAAGCGCGAGTTGCCGAACCATCTCTTCGATTTCGTTCACCATCACCTTGGACACCTTCATAACAAGTCGTCACTGCGGCCAAGAAGGCGCTCTGACGACTGGTTATGTAGAGTTATCGGTTGTCCAGATATCCGTCCGTATGTTCGTCCGTCTGTCCGATGCCATCCATAGACGTCACGCAAGATGCGTCCGGGTTCAGAAGTGTCACCGACGTTGTGCCACGGGCCTCCAGATTCAGAAGACATCTTGCACACGTTACGCAACGAAGATCAGAAGATGTATCACCTAGAGAAGCCCTTTTTCAGAAAACGTATGACAGACATCGTGTCGTAGGTGTGTGGGTTCAGAATAAATGTCACCCATGGCCTGAAAGGGGCGTGTGCAGTTTCGAAAGTCGTGTGGCTAACGTCGTCTCGCAAGTGTCTGGGTTCAGAAGTGTCACCGACGTTGTGCAACTGGGCTTTGGATTCACCAAAGGTGTTTCACACTTCACGCATCGCGCGCCCGGACTCCATTCAGGAGCAGTGAAGGGGAGAGCAGAAAGGTAGATCAGTGAGGGGAGACACTTGGAGGGCATACCAGTAAAGAGGAGACCAGTAGAGGGGAACCAGTAAGCGGAACCAGTATTTTTCTGAGTATCGTTGTCCAACGAGTGTCGGTGTGTGAAGAAGTGAACAGAAGTCGTACAACGTGAGCCCAGATCAAGAAGATCTGCCACATATCAGACGTTGCACAGTATGCGATAAGGGAAGGGTCTTAAGCATATGTCTGAACAATAAAAGCGAATTATAAAAGACGAGTCTCCACCCTTTAATTTATATGTAAATGTGTATCTTTTATGCCAAGTCGTTAAACAAAACGAAGAAATTTCTTAGATGGACTATGAAGCTTATCAACTATCGGCATAAACGAAGCCTCAGCAAGGTATGATTGCACTAGTCCACGGGATGAGAAAATGCTTGAAAACTATGTGTACGTCAGGATACCACAGCTCTCAATCGATGAGTTGAAATGCAAAAACCCTTCAACGTATCAGAAGCTCCCTGTTATGTAGCAATGTCTATCCACTGCACTTCGAATTGCTTGTGGCAACGGACATCGAAAGCACCCAAATGGCCCCCGTCCCGACTCCATTGTAGACCTTGGGACCCCTACTCGTCTGGTTTAATGACTTTGAAAAAGGAAACACATTTATGTACTAATAATAAAGGCGGAGGTTATCCTACTATATATAAAGGAGTTAGCGGTTGTCCGTCCGTCCGTCTGCTCATCCGTCTGGCCTTTCCTAGAAGTCCAGTAGCAGGCGTCCGTGTTCAGGGAGGTGCCACTCACGCCGTGTCGAGATTGTCAGAAGAAGTGTCACCGATGTCGCGCAAAGGGCGTTCGAGTTCAAAGAACGTGCCAGCGACGTTGCTCAACAGGCGTCTGGATTCAGAAGAGGTGTCATCGACGTTAGGATTCAGAGGGCATGTAACCGACGTCGCGCAATGTGTGTCTGGGTTCAGAAGCGGTGTCACGGATGTCGCGCTAGTTGCAAGGGCGTCCGGGTTGAGAAAACATGTCACCGATGTCATGCAAGGTGTGTCTGGGCTCAGAAGAGGTAATACGGATTTCATGCAAAGGGTGTCTGGGTTCTGAACACGTGTAAGACCACTAAAGGGGAGACCAGTAAGCGGGGGTCTAGTGAAGGGTGGGAGGACCAGTGAAGGGGAGGGGTACCAGTAAGGGTAGGACCTTTAATGGAAGCGAAGGGGACCAATAAAGTATATCACTAAGGTGAGGATTAGGGTGGGGTGAAGGTATGACTAGTAATGGCGGCAGGTGAAGGGGAGGGGACAGTGAAGGGGATCAGTGAAGGTGAGGCCAGAAATGGGGAGCTGTGAAGGTGGGTAGGGCAGTAAAGGGGACCACTAATGTGGGCCAGTGGAGGGGACCAATAAAGGGTACCACTTGGTGAGGGGGTGGGGGGCAAAAAGGGGAAGGGGCGCAGTGAACGGGAACCAGTGAAGTGGGAGAGTCCTGTGAAGGGGGCGGGGACCGGTAAATGGGGAACCAGTGAAGGTGGGACCAGTAATGAGGGCCAGTAAAAGAGGCTACCAAAACAGGGCGGACCAGTGAAGAGAGGACCAATGAAGGTGGGACCAGTAATAGGAAGGAGATCAGTGGAAGTAACCTGCAAGGGGGAACAGTACTTTTTCTCATATTGTGCAACGTGTATGTGACAGGAGCGTCTTACAACGTGCGTCTAGATCAAGAAGATGTGACACAGATCAAACATTGCGGAGCATGCGTTGGACTTTCAGATGACCTCTCAAAGGCAGCGAGCGTTTGCATGTACATGCCTCTCCCTCTCACTACTGACTGAGGCTCACTACATTTTCTGCCTGTCTCTGCCGCACATGGGTAAGGGGATATTGTGTATTGTCGGGGGGGGGGGGGGGGGGGGGAGGGGGCAGGGAGAATGACTTCGGGAATCGGAGGATTATTATTGCCGTCGGATATTTAGCGGTGTAGCGCTCTAACAAGATTATCACAATCTGTTCCTCGCCACGTAGAGAATGTATACTTCAGAGAACAAATCGGCGTAAGTGCGATAGAGGGTGGTAAGGCGCGTAGGAGCACTTTTGAAGATTGTGCCCTACTGTCCCGCTTTCCCGTAAAACCAGATTTTCACTGTAACGCGGATAAGAAGGCCTAGACGTGGATGTTCTATTCTCGGGGTTTGGGGCGAAGCCCCCAACCAGACGTTTCGCGGCCGCTAGGCCGCTGAACGTGTAGGTCACTAGGATTACCCGGCCTTGGCTCATCTTCCTCATCTTCTGTAGTTTGGCTTGATGCGGGAGAAACACTTCGATATGGTTTGTGGAGCCAACTTGTTCGCCACATTTGCCTCATTTACTTGGCTAGATTGTACTACGAACTGGCTTCCTTTAAATTCATGCAACAGGAAGTATCCGAGGTGCTTCACAGTTCATCCAAAGTTTTCACCGTGCTGAGACCGGATTCATGAATAACTTTACCCAGGGTTATGTGAGTAAAGAGTATTAATTGGAGCATTATTTGGAATTTACAAGAGCGAGGAGGTGGGTGAATGATAGAATAGAATCATATTATTCACCGAATTACATCATTTCATGAATACCAAACTTGCCCTCTCCCCACTGTCCTCTGTTGGTAAACTTATCCATCACCATTAACCTATTACCTTACCTAGAAAATTCTCAGAGCACATGGTGTTGTGTGACCCTAAAGAAACAGGGTGAAACGCGCACAGAACACATATTGCATCCTAACATTAACACATAAGGTGAGTCAAAGCGAAAGAAAGTATGAAAACACGCGTTCGCTTTTGTTAGCACCCACTCATGACACTCCTATTCGACTTTTCATCTATATCCTAACAATATAAAATCGCGCACAGTTTTGTGTGATTAACTACGGCAACCTTCTTGAGTTCTGAGGCTTTGACATGAAACGCTGATGCGGTAGGAATCCAAAGAAAATTTGCCAGAGAAAATGAACGTGAGTGCTTACTTCTGCAGAACGTTGCTCCATGCCAGCATGTGCTCTGTCGAGGTCCCTGAACAACATTTACGTTTATCTGCTCACGACTTTCAAAGTCGAAGACGACTTATGGATATCTAGTATAGCATTAGGTGCTAAACCCCTGACCTCTCCCTACTTGCAAAGAAATCTGGGTTTTTCTTACATTTGTGGCTGAGCTCGACCACTTTTGGGAAGTGATGCTCATAGCGTGACTCTTTTCTTAAGGTTGCTGCATTCTGGATCTTTGTTGGCACGTTAGCCAATTTTCCCCACATTGTTTGAACACAGTTTGTACGAAAATATTGCGGTGAGGATTATCATTCTGTCAAGCGCTAGGCGGGAGTTTAACTCATTCGCGACAATGTCCACACATATGAGTGGACAGCGAAGAGGGCGCGACGGACGGTGTCCACTCATATGTGTGGACGGGAATTTTTTGGGAAGAACTTCTTTTTTTGATGTTTTTGTTCGATTTTCCTTTCAAATTCCCAAATTATAGTAACAAACCAATGTCCAGATCTTCTTCCAAAGATCGATTGAAATTTACTTACAGAAAGTAACACCTCGCGAGGGACGATGTCCACACAAATGTGCGGGCACCCGCGCGCGCCAACAAGGCAGCGGGCCGTCGCGCGCATTGTGCGCGATAACACTCTTGTCGCGAATGTGTTAACAAGCTGCTAATACGAACATGCAACATCAGTCCCAAAGAATGAGGCGTGACGGTCTACACTTTTTTGGAGTTTCAATACTATAGCTTTTTCCTACTCCCCTCCCTGTCCGGTTTAATATGCTCAGCTCATGTAGGTACAGACATTATTAGAAAGAAATTTCCAAAGTATAGAAGAAACACCAACAAATTTTATGAAAATCTATCCAGTTCCACGTGCTGTGCTCAACAGCTTTTTTCCAAGGTTACTAATGAGACTGCGCATCTACGTCGTAGAGTGAGACCTGCTAGTCCAAAGTCCGCTCTCGGATAGCTGTGCTCACCTCTGGACAAATTCTTTTAGAAGAAAAGACAATTCTACAATTTTATCTTTACTTCCGTCACATTACTGCAAAGGGATGAGCATCTCGAGTCTCATTATCAGATTAATAACTAAATTTTCACTCGCAAAGGGGTCTCTTATTCCTAACCCTCTTCCATTTTTGTGAATAAACTATCAAACGCTGGAAGTTATTGTAAAAGAAGCTGCTCCTGATAAAAATAAAAAAAAACGACGTACTCGTCACCTTCCATAATGATCTCTTCAACCTTGCTTCCAAGCTGATCCAGACTGCAATTCCAAACGATTTGTTTAGTCCGACAGTATAATTGTAATAACAAGCTATTCCACTATTCGACATGTGCGACCTTTTACAAGCAGTTGACGAGAGAGCTGCGTGAAACTATTCAGAGAGTTTACACGGGACTAACCCGATTATGGCTTCTGGTACGATCGGTCCTCCCGCTCGGCTGCACTTTCGGTTGTCCTCCATCGACCTGCTACCATTTCCCTTCGAACTGAATATTGGTTCAGAGTTTGATGAAGCAAAAGGAAGTTATAACATAATATTGATTTGCTTTGATTCCCAAAGACCTGGGCTGCGAGACTCCTCGGACTCGTTTGTTAAAAGGATTCAGGACAGGTTGTGGCAGGACCAATCATCCTTCCCATGGTAGTGGAAAGAGGAATGAACCGCAAACCAGCGATCGGTTGCTGGCAAGTGCCGGAATTGGGATGCATTGCATGAATCCTTGCTCCTGTTACGGACAATCCTATTAAATAAAGCAGAAAGATATGAATCATTGACGGGTGACTTCTGTCAACGTTTGCCGACAGTGGATGCTACACCCAGCCGTTCACCGTACAGCCGCCGCCAACCGTAAACACCACAACATGGCAGCATGGCAGACCGCTGTTGTTTACTACCACGACGCTTCCACTGCCGGACTGTCACCAAAGAACACCCACTTGATGAGGTTTCGCAAGACGTCACTACGGTTTCCTCCTAAAATCATGCCGATCAATATTATCGATCGTTTCACCTGTGTTACCGGTTTCCTCTCAGACCTAACCGATTGGGATGAGGTCACTGAGGGAGTCAAGTGACGGATAACATCTATCGATCCATGTTATCCATCGCTTGAACGGAGCTAGACGTGTCATTGTGTTGGCCGACGGACGCCCCTATCAGCAGGGGAGGTGCTTCGTTTGGGCAGTCAATACATCGATAGATATTATCGATTGCGTGGCGCTGCTATCGGATCTCTCTCGGGTGTACCGTGACTATAATTATGCCGACGGAAGTCGATTAGGTAATTAGCCGCCATGGTGAAACTTCGATCAGACCATCAAGATCAACCGACATAGATATAGATTGGCCAACGTGATAGTCTGGAAGACGCTCCTTTTGATTTGGAAATTGTTCAATTTGATCTCAAGAGCATACCTACCTCGCTCGCTGGAATATTAAGCTTCTTCTACAGACCAGCTCCTCGAAGCTTAAGCGGTGGACCAGGAGAGAGGTCAGCGAAGAAGGTCGGTGCGACCTACGCTCGGTTCGACTACGCTTTCAATCAAGTATCGCCCTAGGCTAGGCTCTCAATTTTCGGCAGTGATTTGGCCACTTTCCGTACTTTCCGTACTATATGCAGAGGAAGTTAGTATTTTTCTATTAAGTCTCTCCGAAATTCACCACACCTCGTGGCATAAAGCACGACGAGTGGACGTAAACAGCCACACATTCAATTAGGCTTGACGGGCTGCAATAGGTTGTGAACACAACCTTAGACGAAGCAGGAGTGCTGCGGACGTTTTCCTGAGTGCTTTACTGGGATGGGAGTGATCCTCAGCAAGGCATCAATCAGAAGGTGTGGTTTCAGTAGGCGTTCTTTCTATGTGCTCGACTTCGCCGCTAGGCATAAGAAGCATCCCCAGATAGGTTTGGGCCACATTCCCAGCGTGGTCCGCAATACCCGAAGCCGGCAAGCCTGGCGTGGCCCGCATGTCCAGCGTGAAATCCTATTATGCAGCACCATGATATTGGTTAGGCCTACGCTTATGCCAGTAGGCTGAGAATATAAAGAAGGAGGATCTGAAGCCACCTAAGGGGTTTCTCTATTCCTCGCTAGCAATGCCATAACCGACAAGACCATCACAATCTGTGGGTCTATCCATGCCGCCCTCTTCTGCTTAAGTCCGGAAGCAGAGCTTTGCGGCATGCTGCCATCCCGAGATTAACCTGGCGGCTTTTCTTAGCGGAGAGATGCAGCGTGGATTACTGTACACAATACTGCGTATTTTTGGGTTTACAGTTTGAGTGTCATATCTTTCTTAGTCACTATGTTAACATCCACTAATAAACCCTCGCACTCTTCCAGTAAACAAGCCGAAGCTTAGGCGTACCTCTGCTTTCCTTCTCTTGCGTTAGCTGGAGGGAAACACTCCGCTATGCAAGAGAAAAAAGGAAACATATTAACCGCTGGTCTTCACTTTCGCGCTTCAGCGTGCCCTGTAGCTGCATGACAATTCCTGTTCCTAGCAGTCGGGATGACTCGTTGGCTGTTTATTTGAAGACGAATACATGGTTATGAGTGAGTGAGTAAAGGAGAAAGCTAAAGTAATCTAATGGAAATAATAGCAACTCTGAAATGAAGAATAGAATGTTCACTTGAAACCATGTATCCCATCTTTATCTTTATGTATTTGATACAACAATCAACTGGTGTGATTTGGATAAAACCCTTTCACAAACTTGTGTGGAATATTTTCGCAGCAATTTGTTTGCAGTGTTACTCGCTTTGTGTTATTTTCCTTCATCAAGTTCTTCTGCGTTGCGCCATCACTGTGCATAATTATTTCATATTCCAAATTTATAAAAACAGAATATTCTTCTTCTGGTTTGAATCAGACCACGGCTCCTAGCCGTGCTAGAATGCCGAGAACTGCGCCTGTACTCGTGGCACGACGTAGCATGCGGCATCGCTGCCAATCGAATCAAACTTTTCAGATTGGGCGGAAGCAAGTGAGTTGGACGGAATCTTGTGCAGTCCATGGAAATGCCCCTTCTTTTCCAAATCGTGATCGCCGTGTTTTGCAACCAACTACCAGGGTACAGTTCTTTCCACAACAACCTCGTTGATGAAAAAACATCATTAGCTAGTCAGCAGTCTTCCAGCACCTCTTGCATTAGTCGGCCGCTAACTCGTTGGTCCCGTTGCATTACCATATATCGTATTGGCACAAATGGGGTGGGGATCACCTTATAAAAAGTGCCACTAACGCGAAAAAAGGGAGAAGACATACTGATAGTAAAGAAAACAAGCAAGCAATGCTATAGCTCTGTTCTTTGTTCTCCTCCGCGTCAGCGGGAATGATATTCGACTATTCAAAATTTTGAAAATCGAATATTATTCGATCAATCGAAATTTTGAAAGTCGAAAATTTTTTCATCATTCAAAATTCGGTGCAATTAGAGTTGGTGGTGGCCGCTCGTGAACGATTTTTTGACATAACAAACACAATAAATAGCAACAAGATATAGAAATAAGTAAAGTGCGTCAATTTGGTTACGCAGTTCCCAAGATACTCATTTTCCGAGCTACCAGTCGGGAGAGGGAAACCTAAAAGGGCCATTCTCGGTACAAGTCTAGTAGAGAAGGACCCCGTTACAAGATTTTCACCGGGAAAGGAACATCTTCAATCAGCTAAAACAGATAGGATGGGAAAAATAAAATAAAAATAGGCCAAGACACCGTCAATAAACATTTTCGACACAGACGAGACCATGTACTTCACGTCAAAATCATTTGCAAACGTATTCACCTAGCTCATAAATGTTATGTATTCTTATTTTTTCCATGTCATTTATTTTGATTTCGTTAGTGCAGATGTTTTCTAATGAATGACAATGTTCAATATGTTTCAATACTGAGCACATCCAGCTCTTATGAAATCATTTAAGAATGTCCACCACCAATTAGGATTGCACCCGAAATTCGAAATTTTTCCCAAGGTTAAAGGTATAGTGCAGAGATTTGGCGAAAAATAGGCCAATGCGCGGAAGACGGGTAGCTTATGGACTTCCGCCTAGCAGAACGAAGCAGGCGGATATGGTGACTCGGAGTTTCTTACATTGCACACAACCAGACGCGTACGTACGTACAGAGAAAGTTGTAACGAGAAGGATGCAGGTCAAATGGTACGTCTCGCACGAACTAAACGGGTAAAAACTCGTCTTACACGTAGGAGATGCCACGTCAGCTCGTACTTGTGTTTGAGTACTTGTGGGCCGCCCCCGTCTTCCGCGCATTGCGCCAAAAATTATACAGCTAATTAAATATATAATTATGTGAGGAATCTAAAACTCACCCTTTCCCCAGAGTCCAACAATCCAATGGAACAAAATTAAAAATATAAGAACATAGAACACTTTTAACAAGTGCCAACTGTGTGTCTAGCAAATTGCACACTTCGCGCGACTTCGCAACATCATTAACCTACGGAAGGGGTTTTGGTGTATTCCGAGTCGCGCCGGCGACGAGTCGCGGCGAAGGCACTGCAAGGCCAGAGCAATTTTTGTAAAACTTAGAATCTGCCAACATCTAAGTTTTGCTGCGTATTTTACGACATGAAGCCGTTTTTCACTTACGTAAGTTTATCATAGGCATTCTCTCCGAATCGTTCAGTAACGACTCTCGTTTGTGATGCGCAGTACTTAGTACTTCTGTTCTTCAGGTTGCTCTGACTGCTGTTCTCATGCTCAATAGCACTCGTTACAGGACACCGTTAACACGTCTTCCTAATCCAGACGCTCCATGTACAACACCGGATTACTGGTCCCCTGGTTCAATTCCAATGGGGGTCACGGTGGCCTCGGGCCGGAATGCATGTGTGCGCGTCGACAGGTTCACGGTGACGATATGTACAGGGATGTCTGCGTGCTCCACGTATCGACCAACGCCTACGGGCTCCACGTGTCGACCCACGGCCACTGTACGGCTATTCCTTGTACGTGAACCTGTGCCACAGTAATGGTTCAGGTAGGCATGTTATGTTGCAAGTATTCATCTCTATGTATAGGGTGCGTGAAAAGTATTGACGCACTAAACGTAAACGTTAGAGATAACAACACATCATAAAAATTTTTAAGTTTATATACAAAAGGTCAACAATGATCTAGCGAATGTTTTGGGGTTTGACTCCACACGCCGCCAACGTGCCTGGAGATTAGGTGTGCCGAACACGTTGCTCATTACACGTGCTTGGAGATGCGGTGCTGGAGTAGTGTGAGGGGAAGTGTGGGGGGGGGTGTAGTTGCCCAACATGCCTGACGAGTCAGTAGACGTGCCGAACACGCCGCCAACGTGCCTGGAGATTAGGTGTGCCGAACACGTTGCTCATTACACGTGCTTGGAGATGCGGTGCTGGAGTAGTGTGAGGGAAAGTGTGGGGGGGGGGGGGTTGTAGTTGTGCAACATGCCTGGCGACTCATTAGGTGTGCCGAACACGTTGTCCAACGTGCCTGACGAGTAAGCAGACGTGCCGAACACGCCGCCAAACGTGCTTGGAGATGCGGTGCTGGAGTAGTGTGAGGGGAAGTGTGAGGGGGTTGTAGTTGTGCAACATGCCTGGCGACTCATTAGGTGTGCCGAACACGCTGCCCAACGTGCCTGGAGATGCGGTGCTGGGGTAGTGTGAGGGGAAGTGTGGGGGGGGGGGGGGTTGTAGTTGTGCAACATGCCTGGCGACTCATTAGGTGTGGTGCTATCAGTTTTCTCTCAGAGTTAACGATGGGGTTGCGTATTGCGTAATTATAATTGCCGACGGATGGGCTTCATAGCAGGGAGAGTTTGGATCAGGAAGTCAACCGGAATGGGGAGTTCACGATCAGATTTGCTTCTCTCGCTCGGCTAATATGCTTTTCTGCCTGCCTCTGTTCTATAATTTTCAACAGTGCACTAGGACAGACCAGCGAAGAATGTTGGGGCACCCTGGCTGGCCTCGGCTACGTATTCAACCACGTTCTATGTCTCAATCTTCAGCAGTAGTTTGACCAGTTTTCTTATTCTACTACATATAAGCGAGAACGGTCGGTTGCCTGTCTGTGTGTGTCTGTTCGCACAGAAGTGCTGGAGGATTGTATCGGGGGAAGGTGTGATATGGGTGAGTTGTAGTTGTGCAACATGCCTGGCGACCCATTAGGTGTGCCGAACACGTTGCCCAACGTGCCTGACGAGTAAGCAGACGTGCCGAACACGCCGCCAAACGTGCTTGGAGATGCGGTGCTGGAGTAGTGTGAGGGGAAGTGTGAGGGGGGGGGGGGGGGGTTGTAGTTGTGCAACATGCCTGGCGACTCATTAGGTGTGCCGAACACGTTGCCCAACGTGCCTGACGAGTAAGCAGACGTGCCGAACACGCCGCCAAACGTGCTTGGAGATGCGGTGCTGGAGTAGTGTGAGGGGAAGTGTGAGGGGGGAGGGGTTGTAGTTGTGCAACATGCCTGGCGACTCATTAGGTGTGCCGAACACGTTGCCCAACGTGCCTGACGAGTCAGTAGACGTGCCGAACACGCCGTCAAACGTGCTTGGAGATGCGGTGCTGGAGTAGGGTGAGGGGAAGTGTGGGGAGGGGGGTTGCAGTTGTGCAATGTGCCTGGCGACTCAGTAGACGTGCCGAACAGGTTGCCCATCCTGCATCGTGATTCAGTAGATGTGCCGAACACGTCGTCAAAATCGCCTGAAGATGCGGTGCTGGAGGAGCGTGTTGGGAGGGGGAGTGTGGGGATAGGAGGATTGTAGTTGCGCAACGTGCCTGGCGACTCAGTAGGCGCGACGCGAGAGTACACCAAAGGCCTTTCCGTAGGTTAGTGATACTGCAAGGTGGGGTGAAGCGCGCAATTGTGTGAGACGCCGTTAGGTGTATCGGAGCACTTGTATTATATGGTAGATCTAACGAACAAACAAGTTGGTTCGCGGTCCAAAAACCACCTATTCGACAGGTTGTTTCTGTGAGACAATAATTTCAACAGAAAGCAGTAACGGTAGGCGAAAGCGATCAATGGCAGCGACTGACGCAGATTTCACTTACGTGTCTTCACTGCTATGCTTTACATCAGCGCTGTTGGCCAGCCCCTTTCTGAAATGTCTTCTCTTCAGGTTTTTCTACGACACCAGCGCACTACACTGCTAGAAACAACAACATACTCAATTGTAGCGTCGCAAGAAGCAGCCGACAGCATCGTTCTACGAATGAAACTCACTAAAGCGAAGGCGATTTCTCTAGATAACAAACAAGTATGGATATCGAAAAGCATAATAAGATTTGACATGTAGACATGGCTTATAAGGCTTACAAGTACTCTGACACAGCTAACGGCGTGTCTCGCACTTGCGTGCTTTGTGCGACTTTGCAGTATCACTGACCCACGGAAAGTAGTTTTTGTAAAGCTTGAAATTCGCTAGTATCTAGGACTTGCTGCGTGCTTTGTCGAGCCGTTTACCACTTTGGCAACTTCATCATAGACATTCTCTCCGGACCGTCCAGTAACGTCATGGATTTGTGCTGCGCAGTACTCCTGTCCCTCAGATTGCTCTTCCGCAACCGTTCCCAAGTTCCTCTCATCAACAACTGGCGTTTCCGGTTATCTTTGGCACGTCTATCGTTGACACGTTTGGACGCCAGGTTTCCCCTCTCTCGTTTCTTTTTGCTGGATTTAATTCTAAGGTCCACTTGTACTGGTCTTCCCTCCCCCTCTTCAGTCTACCACTTTCCTGGTCCCAACTCCTGGTCCACTTCATTGTTTCCACTATTGACCTCCTACTGGTCTCTTCTTGCTGGTTTCTCTGTCCTGATCCCTTCTCCAGGTTGTTCCTTTATTTCCTGGTCATTCTCCTGGACCACCCTAAAGATCTCCCTTATTGCCCTCTCCACCACCCCCTTAGTGGCCTTCCCATGCTCACAACAGACGTCGGTGACATCTCTTCTAGCTCTAGACGCTTGTTGCGCAACGTATGGAACCCATCTTTTGGATCCAGACAGAAACTCAGAAGACCCATCTTCCGAATCCAGAAGGTCAGAAGCATGCGCAGTTGCCGATGTGCCAACCATAAAAAGGCTGCGCAGACGGAAGATTCCTTGTTTCCCGCATGAATTCCCTAACGGCTTCCTTCTTGCTGGTTCCCCGTTCTGGTCCCTCCTCCAGGTCCCTTCTTTCTGGTCGCCTCCTCGCCCTCCCCCCCCCCCCCCCTCGTAGTCCTCCTTACTTCTTCTACGACGACGGCGAGCGAACGCCCATTGCGCGACATCGGTGTCACATCTTCTAAATCCGGTCTCTCTCAATGATCCCCTCGTAATGGATGCCCTTGCTGGTCTTCCTTACTGCCCTCCCTCCCTTATTGGTGACCCCTACCTGCGCACCCCTTACTACTTCCACCCTCGTTGGCGCTACCTCCTGATCTGCTCCACTGTTAACCCTATTGACCCCATCACAATCCCTCCTTCAGGTAGCTCCTTCCTCGTCGCTGTCGGTTTTTTACCCTCGAAGTCTCCCCTTTTACTCTTATCCCTTTCGTGGTCCTCTCATGCTCATGGCACGAACTCGGCGGCACGGCTTTTGAATCTGGATGCTCAGAAACGCGCGAAGGTGCTGCAACCTGGGATATGGCTGCAGCAGGAAAAGGTTGCGCTTTCCTGCAGCCATATCCCAGGTTGCATTGCTAGCCTGTAGATGATGAGGCGTATCTCACGTAGGTTAGATGACTCGACGGCCCTCGCTGTAGACGATGAGGCGTATCTCACTTACAAGAAAGGTTCCCAACTCACGATGAGCTTTTGCGATGCTATTTTGGCAGGATGTAGAGCCCTGTGAGTGGAGTCCAGAACCACAGTTAGTTTTTGCTGAACGCTTCTTTAATAGAAAGCCGGCAACACTACCGCCTCATAGGAGCACACCGCCAGGCTTTCCAGTTCGAGTCCGAATGCTGCCGACATTTTTGCACGTATTGCTTGCTGTTATTACACTTTCTTATGATCACAGGAGTCAATTTTAGACCACCAATGCTTACATCAAAAGCCTCTCTATATGTGGCTTCATATGTGCTAGTTTTCAGCTATGCATATCTGTAGAATATCACTTCTCTGCAAATAAAAAGTCTTATACATTATTAAATTAAAAGTCTTATATTTATTATTTCTCTGCAGTCAACAGCTATGAAACAAGTAAAACACAAACGTTTGTCACATCTTACAAAAGCAAGTGATGAACAATCTTCTCCCTGGCAAGCAATGACCACTTCTTCTTCGTTTAACGCGTAATTTGTGGGTGTATAAAAGAATCCTGGGTGAACCTCGACGTAGCCCGCTGCCATCAACGCACATGACAGACACGGCCGAAACACCGGAGTGTAGAACTGTCGGTAGGTTGGCTCATAATATGCACTCAAAAGAAATGTCACAGGTAGTACACTTTTTGTATAACATTTTATACCATTTATTTTATACTTTTTTACTACTTTTTTATACTTTTATGCTTTTTATACTATTTTTATACCATATGACATATTCCGGGTGGTGGCGATGTCCGTTCCTACACGTGGTGTCACTGGAAACTGCTCGCTATGCGAGCCAAGCTAAGCACCGACACTCGAATGCAGGCGACAGGCCCTTGTGACAGGCCGGCCTACGAAGACCCATGTCACATCATATGGTTGATGACTTACAAGAGTATCGAGATAGTGCTACGGCGTCCGCAGGAGCCGAGGCGCACTCGTAGAGCCCGGCGAGTGTGAGAAGTATGCGAGAGTCCCTGATGCGAGGACGGCATCGGGGGCGACTGAGCTAGTCCGAAAGTCCCCTAACGTAAGCAGGACCTGCGTGGCAGCGCTGAATGTGGATACGTTGACGGGCCGCTTGTGCGAGTTGGTTGAAGCACTGGAGCGTAGAAGAGTTGATTTCTGTGCGGTGCAGGAGACGAGGTGGTCCTGCCGCAAGTCAAGGGACATAGGACGAGCCTTTAACGCCGTTCTATGTGGAAGTCCCAGGACCATCAGTGGTGTCGGAACAATCGTCTCCGAACGATTTCATGAATCGATTGTAAGCGCCGAGTGCCTTGACGACCGATTGATGAAGATCGTTGTCGCCGCTAAGGAGCGACTCTATCACTTCTTCTCTACGTATGCAGACTGGCTGCTCCGATCAAGCCAGGGATGAGTTTTGGAGCCTGCTTGATGAGAAGACAGCAAAGGTGCCGTCGAACGATGTCATCGCGGTCGCTGGTGACCTTAATGGGCCATGTCGGCGCGACGAAAGACGGGTACAGCTGTCATGGTGGATTAGATTACGGATTGCGTAAGGCAGATGGTGAGCGTATCCTCGAATATGCAAAATCGCATAACCTCACCATAGTGAACACCGTGTTTCGTAAACGCGACTCCCACCTCATCTCATACTATAGTGGGAGCTCCAAGTCTCAGATAGATTTCGTCCTTGTGAAGGATCGCGACCGAAGACTTGTCACAGAAGCGAAGGTCGTGCTGTATGAGACCGTCGCCCCACAGCACCGACCGCTAATCTGCACCCTAAAGATCGCCCCTTCAAGGCGAAGCAGATCGAGCGATGCGGTGCACCGAGAATCAAGTGGTGGCGAATGAGAGAGAAGGAAGCAGCTGTGATTTCTCGCGTGCGGTTACCGACAGTCACGACTGTCGACGAAACTTGGAAGAAGGCGACCGACGCGATACATGAAGCTGCAAGGATGGAGCTCGGCATCGCGGTGCCTAGACGACGCAAGGTAGAAAAGCAGACGTGGCTGTGGACAGACGACGTGAAAGCAAAAGTTCGAGAGAAGAAGTCGCTCTATCGCATGTTTCTCAGCAAAAAGACAACCGACTGGCGGAAGTACCAAGAAGCAAGGAAAGCTGCAAAGAAGGCCGTGGCTGTTGCAAAAGCCAATCATTATGGAGATGTCAAGGAGAAGCTCAAATCACGCGATGGTGAGCGGTATTTGTATCACCAAACCGAGGATATTGAGAAGTTTATCGGCATCAATGATGAGAACGGCCATCTACTTACAGAAGGCATTGAAGCGGCCGCGCGATTACCTTGAGAAAATCTCTACAGTATGTAGAGTTTCCTCATCCAGCCATCCCCTCATCGGCTCCAATCCACGGCCCCGTTCAGAGGATCACCGTGGAGGAGGCTGAAGCGGCTCTGAAAAAGATCAGGCCAGGCAAAGCGACTGGGCCCGACAATGTGGCAGCTGATCTGTGGAAGTTAACGTTTTGGTACCCTGCTGAGTGGTTGGCGAAGTTCCTTAATCAGATTGTGGCGGAGAAAAAAGTGCCTGAGTGTTGGCGCCTAAATACTACGATTCCGATTTGGAAGAAGAAGGGTAGCCCTGAAGACTGCTCCAACTACCGTCCAATTTGCTTGCTTTCGCACAGCATGAAGCTCTTTGAGCGAATTGTCGATGGGCGAATTCGGGACATCGTCCAGCCTTCCCGACAATCAGTGCGGCTTCTTGGCTGACTGTGGCACCATTGATGCCGTACACGCCGCACGCCTCCTGACAGAGTAGCACCGCGAGAAACAGAAACCAGTGCATATCGCCTTCCTCAACTTGGAAAACGCCTTTGACCACGTACCGCGTGAAGTGATATGGGACGCCCTGCGTCAACATGGAGTTCCTGAAGAGCTCTTAGAGTGGGTGCGAATTCTATACTCTTGTCCAAAGAGTCGAGTTCAAGCTGCAGCTGGGACCTCGATGGAGTTTCCCATCTCCGTTGAGTACACCAGGGTTCTGCGCTTTTCCCACTCCTCTTTGTTGTCGTCATGGATGTCATCACACGAGATCTTTAGAAGCCCGTCCCTTGGACGTTGCTTTATGCCGATGACGTGATGCTCGCTAGCGAGTATAAAGGAGAACTCGAGCGAGAGTTGCAAGCTTGGTGTGATCGTTTGGAGCGGTTTTCCAAATAGCAAGCTTAGAGAAACAAAGCAGGCAGGCGTTCTTAATAAGGGAGCAGTTAGAGCAGTTTCTGACCTTGATAGGGCTAATCTACTGGCGGACAAGTTTTGTGAGGTGTATTTAAAGGATGATGGAAATTTCCCAGTTTTGAAGCCAACATCAATACCCCTATGGATATAGTTCAATGGATACAAGAGAAAGATGTATTCGAGGTTATCCAAAAATGGCCAAGGTCAACTTCCGTGACACCAGACTTTGTTATATTTATTTTCGTTCAAAAAGTCGCTCATGTCATTGCAGAACTTTCGCTTCCATCTGCAATCAATCGTTGATGTTGTCAGAAATACCTAATAGATGGAAGTACTCATTGGTCTTTCCACTGATAAAGAAAGAGCCTTCTACGGATCCAGGAAATTACAGACCAGTTAGTATCACGCCCCTTTTTTCATGAGTTTTCGAAAAATTAATTAAAAAATTCATAACGAAGCATTTAGAAACAAACTCACTCATTCCAGAAAGTCAACATGGTTTCGTAAGTGGCAGATTTATTGACACAAATATGCTTAAGTGTATCAATGACTGGACCACCACTTTGGACGGCATAAAGTGCTGTGACATAGTTTACTTCAATTTCTCCAAAGCGTCCGACAGAATCAGCGACCGGAAATTAATGGGCAAAATTGAGCGCCTTAGATTCCATCCTCTGTTAATGAGTTGGATCAGGGAGTACGCTACAAGCAGGACTTTTTTTTACAGGTAAGTCAAATTGAGCAAGACTTTTTCGTCTGTCCGAGACGTCAGGAGTGGGATTCCTCAGAGTAGCGTATTACCGCCCCTCCTATTCATGATTTACACCTCAGATTTGCCTTCTATTATGACAAGTACAAAGGTTACATGCGCTCAGTTTGCCGATCACCTTAAGATATATGAAGAAATTGTAGAAGACAAGGCATCAGATCCCCAAATCGTTATTAACAAAATTGCTAGGTGGTCCAAGGATTGGCAGCTACCTTTGTCGTAAGAAAAGTTGAAACTCATAAAAATTGGTTACTCTACTACACCAGCCAGCTACTCTATCAAACCCCTTCCCTTGAAAATGGTGGACAAAATCGAAGACCTAGGTTATCACTACGACAATAATTTGAGTTTTTCAGAACATTATACGGAGGTTTGTAAAAAAGCAACAAGAGGAACCCTCCAAATATTCAAAGGGTTGTCCAATAAAAACTGTTCTGTTTTACGTAGAGCTTATACTCGTACTTTAATTCAGTAGTGGAATCATGTGTCACTGTTTTTTCGCCACAGAAAAAGGACATAGAGCTCTTTGAACAAGTGCAAAATAATTTCGCACGGAAGACTATTATTTGGTACAGAGGTTTTTTTTTTGCACACGTACCCAACCCTAGAATTCGAAACAAGTTTCTGTTAGGTCGTTACCTAAGTTCTGTCGTTTTTTGACCACTAACTTCAAATAATAATATCTTGACCCAAACATAACTTTATTAGTCGAAATAAGAACCATTACAATCTACACATCTTCGCCAACTAGATTCTAGTATATCTATTTTAGTAGCCTAGAACTCCGGAGGTCTAGAAGCGATGAATTCTTCGAGAGCATATTCTGCATCATGTCGGTTCGTGAAGTATTTTCCGCGAAGGAAGCCGTCGGGGTGTTTGAAAAAATCGTAATCTGTAGACGATAGGTCGGGCAAATACGGTGGATGGTCGAGTGTTTCGTTTCCTAAAGAATGGAGCTTCTGCCTGGTGATCATCGATACGTGCAGCCTAGGATTGTCGCGCAAAAGTATCGGTCCCCTTCTGTACATCAGCGCTGGGTAGATTTGCTGGAGCTTATTGTACACCTTGGCAGTACTTTTCCGCAGTGATTGTTTCACCAAGTTTGAGAATGCTATAGTGGATTAAACCAGTGGCACACCGCCAAACGGTCACCATCACCTTTTCCCTGTGAATACTCGGCTTTGGACAGTACTTAGATGCTTCGTCAATATCCAGCCATTGAGCACCTTGTCGTCGATTGTCGTAGACAATTCATTTTTTGTCACAAGTCACAATTCGATCCAGAAACGGGTCGTTTTTGTTGCGTAGAAGTAGCGCTGATGATACTTGCAAACGGTGAGCTCGAAGGGCGAATCTGCTCTCGAAGAATTCATGGCTTCTAGATCTCCGTAGTTCTAGGCTACTGGAATAAATAAACAAGTCGTTGGCAAAGATATGTAGATTGTAATAGTTCTTATTTCGCCTAATAAAGTTATGTTTGAGCAGAGATACTTACATGTGAAGTTAGGGGTCAAAAAACGACAGAACTTAGGTAACGACCTAATAGATCTCCACACAGTCAGTTCACGCAGAAACGTGACGTTTGCAGCGTTTTCAAAATCTTGCCGGGAATGCGTGGAATCAAGGCCGCTAATTTCTACAAAATTGCTCCCTTAGAAACAAGAGGTAAAATCTGGAAAATAGTATACGGTAGGCCAAGAACCAACATTCAAGCCCAATCTTTTACTGTAAGAGCTGGACCAAAGTACCAAAACTTGAAAAGTGATATTCACCACTCCGCCAAAAAACTTTGGAATCTTCAAAGAAATTGCTAGAAAAGCTCTTCAACAGTACTAGACATCTCTGGCCGTCAAGCCGAAGGATAGTGCTTAGTGCTTATGTTGTCTCAGATAAGTCTCATTGTTGTCTTCAGTCATTAACATGTTTCATAGCAGTTTAGTTTTTAGTTGTTGTTGTGGTGAATGCGGTTCACTCCTCATGCATCCATTACAATAAGTTATCTTACGATGTCTTATACGGCCGTAATAAATTATTATTATTATTATCTATATGCAGCATTTGACCATGGGTCTAATGTTACTTTTGTGGGACTTCTCGTATTTTCCTGACATCTGGCACAGCTTCGCAAGATAGTTTCACAATACTTGTCGAGGTTAGGCCAGTATACATAACTTCGGGCTATCTTCTGCATTCGTACGATACAGGGTTGACCAATATGTAAATCTTCTAACTGCTCAACCGCATGGAGCGTTGCTTGGATGAATATCAGCCAGTGCAGCAAGCAGGGTTTCGCAAAGATTTCTTCTGCATGGACCATATTCAGACTGTCTCACAGCTCATCGAGAGGAGCCGCGAATACCACCTCCCACTTGTCCTTGTCTTCGTGATTACCGGAAAGCGTTCGACTCTGTGGAAATCAACGCCGTTTTGAACGCACTTGTGCACGCTGGTATACCATCGCCCTACATCCGACTTCTCGACGAATGCTTCTCGAACACATCGACTACCATCCAGCTGTTCGATCGAAAGCTTAAAATTCCTATCGGGAAAGAGTACGGTAGGGAGACACGATTTCTCCCAAGCTATACACAGCGGCACTCCAGGATGCCATGAAATCTTGAACTGGGACGATAAAGGCTACCTTGTCGACGGCAATCGGATCAGCAACCTTCGCTTCGCCGACGATATTGTTCTCGACTCTACCAGCACGGCAGAAGTCGAGGAAATGCTGAACGAGCTCAATGTGGCAGGTATGAAGATTGGATTGGACATGAATATGTCCAAAACGCAATGTATAGTCAAACAGTGTGTGACAGGGACTCGTAAGGTTAAGTGGAGTCGCTTCACAAAAGGTCGACTCCTACGTCTATCTGGGAAGAGAGCTGAACATGGATAACGACCTCGCTCCTGAAATCGCCCGCAGGAGACGCGCAGCATGGGCAGCCTTCAGTTCAATTCGCGAAGTCATCGGTCAGGTGAGGGATGCCGGCCTCAGGGCCTCGATATTCAACGCCTCTGTACTGCCTGCGATGTGTTACGCGACGGAAACCTGGCCCGACCACAAGACAATCGCCAGAGCGATGCAAACTACGCATCGTGCACTGAGGAGATGTCTTCTAAGGACAAGCCTTCGTCAGCAATGGCAAGAAGGCCTACGAAGCTCAGAGCTACGGGAGAAGTCGCAATTAGCAGACCCGCTGCGGTACATGAAGAAGTCCAAATATCGCTGGGCCGGACACCTCTTCGACGAAAGGACGATAGATGGAGTCTCCGTGTCGCAGAATGGCTCCCGAGAGACAACAAGAGACCACTGGGACGACCGCCGACGCGATGGGCAGACTCATTCTCAAGATCTTTCAGAGAGCGGAGTCTGCCTCACTGGATGCAAGCAGCCAGAGATCGAGCGGTCTGGAAGAGTTGTGGTCTCCGCTGAGAAGACCTCCAGCCGACAAAAGGACCATCAAAGTATCAAAGTAAGTAAGTAAATCCTCTAACACAATGTTCTGCAGGTTTTCTGGAATAATGACTCTTTTTCCAGTCATGAGATATCCTCCAACGAGCTAAATGGTCTCTCTTTTTGCTTGAAATGGCAACAACATCGGGTCATTTTTGTGCCATTTTCCATACTTGATCAACGATTTGATTTTTTTTAGCACTGGATCTTGTTCTGCACACAAGCCAACATATTGGTAAGTTAGCGTCTACGTTTTATGCGTTTCTTTCGTACAGAGTCCGAGACCATCACTGAATACTTCAGGATACGTTTTCTTCAGTTCCTTTTCTACATCGGAACTGCGCTTCATCTTTGTATTGACCTCTGCGACCATCATACTCATGTAATGCATCATTTCTTCATTATTTTGTGACCACTCATGTCCCATCAACGATTTGTACGACGTTAGGTAGGCATAGCCTTTTCTTGCTCTTCATTTCAACAGTGCACCCAGTTGTCCTTGGACCTTCATAATGTCGCCACTAGCATTTTTCACAATGACGTTTGTCTTCTCAAGTTTCGGGGACCCCATATTGTTCTAGACATTTTGGTTTAACAGTGTGACGTCTAATCCTGTTCCAAGTAGAAATCCAGTTGAATGACCTTTTACAATTGCACCAATGTGTATACTCGCAGCGTTAACATTTGCGAGAGCATTTGAAGTCTTCATTAACTGAACACGTTCTTTGAGAGTGCTTTTGACATGATTTTTTTTATCAATGTGACAATAATTCTTATGTGAACTCTTCGCACGCTCGGTTGTTTTCTTCGAACTTTCTACATCACAAAATGTTTCTCGATGGCCATTAACTTTGCAGTTTTTGCAAAACGACGGTTTCTTACAAAATTGCCATGGGTAGTGGTTTCATTCACAATTCCAGCAATCAATGGACTTGTGCTCTTCTTTCAAAGCTGCCTCCACAACTTTATCACTCCCGGCGATAGTCTCACAATCCACCTTGAGTGATAGAAAACTCTCGCATTCCTAGTGCAACTGATGTAAAGAAGTTTTCCGACCTGCTCTGTATTCTCTATCGAGTACCGGTATGAACCTTTGTCAGATTTCAGCCTCTGTTTGCGATTTCAATCCAAATATTCAAGCATTTGACTGTATTCGAGTCATGTCAGTCATGAAGTTGTGCTTTTTCACAACATTTATTCACTATACCAGTATGTTTGCGGTGGTCCTCGGCGTCATTCTTCTCTAGCATTTCTATTTTGTGGTGAACTCTGGAGTTTCGAAATCGAACAGTTTTCTCAGAATTTCCTCCGTTTCATCATACCCAATATCTTTTACGCTCTTGTTAAAGGAGCCTCACCCTGGTTGCTTCGGAGAGCTGAGCTGTTTCTACTGCGGGAATGTCCTTGTATCTTGCGTACAACCTGGAGAATGTCATCTCACTGTCAGCGTTGAATACAAATATCTCAATGCTGTTACTTAGTGCGGCCATCACACTTGGAGTTCCTTCTGGTACCACTCCGTCGCCTGCTCCAACCCCCAATAGCATATGGATCCATTCGCATTACTAGATCCTCTGTTCTTGCAGTTGTCCTTCCACTTGGTTCTTTTGGTCGTCCAAGATTTCCTTTAGGATTGACATCATTTGCTGCGAGTCCATTCTTTTTTTCCACTGACCGTCTGATCGCCAATTGTTGTGTCTGCAGACGTTCCGTAGAAAGGGCGGTTTATTCTGTAGTTGCCAATACAATAGAACACACCGTGGAAAAGTCCACCTTGCTCCATTCACTGCTTTTATACGGCAACTACTTCATCGAAATATCGTAATATAAGCAACTACTTCATCGAAATATCGTAAATGTAAATATCGGTATTGATCTTTGTTTCTTTTTCAACAAGAACCAATGGTCTCCATCGTATGGAGCAAACTCCAGTCCAAACCGTCAGAGAAGATGCATGAGAGCTTCTGTGAACAACTATCTCCTTCCTGTCTACATCGTCAAGACTTTCGGACAAAACCCGCGTATTTTTGCGGTCAACGGCTGACAAAGCATGAAGGAAATTTCACAAGCAACCCTGCGTGCCGCCATTGAGCCTACCCTTGGCGTCTGAAGACTGCCATTCGTTCCAAAGGAGGCTTTATTGAATGATACCCACTTTCCTTTTAAACTAGACTGTTTGTAAATTGTTGATGAAATTGTTTCGTAATCAATTCCGCATGAGGAATTTGCTTTTTATTGACTGACCATATTTATGGCGCATCCCGTAGATGGCAGTTCTGATTGTGACACCACTTCGTAGCTTAATAGACTAACCTGAATACGCCGCGGGAGTATGTCACTGTCGGCTTTTGGCGGTTGCAGCGTCAACATCCCAATTATTGGGTTGTTCGATTCATTGTTATATACTATTTTAAAAGCTAAGTTTTAGACAATGTTCTATCAAGAGCTAAGCGTTAGTGGGTGAAAACAAGTTCGTAAAAAATTGAAAGTGGACAATCAAAGAGAGCATTACCAGCATACTTTATTGCTTCACTTCTGAAAGGGCAAAAATGCGGTGCTAGCTCTCAAGAAACTATGTGATGTTTATGATGAGCACTGCATTGCGGAACGCCAATGTCAGTGTTGGTTTTCTCGCTTTCGCAAGTTCGCCACATAGTTGTTGTACTGGCACTACTGAGGACGACAAAACAAAGGCGTTAAAAATTAGGTGTATTACAATTCAAGAAATTTTAGAGAATCGAACCCAGCCGTTTATTTAAACTTACAACAGCTTGGTTACGTAAACAAGCTGGATCTTTGGGTTCCTCACGAACTGAGGGAAATTCGCCTCACCAAACGCATTAACATCACAACCAACGCATCTCCATCCATCATTTACCTCTTCTAAGTACTCGGGCGTTAGTACTTTGCAGATCTTCGTTGACGTCACTTATGCAACAGGCAATTTACCGTTAATGCCGTCTAATTCAGAGAGATTTCATCTTCTTTCATCGTAACGCCTCGAATGTGAGGCTGATCTTGTTTTACTCCTTAACCCAGAGGAAGATTTTCGACGTGGACCTTTATTTCCAAGCTGACATTTCCCCGCGATTGGTGGTTACTAAACCGGTAGAGTGATTAAGGCGATTGATGATGTAAAGGGCATTTCAAAGTCTCCTACTATTTTCAAGCATCTCAAGATGACGATCGCCTTTTAAGCAGGAAATTGATGTCCACCTTGATAGCTAGTCTTGGCACACACAAAGTTTATCAATTGTTGATTTTTTCTATACATAAATTGGCCTTGAACCTCAACATGGCGTGCATCTGGTGTTGATCGTCAGTATTGGAAGCCAAAATTCTCTTCTATCCTTAGGCGGCACAAACATGTTTTTTGACAACTTCTGGGATAATGCCTCCTACGTTAATAGCCTAGTTGCCGACTCACTATTCTTATCGCTCATGCATATATAATAATTCGTTTGACGACGAGCCATAGACAACTCAGTGGCTATCAGAATCTCATAATCATTCAGTCGATTGTGTTTATACTGCACACGATTTTCGTATTCCTTGTGAATGAGGTATGTTTGCATTTTTCTCCTTCTACTATGTATTATATTCCATTTGAGTATGTGGTTCTTACAGTCGCGGTCAAAAGTGCACTAAGCTCGGAAACATTATCTCACACAGAAATTGGAATTAGCTTAAGCGCTTTTCAAAAAAACCGCGGCCACGCCGTCTTCTGCTGTCATAACAGAAAGTTGGAACATTACTGGCACTGCTCAAACGGTAGCACGTGAAGCACGAAGTTTCTTACTCGATGATAACTTTGCGGTTCTAGTTCATCAACAAATTAAAGACTAATAAAACCAATTAGATCCTCAAGTGGCAGGGTAAGGCAGATGGGATCAAACATATCAAAGAATAATTTAAAATAAGCATTCAGTTGGCAGCAAAATTATCAAGATATTCAGAAAGCATCTGCAGAAATACGACAATTTTTTCAAAATAACACAATTTTTATCAACGTTTTATTATTCAACCAATTAATTTTCATCAACATCGACTATTCTTCGCTAGCGTCGCACAAGACTTCGAATTCCTCTAGCATAGAAATCCGGCGACTTAGAAGCGAAAGAGCTCGGAGGTCATTTTCGAGGTGGCCACGATCTTCATAACGCTTCCCCTCCAGATAATGCTGAAGTGATCGAAAAAGGTGGTAATCACTTGGGGCCAGATCTGGGCTGTTTGGGTGCGGCAGAACTTCCCATCCGACTTCTAGGATTCTCGGAGAATTCGTTTTCGCGATGTGTGGGCGGGCGTTATCGTGCAGCAAGCGAACTTTGTCGAGCTCGGGCTGTTCCTTGCGCATCTTCTCTGCCAGTCTCTGCAGTTGGGTAGCGTAGACCTCGGCAGTGATGTCAGCCAGCAGCTCGAAGTGGGAGATCCCATAAACTCCCCATCAGACGCTCAGCACGGGTGTCGTCGGCTAGTTTGTGTGGGAGCAAATGACCGAGCTTTTTAGCCATTCCAAGAGATCGTATTCCATTGTCCACGGTGGATCGGGAGCCAAGAGCAGCAGCAAAATGACGCACACCTTCATAAGGATGCTGCTCCGCCGCCAGTTTCCTCAATTCATCCAAGGACATCGTTGTCGTCGACCAGAGCGAGGCACATCTTCAAGACTCCCGTTCCCAGCGTTCGAACCAGCTATACACAGACAGTTCAGAAGAAGCTACAGAGCCGAATGCACGACACAAGTTTCGACAGGCTTCTGCAGCGGAAAGCCCAGATTCAAACTTGTAAAGGAGTACGTGCCTTATATGGGTAGACAGCTAGGTCATCGTACAATGAAATATTTAAGGAATGCGAAGCTGGATATGCTATGTAGATACAGCAAGATAGTGCCTTTACATAGCACTTATGTTGAAATCTTCAGAACATTCAAGAAAAATCTGGAACATTGCGAAGTTTTCTGCAGATACTTTATGGACACGCTAATACAATAAAAGTTATCGCCCACAAATAATGAACGTACCAACGTGTCTGAATATTTGTTAGCAAAGCATTGAACGTGTTACTGTTCTGCGCTATGCAGTTATTTGGTTGTAGACATTTCACCATAATTATGGTGCACCAATGGTTTGAGCAAATTTGCAGACATCATTTAAAATGAACGTGGCGCGTTAACACTTTTGGTTCAAAGTCATATTTCAGCTACTATCTATGTCAAAAATTATGAAGTGGTCTATAGCATAGGAAATTCCAATCAATATTTTAGACTTCTACTTTTCATAATTTTGTATAATATTTATGGGAAATCTACCCATAAATATTATTCAAAATTATTAATTATCTCTTGGGTTTATCCGGTGATCCTCGCGATCATAAAGATCCCTTCGATAGGTGTTTACGTTTTGACAATCGCATAAGCATCACCATGCGAAAAGCTTTTTCAGTGATGTTTTCAGTTTTGAGAAACACATACCGGTGTAATCCTACAGTACTGCTGAAGCTTTAAACAGCCTAGGGTATAGCTTGTGGTACGAATGCAAATAAAATAAGAAAACGTACAGAAAATCCTCACACAACCTTTGATGTTCAGCCGTTTTCCAGTTTCAGATTACCGTGGAACATATCATCAACAAGAAAAAGGAACGGCAAAAGTTTCTTCTCAGTCTTCTAGTCAGTCATATCGAAGAACGGTTAATCACGTAGTTTTTTATTTAAAAGAATTAAAGGACATCCTCAAACTGAAGGCTAGAAATTGCTGGGTTTTTAGATAAATTGAGGGCAAGTGTCAGCGTACTGTGAAAGGATTCCTAGAAAGCACGGAAATAGGTTACTAAAACCACTCCATTATTTTCTCGAGCAGTAATATAGCTTCAACTACCAAAACTACTCTTACGCCACTTTATAGAGGCAACTTCATGTGAACGTTCATGACGATGGTTTTTTGACCATTGGGTCTTCCATCGATTCTACCATAGTTCTGTTCTATCTGGTTCCTGCTTATGGAAAGTAGGTCTCGCTAATCGCGATACTACTACATTGCCCCAAGGTGCTTTTTTCAAGCAGCAATAGGGGCACATATTCGATTACGAGAGAAAATGCCCGAACCGCGCCGCGCCTGTTTCGATGCGAAACAATGCCCGAAAAGAGGTAGAAAATGCCCACAATCAGAGGAAAAAATGCCCGCAACCAGGGAGAAAATGCCCGCGACCAAGGGAGAAAATGCCCGCAATCAGGGGAGAATACATTCGCGAGCACTGAACGGCTGTCGTTTGCGCGATCAAACTCTTCCAGCAAAACAGGTGGTAATCGTGATCAAGGATTCGGTGTTTTCTCATTTTGTCATGGATTAGACATGAGAAAGAAATCGAGGACGTGGCAACTGGAATCGTGGTGATATCTCATCCGTACACTCAAAAAGAGCAACGTGGTCATTTCTAATCTCTTAAAGTTCACGAAAAGTCGTAGGAACCCACACCAGGAAAGTTTAGATCTTCTCAAAAAGGGTGAACATTCATTGCCATATTTGTGCCTGAGCGCATGGTTGAGGGCAATGCGACGACTACACTTTGAAGAGGAAAAACAAGAATGATGTTTCTGTCTTTGAATGCAGTGGCTGCCGATGCATGAAAATATCTGACATGCAAGATATGGAGCCCCTGTCACTGTAAAGGTAAAAATCTTTTCACGTATTTTTGCAATCTAACGGAGTAAGCATGGATTTCAGATATGAAATGCTTACTTCATAACGAATCCTCTTCTTGGTCACTACTATCAGCCCAGGAGTTCCCCTAAAGTTTCTATGGAACTCGAGATAGATAAGAAGTGATAGTGCGCGATACACATACGTGTACACCCGCCTCTGCTTCTGTGTTTTTATCACATTTTGATGATGCTGAATAGACTATATCTTCAGCTACTGATTTGTCCACGGGGCGGGACGATGGACATGACAATATCCAAAGGCGAGATCTTTGGAACAGAACTCGTTCGAAGAGGATGAATCCTACGGTTTTAGGAGATGTTAATCAATCTATAATATTCTGCTCTATAGATGGAGAAGAATTCCTTCCCTTCGAAGGTCAACATAGCGAATATCTTACAAGAAGGAGATTATGAGGAAGTGTTGCAATGCTCCGATTTCAAAATATTTTAAAATAGATTTGAAATGGAACGATAGATCCGGAATTCATTTGAGTCTCAAGGACGCGTTTTTGGTGCGAGGGACGATCTAAACAAATGAGTAGAACCTATAGTGCAGTTCTCTGCCACAAATCTTTCGAGCCTCCTCTCGAAACGTAGATTATTTTCTGAGCATGAAAGTTTTGCTATCAACTCCTTATTGGAGCTTTGATTCGAATAAAACGTTGCCGATATTGACCAACAGATTAGCGATAAATCCGGTTAAGCCTTTCCTAGTGAACGTTTTTCGAATTTATTCCTGGTTTCTTTAATGTTGTTTACAGCCGAAAGTTGGTTTCTTTGCTACGGCGCTTTTGCTATTCGCCACGGGATGGTGTGTTCTGGTGTGCTACACGTTCTTGTCGTCGATCCGGACATCTTCTTTCACGGTTGGGGGTATTTTCTTTCCTGGTTGCAGGCATTTTCTCCCCCGTTGCGGGCATTTTCTCCTAGATCCACATATTCAACAATCGCATTACCGCAATGGATTTTGGTGAATCCTATGCTCGGTGTCGTCCTTAGACGTAACGGGAACCTAAATTTGAGAGTAACCTTCCACCGAACCCGGAAAACGCTGCGGGTAGACGAATGTGAAAATATTAGGCCTGTTCCTAATCAGCAGGGATGTGCGGAAATTTTTCTGGAAAAAGCGAAAGACGAAAGACGGAACGGAAAAACGCTCAAAAACAGCCGGCAACCGGAATACGAAACGCGAAACGTAAATGACACATGTTCGCCATATTTTCCAAAATTGCATCTGAAACGGATTCATAATGTCTCCTTAAAAGATCGGTTGCACAACTCCTTGTGGACGAATATCACACCTAACGAAATTAAAATTTTAAATTCGCACCTTTGTGGTCAGGAATACAGATGTAATCTTGGAGCAGACAACCGCATGCCACAACTTTCACCGAACCCTTTGTTTCATGATACTGCGCTGTGTGCTTACAAGGGTTTTGTAGCTATTTGTAAATAATAGATCAAGAATTTTATGATCATTCAAATGTTGAGTTTTTTTTTCATTTTCTTAGCATACATAGCCTTTGTGGCACATTAATTCTGCCCTGCACCCAGCCGTTGCCATTTTGAGTGCTTTTTTTAGTAATCTAATCAATTTCAAGAATATTAATGCTAGATTGTTAATACTGCTGTGCCTAAGGAGGTTATAGGTGGATCAGTTTATTGAGCGGCCCAACATTTCGAGCTGTTCGTCGTCTTCAGAGGCCTAAAAGTGGTTCAAGACTTTAGATTTGTCACTTACCCGACCAAGCGCCTCCTTCCCCCCCCCCTTTTCGATATCATCCTAGGTGCCAAAACGAAAAACCCTAATGCATGAAAAATAAACCAACCCGCTGATCCACCGTTGACGCGGAGCGACGTCGCTACCGCTGTCATTAGCAGCCAAGTGGTAACTGAGACATACTGTGTCATTCCGCACTGAATATACTGAGTACACCAGTGTCATTCTTAAGGACACATATGTCACCACCGGTCGTCCTATAGCTCACAATGCGAAAGGAATGGCGAGAAGTCACTGGTAATCGAGGGACACTCATTATGACTATTCAGCGCTGGATTCCCTGCGGAAATCCAGAATGCTTCCAACGCTTTCCTAGATGAAATGTCGGTCTCATACGTCAGAACCATGCACATAACATCAAAGTAGGTTCCTCCATGCGCTTCAATACTGTGCTTGCCTAATGGACTAGATAAAATACCACGCCTTTTGCTAGTCAAGTGTTCTTTAATGCGAACTGACAGTATCCTTGCAGTTTCCCCGATGTATATTTGATTGCAAGTCCCACATTCAAGTTGATACACTGCGCCCACTTTAGCGCAATCTCCCAACTTATTGTGGGACATACAACACAGTCTTCTGATATACACTCCCTATCGTAGAGCCTATTTCGGACTAGCTGCTTCTTGATGTTGTCATTCGGGATGTTAACAAGCACAACATCATCTTCTAGCTGAGCCCGAGCTATGCTCCGTTGTATGGCAGAAGTGATATCATCAGAAACGAAAGGAAGACAAAGGGGTATCCGATCTCGGCGTGGTACATTGCGTTGCACAGTGCGCACCTTTTGGTGGTGTGGTACCACATAGCCATTTTGGCAAGTGATCCTTGAGGCTAGCCTCAATGACTCTTGTCGCTCTTCAGGGCCTGTGCATACATCGCGTGCAGTTTTGAACATGTTCCTTACAACTGCGCGTTTAACAGCTGTAGGATGTGCAGCAGATGCATGGACCAAAATATTTTTAGAACTTGCTTTGCGGTACCACTTCACCCTTACGATGCCACCCGATATTTTAATTTGCTTGTTTAAATAGGGTAGACGACCGTTCTTAGGGGTTTCCCTCGTAACCTTAATGTATTGCGTTTGATGATTTAGTAGATTGAAGCACTCATCCATTTTGGACTGTGTTGATGTTATAATAAAACAATCATCAATGTGTCTGCAATACATCAGGGAAGATGTTCTAGAACTGGTTCCTCTATTTTGCTTATAAAGCAAACGGCAAGAACTGGAGCAAGTCGTTGGCCCATGGCTAAACCTCGTATTTGTGAAAAATATCTACCTGACCATTTGAAAATATTACAACTTAAGCACTCCTTGATTAGAGTCATGATGAATATTTTGCTAAGTCCAAAGTTATTAATACTGCTGTGATGTCGATCAAGATTCTGATAGGGCCTGAAGGGCATCCTCGTTTTGGACGTTCGTGTATAGCGAAGTTACATCAAAGGACTCTACTACACATTCTTGTTCAACATGTCTGCTGTGTAGATAGTAAAGGAATAGTCTAGTGTTAGTCAGGTGCGAGGGAACCGTGCTCAACAACTGGCTCACAATTCTGTTGAGAAACCAGGATATTCTGTCGGTTGGTCCTCCCACGCAACTTATGATAGGTCTTATTTTAAATGTCTCAGGTGACATCGAGGGCATATCTTGCATAGCTCAGCTCAGGGCTCAGCTAGAAGATTATGTTGTGCTCGTTAACATCCCGAATGACAACATCAAGAAGCAGCTAGTCCGAAATAGGCTCTACGATAGGGAGTGTATATCAGAAGACTGTGTTGCATGTCCCTACAATAAGTTGGGAGATTGCGCTAAAGTTGGCGCAGTGTGTCAACTTGAACGTGGGACTTGCAATCAAATAGTATACATCGTGGAAACTAGAAGGATACTGTCAGTTCGCATTAACGAACACTTGAATAGCAAAAGGCGTTGTATTTTATTTATTTATTTATTTATTTATTTATTTATTTATTTATTTATTTATTGAATACGTCATAAGACGCGCCATATAAAAAAGTCGAAGAACTCTCAAGCAAACTAGGCAGATTTTCCATGCAAGCAAGCGTCGTCCACATATCAGTATTGTAAACACTGACAACAAAACTCCAAAAGACGAGGAAAAAAATGGGGTGAGTAAGAGGTGCCTAGTGCGGAAGGATGATGGATATGTAGGAGTTTAAGAAAAAAACCCTAATTTTTGAAAGACCTGACGGTGGATTTAAGGCCACCGTTAGAAATTTGTAGACTGCTGGTTTAAATAGATTAGGCAAACCAGCCTACACGGGCAGCGTACATGTCGGCGAGGGCCAACGAAGAGGATGTCCCTTAGACAGTCCTATAAAAGAGGCATCTAATGGTATGTGAACGATTCCAAGCGGACTATACAATATATTGGAACATGACACCTGTGACCCCATGGAGCGCCGTATGTAATTTACCTAGCACGTGGGTTCAAAATAATTCATAAGCCAAGAGATTCATCAACGCCAGGTAGACAGCTGCCATAGGAAGCGTAACGAAATAGAAATAGGATAATATAACTCAATAAAAAAACTAATATATTAGATAAGAAGGCTTCAGCACTAAACACCTCTGAGAATAAACATAATATTCTGAGCATAGCAACACTAGATTATATTAATAAAAAAAGGCCTGGAACGCTTGAATCCATGGAAAATTTGCGGATGTCCCAATGATTCAATTCAGTTCAACACACCTCCTACAATGCGCCTATATCACAACATCTAAAGACCAACAATGCAGGTAAACTAGGTAAAACAGGGAAACATAAAAATAAATAGAAACTAACTAGGGTTAGGAAGAAGAACAAACAAACAAACAGAACAAACTAGAGTTTGAGATATTTTATCGAGTCCATTAGGCAAGCACAGGATTGAAGCGCATGGAGGAACCGACTTTGATGTTAAGTGCATGGTTCTGACGCATGAAACCGATATTTCGTCTAGGAAAGCGTTGGAAGCATTCTGGATTTCCGCAAGGAATCCAGAACTGAATAGTTGAAATGAGTGTCCCTCGATTAACAGTGACTTCTTGCCATACCTTTCGCATTGTGAGCTATAGGACGACCGGTGGTGACATATATGTCCTTAAGAACGACACTGGTATACTCAGTATAATCAGTGCGGAATGACACAGTATGTCTCAGTCACCACTTGGCTACTAACGACAGCGGTAGCGACGTCGCTCCGCGTCAACGGTGGATCAGCAGGTGGGTTTATCTTTCATGCATTGGGGTTTTTCGTTTTGGCACCTAGGATGATATCGGAAAGGGGGGATGAGGCGCTTGGTCGGGTAAGTGACAAATCTCAAGTATTGAACCACTTTTAGGCCTCTGAAGACGACGAACAGGTCGAAACGTTAGGGCGCTCAATAAACTGATCCACCTATAACCTCGTTTGGCACAGCAGCATTAACAATCTAAGAAAATGCCGAGGTTTAACGAAGAGAGAACTTGGAGATTAATAATAGAGTTGTCAAACAGTATTTCTCTCGCAATTATATGAAGGAGAAATTTTTTCACTGATACGCTGATTGGGTTCTATAGAAAACTACTGCGGAACAGTGCCAGTTTCCATTTCCGTCTTCCGGCGCAAAAACAGGCGAAACACGGAACGGAAGAGCCCAAATGGCCGGAAACCGGAATTCGGAACACGGAAACGGAAGTTCCGCACATCCCTGCTAATCAGGCAGCTCGGTTACCCTATGCTCAGCTGTGTTGTTCTATTGGGAATGAATGGTGATGGCTCTTTTCCTCATTGTTCAGCTCTTTTAAAACTTACGATGGTCCTAAGCTTGCTCGCCGAGAGCTATTCGTTCTAAACAACCCCTTCCCTTAGGTGGTTCTTGGTTAGTACTTTGAAAAGTCCCACAAGCTTCGATTTTGTCGCTCAGAAGTACTCTACAAAACTTTTTTGCCGAGAAGCTAGAGGAACTTATTCCCTCATAGCGTTCTCGTATGCGGCTTGAGCGGTGGTAATATAATTGTGAACCTGTCAGTCTTCCTCAAATTTTCGTGATGATTCGAAATACAACCCGATCATGCATGCCGTAGCTCTCAAATGATACCTGAACCTGTCATCGAAGGACAAACTTTTATAAATAGGTATGGTGATATTATCAGCGCTCTTCAGTGGCCGCCGCAGTCTTCGTCTTTAAGGATGGTCAGCAAGTGACCTGATTACCACTTGCTAAACTGGACCTGAATTTTGCTTCTGATGCCAGCATCAGATCATAGACGCACCTCTTCTACTTCCTTCTCCATATGCCGTACATCAGTTCGTGAAACTACTATGGATTCACGATCCACCACATTTCACATCTATAGATTTTGGTGCAATCCCAAAGGGAGAGGCTCCAACTTACAACGGGGCTTGCGTCCTACCCCTCGTCCTCTTGACGTATTCACGCCAATATGCTGCATGCGTCCTTGGATCACTTCTACGCATTGCCTCTAAAGTCGAGCAGTCGACACGCATGCACTACTGTAGCCGGGAGATTTAAATGAAAATGTCAGCTGGAGCCAATGGACTTCACTGCAATTGGAATTTATTCGTCCTATGGCGACTATAGAAGCTCCACTCCCATATACATTATGTTGCATGTGTTTCTATTTCAGTCTTAATGAAAGGTGGACCCACTCTCTTGGGATTGCATTCAAATTTTCGTTGATTACGATTTCACGCATGTACATAGTGAATGATGAGCTGGACAACACGACAATCTACATCAACATTGGAAGAAAGTGTTAGCTGCATAAGCGACTAATGTGAATTCAGAGCTCTTTATTCGTTTGTTGTCATTAAATGATCATGGTCAGTAAAACTAGCAAACGCTTCGCATATCCAATCATCTCATCATGCATTTTGAACTATCTCACCGAATCAAGGCCACCAATTTAATAGGTCAGTTTCTTCGCCAAACTTTAAAAAATATTCAACCCATTTTTCAACAGATGTATATGCTTGATGGCCTCGTATCTCATAACCAGCCACTGATCCCTATGCCACGAAAGCTGAAACACGTATTTCAATGGCTCGCAGATGCTGCCTCAACTATCACAAAACTGTTTATTGTGGTCTTCATTATCCATACGACGCTGCTACTAATAAGGTTGTGGAGTTCAGATTTTAGTACCAGTTTCCTTCATCGGTACAACATTTTCAACAATACTTCTTTATAGGCCAAACGCGATCAGGAAGTTCTCCATCATGGCTTTCACCATTGTCACCATTTTAACTGCTGTTCACGTCTATGTTAATTACTTTGCGCAGGTAAGCTAATCTAGAATTTTGTCAAAAAGTGAGAACAATTAAACGAGTTTGAGAAAAAGATTTTACTCGTGTCGCCATTTTATGTAATTATGAGTGTGCAAATTAAGGGTAGCCGTCGAGACAATGCTGACGAGGAAGGGACTATTAACGGCTTTTTAAGGAAAGGTCTTAACTGTAGGGAACGTTTGGTTTAAACGACTTACAGTAGCGGCCCAAGTAATTTCAAATTATTAGTTTGTTGTGAACGTCATTGCCGTTTTGGGGAATTTTGAAATGAACAGCTACTTCTCACGAAGAATCATGTTTTCAGGTCAAATTGTGTTAATCATTTTGTAGGCAATTTTCTCTTCTTTCAAACTGTGCTTTTCGTCCTTTATTCTGGACTTTATTATAGGGTTTTGAAAAAAATATGAACCGATGCGATTTTCGAGTGATTTGGCTTTACTGTTTCAAGCTCCGACGTTTTGCAACTGAGGCAACTCGTAGTATTGCGAGAACTGCTTCGGCCTGGAATCGCCTCCTGAAAGTACAATGAGATATTGCCTCGAAAGTTCTCTTCTCGAGATTTTCACCTCGAGGACAAACCTGTTCCTGATCGGAGGATGTCGCTAGACGATCAATTCTCAAGAGCAGCTGTTGGATCATAGCCGAACACAAACATGCAAAAGTTAGCAGCTGGGTGTCTACTTTGTTATAGAATAAAGGCATCTGCTCTCAATCGGCATCTTCACTAGAAGCAGATGTGGATGTCGCACGACTTGACTAGCGAGCAGCTATTGTCTCGCTTCAACATGTGACCAAACTTTGTTCGCGTGGAAAACGACGGACGCGTTTTTAGATTTCTTAATAAATGTGGATGAAAAATGGGCCTTGTATGATAACCAAAAGGGATATGTCTGGGTGGACAGGTTTCTCCCCACCATCATACTTACCTTAACCAGATTTCCACTATAAAAAGGCTGTGCTAACAGTTTGGTGATGCTGTTAAGGTTTGATCGGCTACAGCAACTTGCAACTCAATTAAACGATCACAGCAGAGAACTACCGCTGTGATGTTGCAGTTGTGTTTGAAATGTTGCGAAGTTGGGATAAGTGGGGGTGGGAATTATAGTGGTAGACAGAAGGCTCCTGCTCATGCTCCAGGATAGCGCTCGGACTCATTTTCCGAAAGCCATCCAGCAGAAATTAATGCAGTTAGCCATCGAGATTCTCCCTGTATTCTCCAGTCCTCTTCCTACTGATTAAAACCTTTTCGAGCTCTCGATGAAACCTGCGACAACAGCAAATCCACAATCCCGACCACCTTGAAACCTCTTCTTCGATTCTTGTGATATATAATAGATTTCTACTGTAGAGGGATAAACGCTTCCAAGAAACGCGAAAGCTATGCTGTTTCGACTGTCTTTCACTTTGGTGAATAATGATGCGTATGAGCCGAGTTACGATATTTTGAACTACGGCGCTCGACGATATTTTGAACTACGACGCTCGTTTCGTGCTCGCAGTTATCTTTGCAACAACCGAATATTTTTTATTAAAGCTGCTTTGATGACATTAAGCATCTCAGCAGTTCCAGCATGTAGCCAGTCCAAATACATATTTTCTCGAATTTGGGTCAGTGTCAAGGTAACATTCCTTCAGCGGTAAAGCACCCCTTTAGCTGTCCAGTCCGAGATGCTCAATGAAAAGAAAGTTGGAGAAGTCATCCATGCTTATTACTGCATATTGTGGAAGTATAGGTAGCAAAGAGCTAATCAATCACAAGCTCGAAGAAAGTGCTGATGAGATTTTCCACGGACCTGTCTATGTGTGGCGACGGACAGCGAAGAGAGCGGTGAGAGCGACAGCAGCAACAGTGGAGCGTAGTGTACGTAATTACACAAAAGAAGCCCATGGAAGAAAAACGTCGCTGAAATCCTGAAATTCAGACTAAAAGCGCTGTCCTGCTTATCATACGTCTTTTCCAGACTTCGATCGAAACCTACCAACAGGATTCCTGCATTACAAACCGTTACGATCCCTATATACCTGCGGCATATAAGGATCGTGACGGTTGGTAATGCAGAAATCCTGCAAGCGGTGCGCTTTTTTTAAATGGCATAAAAATCTAAAAGAAATTTGGAAATGTAGCCACTATTTTACTTTTAGGACTCCAGAGGTCGAAAAAAATTTCGCCCAAATTTCGCCCAAGGGACTCCGTTTTTGAAATTTCGACCGCTTACGGTAGGTTACGGTAGGTGGGGAAGACTAAACCTGCAGGGATCATAACCACCGATTTGGCCCAAACTTCGCCCAACGAGGGTATTTAGGGTGCTGATCAGGAATCTGACATCCGTTTTTCGTTTTACGCTGAAGTACGGTAGGCCACGGTAGGCACGGGTGACTAGGGTCATAGTAACCGATTTCGCCCAAACTCCAGCGTACTACGAAAACTGAATGTCAGATTCGTGATCAGCACCCCAAATAACCCCTTAGGCGGAATTTAGGCCAAATCGGTGATTATGACCTTGGCAGCCTCAGTCACGTGCCTACCGTAACCTTACGTAATCGGGCGAAATTTCAATAACGGATGTCAGATTCGTGATCAGCACCCCAAATAACCCCTCTCGGCGATGTTTGGGGAGAAAAATTGCCGGCCTCTCCTGGACCTCTGGAGTCCGAAAGAACAATATGGTCGAAATGTGTATTCTCACCATCTAGAAGAACGGTACCACTCTGTCTGTCAAGCTAGAAGTCACTGAGGGTACTTTTTGAACAGTAGCTTGAATTGACCGAGCGCATGTGCAGAATTTGAGTTCTTCCGAACTTCACTAGCGGTAGATTACGGGTCCCAATGCGAGCGCTATCGCCGCGCTAGCTCGAGTCGCCAGCGGGAAGTTGACGGCAACACGGGAGCGACAGCAACATTGCTCAATTATGAACAGATTTCACGGCGATCGTTTGGTTTCAGGCGATTTGGGTGTTTTGTCTCGCAGGCCATTTCTGGGTCTCTTGTACGACCGCGATGGCACCGCCTACAAGCCGATCCGGGCGCAGTGGAGAGTGTCATAGCTTCGTGCGAGGGAGGTCTTGGGTTTGGTCCGATATGTTTGCATTTCAACTGACTGGTTGAGATTTGAGAGGTTTTGACGTCCGCACAACGCACAATTTTCAGGCGTTTGCTGCGTATTTTTCCAGCTGTGTACGCATCTGCGCTCCAGAGCGCAGAACCAAGCTGCGGACTCCCTGCACACGAGCAGCTTGGATGCACCACATTTCTGTCAAGCTAGAACTCACTGAGAATACTTTCTGAATAGTAGCTTGAACTGACTGTGGCCTGGAGTTCCTTCCCTTGCCTGGTTCTGCAGACAAATAGTCATTTCCTAGCTAAACCCCACAAAATAAGTCGAATTGTGGAAACAACAGCAGTAAAGCGATTCACCAGGCAGGCCTGTTCAATAAGATACGAAATGTCGGGCCGGCCGGTAAGCGTTTGATGAGTCTGGCCCCAGGATTGTGCTAGTTCTTTGCGTCACCCAATTCGCGCTAACACCGCGCCAACAACTGCGTCATCTCATCGAAGAAATTTTGGCTGCATCCTCCTCGCTTTCCTAGAGATTTGGCAAAAACAAAACATGTCGTGTGGCCGTTGGGGGATTCCTGCCCTATTTGTTTCTGACATTCCAGCGCAGTGTTGGGACAGCTCCCTAGTCACTACCAGTGATTATGATTATGATGTATTACGTATGCACTACGACCGCCCATGTAATGTTGCAGTCTGCAGTTTAATGGATACCATCATCAACAGCTGCAAGATTCTAGGCTATCGATCGTTTTTCAGAACTTCTTAGTCGCCGATATCACGGAAGTCGCTTTCCTACCTATCGGAGCACTATCCATTTCAGTGTGTTATTTCATTGTGAAACGACACTTTAAACGTTTCGTTATGTCATCAAATGCGCGACGACTGCATAACAAAATGCTGATGTCGTTGATCATGCAGGTCAGGAAGGTGCCCACTTTGACAGTTTCAGTGGTATCCTTTAGAAGCAGCCATAAAGGAGCACTTGCTTCACTATCCAACAAGGAGCACTTCAAAGTAAGCCACGACGTTGAAATGTGCCTCAAAAGGTTTCAGAATACTGATTGTTGGGAGCGAGTTACGGCCGCCGTGAGCAAGAAACACAGAAGTTATGAGAGTTCAAAGCTGTGAGCGTTTACTTATGACCTGTAAGCTTGGACGCACGAAGGCCCTGATAGTGGAGATGATCGGTTTTCATGAAAACTACAAGATTCAGTCTGATGTTGTGTGTAGATTTTTGCACGTTAACGTCTGCTTTCAGTCGCCTAGCTAGTTTTACCCTCCAATGGTTTGATAGTTACTTTTCACTGTCGGAAGCGAAATTTCTTTATTTGTTTGCTGATAAAGCTCTCCCTAACCATAGATGAGATAAATAACGGAACTTCGCTACTAACACTCCAGTGAAACACTGAAAGGTGCCTATCACGTCATTGTAAGGTAAACTAGCCGTTAAATTGAGAGCGAACATAAAACGACCTCCTTTCTGCTTGCAAGACCGTCACTTCATCCACTGCCGAACTCATGTCTGTAGCTTGCAGCATTTCAGATGCAACAGAATAGGGCGGTCGGCATTAGCTCAGAACGACGTCGCATCCTTGCCGCATTCAACATCGCACGCAGTCCTTCAAAGCTATAAATGAACAGGTGCAAAAGAGCACCTTTTCAGAAGCGCAATTTGAATTAAGTCTCACCTCGAAAAGCGAATAACATATTCCAGATCAGCATCAGCTCCAACGTTGCCCACACGACATTTTTTGGCACTAATCCGCGCATTTTTTCCACGACTGAAACGGCCACGATTCAATAAAGAAAACTTAGAGAATTCATGACCTACGAAAGCATCCTGCATTTTATCATATGTGTTGTTTCTGATAAACTGCAAAAGATTCCCGCTGCCAAAATAGCCATCAAGTTTATTACAAAAGCCAACTCATGATCATTTCAAAAACTGTTCCAAATTACTGTTGTGCGTGCTGAGCTCTACACGAGGTTGGTAGACGGATTTATTTACTGGCCAACGTTTCGGCGAGATCGCCTTCTTCAGAGCCTGAAAGGGACCAAATCAATAAGAAGTTATCCCAAATTCCAAATTATTCCAATATTCCAAATTAAAACAAAAAAACGCTATTGCGAAAAGCAGGGATCTTTTGCAACTTTTTCGAAGCATCACATGCGGAAGAACGCAAGTTGTTTTCGTAGAACGCCAACACGCCGATTTTTTTTTTACGAGGAAATCAAACTGCGACCTTTCAATTGCAGGAAAAATGCGACCACTATTCCAAGAACTGTTATGTGGGCAACTTTGGAAGCATGTGGGCACTGAAGGTTTTTCCCTGAAGGTCTTCCTTTTATAACACGGCACCGTCTAATGAGTTTAACCAAGTTAGCAAGTATAATAGTCAAAAGACTTGGTATTGCTGAACTGAAATCACCGCGAAAACTGGAATAGCCGTGGCCGTCTGCGTCAAATTGAGTTGAATCGTTTGAAGTTAGGCCAATCTGGAGCCCACATCTTTGGATATAACTATTTCCTACGAGAAGAGATCAAGTCATTTTCTGTTCACTCCCTTCCACAAATGGACACTTCACCGTGGTTTCACAAAGAGGAGATTTATGTTGTTATCTCAAAATTGTTAAGATCCTACTCTGTCTCCCCAGACTTAATTTTACTAAATTTTATTAAACTGATTTTAGGCCACATAATTTATCCTTTAAAACATATTTTCAATTTTAACATCATGATGTCAGAATTGCCCAAAAGATGGAAACATGCTTTCGCTACGTCTATTTCTAAGAAGTCTCCGTTGAGCGAATCGAAAAAATAACCCCTCTAAGTATTCCTTCTGCGTATGCTAGATCTTTTGAAAAAATAGCAAAAAACATATCATATCACAAGGGATTTCAGTTAACCAATTTGGTTTTTTGCAAGGAAGAAACATTGAAATATCAATGCTCACGTCTCTTAATGATTATACTGAAGATATGGAAAATAAAAATAGGACAGATGTGGTACATCTAGACTTTTCGAAAGCTTTCGATTCCAGAATTCCAGAACCCGAGTTATTGCACAAAATAAATGTGATTGGTATTCATCCTAAGATAACTGAATGGACTCGCGATTTACTTAGCGGGAGAACATACCAGTTCGATGTCGAAGGAACAGTATCCTCCGTGTTCAACGCCTGCACTGGTGTTATACAGGGAGGACTTTTCCTTCCACACACTTCCAGGTACTATCGCCGGATTGGGGATGTCCTGAAAAATTACGCTGATGATATGAAATTATACAAAACCATCAAGGAAGACGAGGATACTCACAGCACCCAAGCGGCACTTGACTACAAAGGTAGTTGTACTAACCAGTGGGAACTTCTAATTGCACCGGAGAAATCCTGTTGCTTACCTACTGGGGCGAATAATACGTAAAGATTACCTGTTTATAAGTTACAAGCCACTAATCTCAAAGTAATTGAGAATGCTCGAGACTTGGGTTTCTTAATAATAAATAAGAAGCTCAATTTTGATAAGTATTACAATGTTGTGGTGAAAATGGTGATCTTTTGCACACATGATCTCTTCAAGATTTTTAAAAGTAAAAATCCTGAGACGCTTCTGCAAACCTACGTAACATGCGTACATCCCGTAGTTTCGTCTGGAACGACAGTTTTCAGTCCTTCCAGGAAGAGGAAGACATGCTGAAAAGCATTCAAGATAATTTCACACGAAAACTAATAATGCGGTGCTTTGGCTCAAATTACCCGCTCTCCCAATTAGACGAGAAAGAAAGGGAATGCTCGGACTAATGCGATTCCTGCAATATACATAGAAGGAATGTAGCTGACCTGAAAGTGCTTTTTAAGACTCTCACTGGAAAACCTTTCCAATTTTTCCAAGGCCAAGTAATTAGAACAAGAAGAAATAAGCTCCGCCTAGATGTTCCTGTTGCAGGGACCACGGCAAAGTTCACATTTTTTGACATACAGAAGCTTACGCGAGCTCAACTTGCTGCTTGCGGACAACAAGCACCTCCTATCCTTGCTTCTGCGTCAATTCCAGAAATTTCTGTTAACTAAGTTATTGCAGTTGTTTTCACAATCAGACCTTGTCCTGTACCTTTTAGTAATTGTTTCATGTTCTGTATTCTGCTGTTTTCCAGTACTGCCTCAATCATTTTCTTTACTGTGTTTTTACGCGTGTGTGCCATGTATCCGCGCTGTGATTAAATAAATAAATAAATAAAACTGCATTGATCAGAATATAGGTCACTCAACTAATTCTTTAACAACGCTGGGAGTTTTCCATCTCAAAGCTACCTGCGAGAACATCGATATTTTAGAAGAAACCTCCGAGGCACCAACATTACATTACAGACATCATCACTAAAAAACCGGTGACGTCCATTTGGAGGTCCAATGACCTGACACATAACCGTGGTTAGATTGCAGCTCTCAAACGTAGCATTCTATCACTGCGGAAACGGTGTATAATAGCTAACGAGTTGTCCAGGAAGATAATCGCTAAGCTGGCAATTCAAGAGAATGCCTAGGCCAAATACGCCTTCAACATATGCCTAGAATAATACTTCGTGATAGAAGGCGTGACACATTCCAAACTGATTAAAAATAATAAACACTCGTGCTTGTATCCTCATTATATATTTTTTAATTTTTTCTTTTTCGCTTGCGTGCGTAGTGTATTACAGCTCCTGCTCCAAATGATATATGTAATTCTATCATCAACGATGCTGTTCGATAACGTCATCCTGTCGATATTAGGCCTACCGACTACTGAACGTTCCGTGGACATATACAACCTAGTGAGCAGCCTACTTCTATTGTGGACTTTTTTAGTGGACCTAATCAAAGCTTGTTTTAGGTGGTTTACGGAATCCGTCTCTGGCACCCGTTCGCCGTTGCATTACTTATTCGATGGGCAATCTCAGGATTCCTACAAAATCGTCGTTCAGTTCGTGTTGCCTTTGTGAACGCAACTTTCATCACGCAGAAGCTGAAAAGCAGGACGTGCTGATTGAGACTGCTTTGTTCTTGGGATTGTTCTAAAATTGGTTTCGGTTATGTAATCACCATATGTGAATGCAGACCTATATATGGACTGGTCCTCCTTCTTACCATTAGTATTCGAACACATGTCATCGCCAGCGTTCGAAAGAGGATTCTTGAACTTACAAAGTATCAGACGTTCAGCGGCTTACCGACCGCCAAACCTCTGGCTGGGTGGGAGCTTCGCCCACAAACTCCGATAATTCGACTCCTCGGTCTAGGTTTCAGCGTATCTCTTTTCTTCTTCGTGATTTTTTATCTTTACTACAGGAAGAAAGTGATCTGATACATGTACAATATAGTGTTGTGTAGTAGGATATGGTAGGAAAGGGTCTTCGAAAAGGTTCTTATGAAGCTTGTCCATCCTCCATCGTATTCACATATATTAGGTGGTTCCATATAACCGATTTTGCTACCATATCAATCTTTCATGGTTACGAATGATCCCTTTCCCGGCATTGTATATATTAGATTAGTTTTCAGCGTTTTGTGTCATTATTTTTCATTCTTCTATTATTAAATAAAAATTGGATTGCGCATTAATGCTACTTTCTGTACAGAATTTTTTGCTCTATCTGACTAAATAAGTTACGTTTCAAGGTTATTGTATACTTCTGTTGAAGGGCTTATTGGAGTATGTCGAAGGAGGAATTCCGAACGGTATTTTATTATAACTTCAAACCCTCCGCATCCGCAGCCAGACAGCTCGGTAAACCAATCAAGTGTGGGGCCTAATAGTGTTGGAGAAGGCACTGTGCGCTAATGTATTTCAGTGAATTTCGGACCAGCCTCGAAGAGAACCCCGCAGCGGTCGACCTAGGGCAATCCTGGACGACGAGTTAGAGGAATTGGTGGAAGCTTAACGATCCCAAACAGTTCGCGGGATCGCGGAAGAGCCAGACGCCAGCAAAAGTACTGTTGCGGATGCTTTGAAACACCTTGGGAAGGTAAAAAGACTCGAAAAATGGGTGCCCCACGAGTTGATTGTGCGGCAAAATTATCATGTTTCGACGAGATGTGCTCTTTTTTGTCTTTTTTTGTTTTTTTTTGTTTTCTTTTCCTTTTTGAAACAAATCTGACCCGTTTTTGGATCGAATCATCACTAGTGGTGAAAAGTGGATTTTGCATGATAACAGGAAACGTTCCAAACAGTGGTTGGGCGCTGATGAACCCCCTAGGCATTTTTCAGAGGCGAACCTCACCAAAAAAGGCAATGGTCACTGTGTGATGGTCGGCGGCTGGTGTGATTCATTACAACATGTTGGCACCAGGTGAAACGATCACAATAGAGTCCTACTGTAAAAAAAATCGACGAACCGAAAATTGCGTCAACTTCAGCCAGCATTGATCAACAGATGATGCCGATTCTTCAGCACGATAACGCCCGCCCAAATCACACGTTTCACAAATCACCATTCGAAAATTGAACGAATTAAGGGTCGAAGTTCTGCCTCACCCGCCACATTCTACAGACCTCTCGCCAACCAATTACTACATTTTCAAACACTTTTGGAACTTTCTCGCTGGTAAAACCTTCTCCAATCAGGACCAAGCCAAAACAGCTTCAGTGGATTTAGTCGAATCTCGACCACCTATTTTTCTCACTGATGGAATAAGTCGGTGGCCCGTTGGCAAAAGCATGATAACTCGAACGGTGTTTATTTCGACTAAATCCGATAAGATTTGTGAAAGTTATGGTAGTTCAAAGTGAAGCACTCAAAACGCTGAGAACTTCACGGACAACTTAATATAGTTTCTGAAAGCGGAACCTCTGTTTTCTTACCCTTATAGCTTTTGTGATATTTATTTATTTATTTAAAGTGTACTCAAGGGGGCGCTACAACGTCAACAAAACCACGCTGCATTTGGGCAGGATTTCGCAAAGAAACGCACCATTCACCACTGGTTCGTAAGGTTTCGTTTTGGAGATGGAAGTCTCGAAGGTGAAGACAGAGGAAGCCCGCCATCACTCCTTAACGACGACCAACTCAAAGCCATGGTGGAAGCGGGTCCGCGTCAAACTGTGAGAGAGCTGCCAGGTTCGACCCTCGATGAATCTCGGCATTGATAGTTGTCGAATTGCTTATCGTGGTGTTGAACTCGAACCGAGATAGTACACGCTTTATTGACGACTAACGTTTCGGCGATTTCGCCTTCTTCAGAGTCTGAAAAAGTCCAGACATATGTTGAAGCTACTAGGTCAAACATCGCCACAGACCTTGCGAAATTCGAAGACCCGATGAACAACAACCCTTTCAGCTGAAAGAGGCAACAACAGCCCAACACTTAGGACACCCGAGGAGACCCTACAAGGCGAAACTAGCTAAAAGGCGAGACTGATGTACGGGGTGAGCTCTCGGGTTATATAGACGCATTCCCCCGCCGATTCAGCCTCGGGCTCTTGGCCTGTATCCAGAACCCCTCCAGGGTTTTGCGTGCGGCGGTATGGGTCTCCCGTGCTAGAATTTTGAATGTGACCCCAAAGTCGGCACCGTTATGGTCCTTTATCCTGTGGCAGCCCAACGCAGTTGATGGCGGTGACCTGTTCTTGCCTTCTAGGTGTTCCTTAACGCGAACATAGAAGGGGCGAGCTGTTTCACCGACGTATTCACCTCCACAGCTGTTGCACCTTATTAGGTAGACAACCCCTGAAATCATGCAGTCTCCTTCGTTGCCTGCAGGACAGATGGTGCAACTTGGGGTTGCGCAAATTCGGTCGTACAGCCGGTTGAAACCATACAGCATTCGTCATCATGGGAAGTTTTGGCACGACTACTGGCTGAACAGAATCTTCGTCTTCTTGGAAAACTCTTTCGAATACAACAGCAAAAATTTCAGCTTTGCCGTCATCATCACCCCACTTGGTCATAGTTCCGTCCTCTCTTTTAAGCAGAACAGGCGTCGGCCTATTTATAAGCCGTGACTTTACATATCCGAAAAATGTGGTCTTGCTTTTGGATTCAATGATTTCCTTCTCCACTCCGCTCTAACATTTGTTCAAACCTTTCTCGAATGTAATTCCCAGCCCTTTATAATTCTCAATATCCTTAGGCTCATTACTTACTTTGGCCTTACTCATGCTTCATGTTTTCTGGATGATATTTTTTGTATTTGCTGGGAAGACCAAATTTCCTACTACGCACTAACACTTTTGGTAGAAAGAGGTCCATGGTGTGATGGAGAATTTGGATGAAAAGCTCATACTTAGCATCGACGGAGGATGCCGTATTCAGTGAACCGTACCGATCAAGATCATTGAGATAACCATAAATCTCCTCAAACGTTGCCATGAATTTCGGGAATATTGAAGTCCCCATTATAATGCAAGAGTGATTGCATGATGCCAAGTCACCAATAGCCTTCATCATTTGTTCGAACAGAGCCGTAGTGCAGCAGGGAGTTCGGTAAACCACCATCATTCTTACAGTTCTGTCTACCCGGCCAAGTTCAAAGCAACGTAATTCATAAGAGAGTTGAGTTGTTTTGGGTGCAAGAAACTATTTTAGTAGAGGATTTTAGTAGTAGTTATATCCTGTTTCACCTCTAAGCCCTATACAGGATATAATTACTAAAGCAAAGAAGCGAAAGAATACAATCACTCCCGGAGGATCATCAGTAGGGCAGGGAGTGACTGAGATGCTAGGATTACCATGCATTGTGTTTTTATACACAAAAAATAAGGTCAGAAGGGGCGGGCATTGCCTATGGGACCTGATCGTAGAGAGGTCGAGGTGAGCGGGAGGGACCTACAGGGAAGGTCAATGCCTGTAGCAATATATTCGTATAAGGTCACTGTTTCTACAGAAAAGCAGGAAATTAATATACCTGGGCCAGAGGCAAAAAACTACATCACAAATAAAAGGATATGAAGTCACATAGACAGCTGGCTGATAAGTTGCTTAACGAACCGATAAATATTTTTATAAGAATCTACAAGTCCGTATTTGTAAGCGATACTTTTGTGTTTAAGCATACCTTTAACTATGGATTGAAGAATTAGATCTTTGCTGTACTGTAATTGAAGCAAGGAGGTAATCAAATTGCAAAGTCTACCAATAAAGTCGTCTTTTTTAGAGCAGCATCGTGATATTCGTAGAGTTTCTGTTAAAATTATTCCTCTTTTAAGGGAATTGCTAGTATACGAACTATTATGAGGAAATCTGACTACGCTAAAAGGAAAATAGTCCGTTTTATTGTATTGCTTAGTGAAAATGCAATCGTTCACTATTTTAATGGTAAGGTCTAGAAAATTGCATTGGTGTATATTAATATGTGTTTTATTTACTTCAAGGCAATTTTCATAAGTTTCAGAAATGATTTGGTCTAACCTAGTATCTTCGAGATTATGTACAATAAGTATATCATCCATATATCTGAATGGACAAAAAACTTTGTTAATTAATGTATTATTGGTAGCGTATTTGTATTCGAAAAAGGAAAGGGTTAAGTCAGCAATCATTGGACTAGCATTACCTCCTTGTGGAACGCCTTTTAGTTGCTTATATAAAGCTCCGCCTAGTTTACAGTAAGAGTTTTGTAATAAATAGTCAATCATGTAGATTATGTCTTCTTTTCTATAGGATCTATGTTTGTTCTTATTAGAAGGAGAGCTGCCATAAAAAGCTTTGTAGTTGTCCACTATCAGAAAGCTTTTACTAGCGTTTTTAAAACATATATTAATTATTTCTGTGACGTTTCTAATAATTATATCATGTGGTATGTTAGTAAACATATCCACAAAATCAGCTGAGTAGAGTTTAAGGTTAACGTCTTGGATGGAACAGATTTCGTTGGAAATGTTTATGTCGTTGATGGACCAAAAATTCTTTAAACAACCAGTATTGCAGTAAGCGTTGTAGGCATAATTCTTAAAATGTTTACGGAAATGGGATAGGATCGTTATTACTTCAATAGCCAATGGTTTAACACTACTATTTGAAGCGCCCGTTATGAATCTGAATTTTATAGGACACTTGTGAAGTTTAGGTATGCAGTAGATAAGAGGTATAGTTCCGTCACAATTCTGGGTTAAATTAATACTGGAAATAAATGCGTTATGCCTGGCTACAATATCATGAACACCATTATTAGATCGGATGTAAATATTATTGCTTGAAGAGTTGTTTAGATTTTCCATCTCTACTCGAATTATTTCGAAATAAAGTTTTTTGCAAACAATTCCGTAATTGGAGGACGCTTTATCAAGGGGACATAATATAAAATATTGTTGTACATATTTAATTTGAGAAAGACATTTTCTAGAGATGTCAATAGTCTGAGCTTTGTCAATGTAAATGAGAGGTCTAGCTTTTCGATTCTTGAAAAATGATTCTAAAATATTCTTTATCCTTTTTATTACAGTAGCCTGAACTTTGTATTTGTTTTTAATTTTAATAAGAATCTGTTCAAAGAGATTCTGCCAGATGTTTTTTATGGCAAATGTGTTGAAGTGAGGTTTTGGTCTATATTTAGTTCCTTTGCTTAAAATTTCATACATTCCATACAAATTCTTGAAAATGTTAATGTCTCCAGTCAAAACATGGTTATAGAATGGATCCACAAATGATGGGAACTTGTGACAGATGCAAGGTATATCATGTTGTTTAGTAATGTCAACGTTTCGTAAAAACTTATTGTAATTGAACAGTTTTTTTGAAATGGGTTCTTCGTATTTATAAATAATTCTAAAGGGCTTGTATATTATGTCACTATGCTCATCAATTAGTTTAATCACATTCTTATTGTTAATGACTTTATTTAAATTATATGTGTCCAAAATCCTGTCGTAGAATGGCATTTTAACATTTATTGCATCATTTTTGTTGCTAACTTTATATGTTGTGGTATTAAAGCTAAAGTGAAAATAGCACAGAGAACTGAGTAATAAAATTTTTTTATCTTTAGAAATGCTGAAAGTGTCCATACTATTCAGTGTAATTTTAATCAATGCACTTATAAAACTTTTTGGTTTTGATTTCAAAAACCTGAACAGATCATACTGCGTGTTGTTAGCATTATGGAGGAAGAGGGAGACTTCGCTTATAATATTATTAGGGTTAGTTTGTTCCGAGGTTTTCTTATTTTTGCGTTTCTTACCTCTAGTAGCTCGATCTTTAACTATTTTTAGACTAAAGAAAGGATGGTTCGGTTTATGCGAGAGGGGATTGGTGATATGCGAAATGTTTCCATAGCCTTTAATGTTGTCATTGAAGCCAAACGGATAAGCCGTTAAGAGAAGCTCGATCCAAAAGCGTTCTTTTTCTTTCAGCACACTAACGTCTTTATTCTCCTCTAGATTGTCCAATACACTGACATAGAATTTTTTGCTGCTACAAGAGTTGCGGAAATGTTTGTAAAAGATTTTATTTTCTTTATCTCTAACTATGTTGTTTATATGCTCTTTCATTCTAATTTTAAGTTTTCTTGTAGTTATACCAACATATTGTTTACCGCACTCTGCACAAGAGAGGCAGTAAACGAGATTACTGGACATACAGTTGGCTTGTCCTTCCTTATAAGTTGGAATTATAAAATCTGTCGTGCGACAGCTAACATAGTTTTTGCAATCCATTATACCACAAATGGCACATGTGCTGCTACACGTTGAGGAAGTTACAGAAGTACCAAAATTTTGTAGGTTGTACTTTCCGTTAACCTTGCTTTTAGTAAACCGTTGAACCTGAAAATAGGGAGTGTTGGTTGTAGTGAACGTTTTGTTTTTTGGCCTGGATCAAACGTTAAGGACGGCCAAGTCCCCAACGAGTGGGAAGGTTACCATGAGGTTTTGGAGGGGCTGCCTCCCGGGGTTGGCACTCCCGAAGATAATGGCTGAACCGGAGGCGTAGTACTTACCCTCCCGTGCCAGTAACTACTTGTATAACCCCATCGGCACAGCCATGTGCAAAAGTGAGGGTGCATGAAGGTGCCGAAAGAAGAAAGGTGGAAACCTACCTAAAGGCAAGGAAAGTACAACCTACAACCTTAGTGAAGAAAAACATGTAGATTTGGTACTTACTACCTAAAAAGTAAGCAGCGAATCATTAAAAGGAGTTTATTAGCCAACAACTTCTTGATGGTAGTGATAATGAGCTTCACAGTAAGTCTAAACAGCTAGAAAGTATAGCATAACTTAGGTTCTGTGCAACATGGGGTATTTTTTTAGTTGTTTAACCACCTAAGGTGGAGTTGACTGTCTATCTGACTATCTCAAAGGATGTAGTTAAGTAATAGATGAAAGTGCTATCCGTGCGGATAGCGATTGACCACTGGTCTGGTTGGGCCGTATGGCCTGTGGGCAAAGCTGACAAAACCGAGTTACAAATGATATTGAGAAAAGGATCTAGTTCTTCGGCGTATCTCGGACTGGAATCTACACACATTCCGGGTTACCCTCGGAATATGTATATATCCAGATAAGCAATAAGAGAGTTGAGTTGTTTTGGGTGCAAGAAACTATTTTAGTAGAGGATTTTAGTAGTAGTTATATCCTGTTTCACCTCTAAGCCCTATACAGGATATAATTACTAAAGCAAAGAAGCGAAAGAATACAATCACTCCCGGAGGATCATCAGTAGGGCAGGGAGTGACTGAGATGCTAGGATTACCATGCATTGTGTTTTTATACACAAAAAATAAGGTCAGAAGGGGCGGGCATTGCCTATGGGACCTGATCGTAGAGAGGTCGAGGTGAGCGGGAGGGACCTACAGGGAAGGTCAATGCCTGTAGCAATATATTCGTATAAGGTCACTGTTTCTACAGAAAAGCAGGAAATTAATATACCTGGGCCAGAGGCAAAAAACTACATCACAAATAAAAGGATATGAAGTCACATAGACAGCTGGCTGATAAGTTGCTTAACGAACCGATAAATATTTTTATAAGAATCTACAAGTCCGTATTTGTAAGCGATACTTTTGTGTTTAAGCATACCTTTAACTATGGATTGAAGAATTAGATCTTTGCTGTACTGTAATCATGGGAAGTTTTGGCACGACTACTGGCTGAACAGAATCTTCGTCTTCTTGGAAAACTCTTTCGAATACAACAGCAAAAATTTCAGCTTTGCCGTCATCATCACCCCACTTGGTCATAGTTCCGTCCTCTCTTTTAAGCAGAACAGGCGTCGGCCTATTTATAAGCCGTGACTTTACATATCCGAAAAATGTGGTCTTGCTTTTGGATTCAATGATTTCCTTCTCCACTCCGCTCTAACATTTGTTCAAACCTTTCTCGAATGTAATTCCCAGCCCTTTATAATTCTCAATATCCTTAGGCTCATTACTTACTTTGGCCTTACTCATGCTTCATGTTTTCTGGATGATATTTTTTGTATTTGCTGGGAAGACCAAATTTCCTACTACGCACTAACACTTTTGGTAGAAAGAGGTCCATGGTGTGATGGAGAATTTGGATGAAAAGCTCATACTTAGCATCGACGGAGGATGCCGTATTCAGTGAACCGTACCGATCAAGATCATTGAGATAACCATAAATCTCCTCAAACGTTGCCATGAATTTCGGGAATATTGAAGTCCCCATTATAATGCAAGAGTGATTGCATGATGCCAAGTCACCAATAGCCTTCATCATTTGTTCGAACAGAGCCGTAGTGCAGCAGGGAGTTCGGTAAACCACCATCATTCTTACAGTTCTGTCTACCCGGCCAAGTTCAAAGCAACGTAATTCATAACCCTCGGGGTAACTTTCACAAAAGACCGTACATGGGTTAAAACTTTTCTTAACAGGGACAGCTACTCTACCACCCCTTGCATGTCATCTTAACACTTTAAACTGGAAGCATAAATGACCAAGTATGGAAGCATCAGTGATAGAAGGTGAGAGCCAAGTTTCTGTAAGGGTTGTATCACGCAATTCATTGTAACACATTGTAACACACAATTACGAATCTCAGGTACACCTCAAATAACAATAGATTTCTACGCTCGCGCTCTTCATATAAGGAGAACTCGAAATTGGCATTCTTTTCTAAAGAAGACTGAGAGGCAGAGTTGTTTTTGACAGCAGGAGCATGACAACTTACTAGCAAATTACCTAACATGCTATTGTCTTCTTTGAGAGCCTTAACTTCCCTAGTTAGACAGACGACCTCTTCAGCCAACTCACGATTGCGGCAAAGAACCGCGTCTGTTTGTTTGTTTTTTTTTTGTTCTCAATCAGGAAAGCGATGATGGTTCGAAGTTGAAGTGGAATGGTTTCGTCCTAAATCAATATGTCGGCTGCACGATCAAAATCCATCGGCGACGGTGAATCTTCAAGCTGAATTGGTCTCTCCACATCAGCTCCTGAACAGTGACTGGGAGGAAAGGAGTCTCCATGACAATGTAGAAGAAGAAAAATTGCAATCGACCTGAATTGGTGGCAAAGTGCTACTAATTCTAAGGTCTCCGCCACAAGGGGTCGCGCCAGAGATGCAGGTCACGGTAGAATGTCGAACAGCCCGGAACGTCGACCAGTCGCGAATCGCTGACGTAGAAGACGCGAATATTTAGGAGACGATAGAAAGTCAGTTAGTAAAAGTGCACTGAGGTGTACATAGACCGTACCACGTCGAGAAGGCGATCGGCTCCAAGAAATGCAATATTGAATAAAAGACTTATGGTTAGGTGTGTTTCGAGAAGTCGGCGGATGTGAATGCTCAACGTCGCAGCTCGCTGTCAATGACAGCGCGAGAACGAAGAATATTTATTTATTTATTTATTTATTTATTGCTGCACTTAAAGTGCGTCATAGAAACTAAACAATCAAAGGAAAAACATAGTAATGATCAAATACAGTGCAGAACAACACCAAAAAGAACGCGAGCCACCTTGGATAACACTATGAACTGCAAAAGAATGAGGGAAATGTCTCTGCAGATTATTCTGAACACTCAGATCAGAGGACCTAAAATGTTTCCCAAAAAACCAACGCATAGCGGGGCATAATTTACGTCAAGTTGTTTTAAACGAGATTGATTGAAATTAATGAAAATTTTATATCAGATTCGAAAGTGCAGGCGCTGGCTTTCAGTATAACTATGGTGTGACTTTCAGTGAGCGTACTATGGATGCGGTAAGAATCGCTAGAAGCGGAATCACTATAACTGCTATCGATAGCCACTGTCCATGCCGCTGGATAACCCATCGGAATAATGAAGAAAATCACCGGCAGCGCGAGCATCATGTAGAGAAGTCGAATAATATCAGAAGCAACTTGAGAAGCGTTCAGATACCATTTATATTCGCTTGTTTGCCTGTGGACTTGTAGACGATGCAATATATGGAGAGTAGGTTTAAGAGAATGGCAACGATGGACAGGTAGGGCATGATCGCCAACTAGAGCTCTGGGTAGAGGTCGAAATCGTCGCACTGAACCATATAGTGGGACGGGAGGTAGGGAGCCAGCTCAGTGAGTCAGATCTTGAAAATCGCTCTTTGAAAAGCGGGGTCTTTAGTCTGCAATTACCTATATGAGCTCGGTAGCACCTGTCGCCATTCGTTGCAATGACTAGGCAATGCCGTTTTGTAGGAATCGCTAATTAGTATTCTTTGAGGACTTTCAACCTTATTCCGGTGTAGGAAGCACGCACCAGAGTGCTTCGTACAAAAAAATCGAAAAAAACAAGCCTTTACACTTACTATGAGAGGTATTCATCTTTCCCGACTTCTGTGACAACTTCCTTCATTCTTCTACATGTCGTAATCGTTCTGTTGATATCGGCATTCGATTTCGATAATGTTAACGCGGCAATCTATTTTAAGTGCATATAACTTTGTCGGTGAAGGATGCCATGAACTTATAATGAAAATCAGGCCGCCTAGTAGTTTAGAGCAACTCGACCTTGTTTCGCGCATGGAGCTTTTCGCGTAGCCCAAAATTCCGTCAAACGAGGTGTATCGAGTGATGTTTAAATACGACGCCACCGAGGGACGTGCATTCCCTACACAATTACCCCCCACCGCTCACTCCCCACCCTGCGCCGCCCCTCTTCGACAAGTTTCCGACGCGCGAAAACCGTGTCGTGGTTTTCTTCAATAAGCGAGATGTCGCCGAAAAACCGATGCAAGGCCTGCCCCCGAGATCAACAATATCCACCAAATTATATATGAGTCAATGAAATTTAAAAACAAAGGGTAATTTTGAGAAAAATACCCGGACAAAAGGAACAAGGAACAAATAAAAAAACATGAAAATAAGTCTGAGCTGCTCGCTCGCTTATCAAATAACTGGAGGCTTCAATAATATTAGGACACTTCTGACTTTTTGGGCTGTGAGTTTTCTTGTGGTAACTTTTTTGTAAGGAGGCAGATCAGAGAAATGGTGTCTAATATTACTATTACTATTTTATTTAAGCCAATAACAAAACAGCAAAACCATCAACCGAAAACATAGCAATTCTACGATTGGCTATATAACAAGGAGAAGGAAGGCAGGTTATATCCGAAATAAATCTGCTAGTTGAGAAGAGCCCATGATTTAGATTCATGTATACTACCAACTAAATTCATTTAATTAATATTGCTCACTGTGTACACATTGCAAACTCATCATCTCTCTAGACATTGATTCCATTAAGGTCATTTCAATTTAGAATTTCTGAGAAAGTAAAAGTATTATTTTTTCTAATTCATACCCAGTCTAACCACAATTTGACTGTACCTAAACGAGTTGTTAGAGGGGAAATGAGAGCATTTCTTAGAAGCATTGCACAAAATGAAGCGGTTTTGTAAAAACCAGCCGAGTTATAGCATGGTTTGTAAGAAATTAATCAATTTCGCACCACTTTCGAGCAACATTCGTGGCAGGTCACACCTAAGCGTAAGGAAGTAGCCTTTCGAACTTAGGCGAAGTATTCCTTCTTTCAGTAACCGCCTTCGTTGCTTCTATAACTACAGACTGGTCGACCATAATACCGCAGCAATTTGTAGAGTGACGAAGGCTTTAAGAATGTCTTTTTGCCTTATCGTTTTTGCCATCTAACTTGACATGCAGTATACAGCAAATTGCATTATACGACTGAGAAGAGTAGATGTTTTGGAGTATCAAAAGTAATTAAGGAACAAAACTGGATAACTTTCACTCGAAATACTGAATAGCAGAAAGGAGGGAGAATGGGCTTTTCTCAGACTAAGCAGATCCTTGAAACCAAATGTGAAAACACAAAAACAATCTACATAACACAGTGTATAAAATCAGGTGCCTTAATACATTATAATATAGCTAGTATGATCTTCGCGGTTCTCGAAGTGCTTCTGAAATCATTCTACAAGTCGATGCTGCTGTGAGGTGGCGATATAATGCTTTTTAGCCGTACCTGTAATCCTTGAGTATTGATCAAAAATTGTAACCATTAAGAAATTCAAAAGAACCCCTTTTCTTTGAGATATGACTCCAGCCTGCGGCTGAAGCTGGCTGGAGTTGATGATGAGACTAGGTCGCTTGGCAATTTGTTCCACGTTTTCGTTGCACGCACTAGAAATGATTCAAAGAACTGTTGAGATCGTATTCTTCCAATATAGATCCGCAAGGCATGACCTCTTGTTCTATTGCTAAATTCATAAAAATCAAAAAGTTCATTTTTTTCAATATCTATAAGATCGAAAACTATTTTGAATAGCAGGCTTTGATCGTATATGGTTCTCCTTAATCGCAAGGATGTGGTTCCAAGGAAGGCGAGTCTATCTCGATAACTGACATTGAACATACCATTCCTACCGAAGATTTGATTCGTAAACCTCCTTTGAACCTTTTCGACTCTTTCAATATACATCACCTTAGAAGGCGACCAAACCGGCGTACAGTATTCTAGTAGAGGTCTAACATATGTCGTAAAAAGTCGGAACAGAATAGGTATCTTACGGGTCTGGAAGGCACGTAGGATAAAACTGCACTTCCTATTTGCCGCCGTTGTTATGTCATCAATATATTGTTCAAATGTGAGCGAATCAGAGTATACAACGCCAAGGTCACGCACAGAATTTGTAGTATTCAGCTTTTTTTGTCCCAGGCAAAATGATAAACCATGTGGGTGTGTTTTACCAATGCACATAATCATCGTTTTTTCGTAGGAAATATTCAACATCCATTTTGTTGACCACGAGTGAATAGCATCTAGGCCGTGTTGAAGGACTTCCGCGTTGTTGAAAGAAAATATCTTGGAGTCATCTGCGTAAATTGAGCAAAGCACGCCATCAGGAAGACATTTCGGGAGATCGTTGATGTAAAGTAGAAACATAAGTGGCCCTAAGCATGTACCCTGAGGAACACCACTAGGTGTTTCATACGTAGCGGAAACAGCACCATTGATTACCACTGTCTGGGTGCGCCCGGTTAGAAAGGATATGAGGAACTTCAAAAGACATCCCTCTAAACCATAAGCACGCAGCTTTGTTATAAGAAAATCTAGGTTGAGGGAGTCAAAAGCCTTAGTATAATCGAGAAAGCAAGCAGTGACGTATCCATTTGAATCTAGCACCTTTTGCCAAACGGGAACAGTAGAGATCAGAGCCGTAACCGTAGATTTTCTTTCAAGGAAACCGTGTTGTGATTTTGTGATAAGACTTTTTTCTCGTAAATAATTACAGATCTGACTGCGTACTATCCTCTCCAATACTTTGCTGGTTGAGGATGTTAGGCAGACAGGTCTGTAGTTTTTAAAATCTGTCTTATTTCCTTTCTTAAATATCGGCTTAACGAAACTTGTCTTCCATACTGACGGAACCTCCCCGTGAAGTAGGCACCAGTTGAACAAAAGAGTTAATACTGGAGCAAGCCCCATTGCTGCCTTCTTTAGAAAAACGTATGGAATTTTATCAGGTGATGTGGAGTTTCGCTCCGGCAATCTCACCAGCGTTCTGTAAACCAAGTCGCTATTGATATCAAGAAAATCTAGATTTGCAGAGGTGAAAGCAGGACAGTCAATCTTCACATAGGGATGGTCTTTGTACACTGACCTAAAGAAGGAGGCAAATACCTTTGCCTTTTCCAACTCGGACTCACAGAGCTCACCATTATTATTGAATATGGGTCCAATACTGTTATTCATTTTAAGACGGCTGTTCACAAATTTGTAGAAAAGTCTGGGATTCTTGGAAAGCGCTATCCGCTCTTCTCTCTCTAAGCTCAGAGCAGCTAATGCTCTTTTGAGTTTTCGGGAAAAGCGAATATATTTCTGGATTCCTATGTTTGATCGCGCATCAAATAATTTTCCAACTTTGATAGCAAGCTTTCTTATTTTTGAAGGATAACTAATTTCTTTAACAGCTCTCTGCTTTTTTGGTACAAACTTCTCGATCAGGTTATAGCAGTGCTGAAGATACAACGAATAAAATTGTTCTGCTGAATTGCAGGTGGACATTATAGTAAGCCAGTTGATTTTCAGAAGGTTTTCACAAATTAATGAATAATCAGCCGCGAAAAAATCATAGTAAGAATCATTCAGCGTATGCTCAGCCCCATGAAGTCTTAATTGAAATGATACAGCTCTGTGGTCTGAAGTGGAAAAGGGGGCTATAGTATTTACATCATGAACAATATCCAGGTTGTTGGATAAAACGACGTCCAAGATATTGTCACCTAAAGTTGGAATAGTAACAAGTTGAGTCAGTGCGTGTTCATTGCAAAAATGATAAAACTCCCTTGCCGATCCATATAATCTGCATGATTCACCTGTACTAGACCAATCAATCGTAGGGAAGTTCATATCTCCCAGGATGATGCAACTTGGGCTATCCTCGAGTATAGAGGAGATATATGTCAAGGCCTCATGGAAGCGTAATGCTTCGCAAGCCGGGCTCCGGTAAAAAAGGATGAAGTATATGGTCTGCTGCTCAGAATTTATACTCAAGACGAGACATTGACAGTATGGGGAAAAATTACGCGAACAAAACATATGGTGAGATAATGTATTCAGTAATAATGCCATTACTCCTCCTCCACACATGACACCCTCCCTATCTATAATGAGGTGTTCAAAAATCCTGGTCTCGAGAAAGATTTTAGACAAGACATGTGTTTTCTCATTTGGCATCTGAAGAGTGGAAAGGTACCGCAACACAGTCCAGCAGAAGAATTCAGATCAGATCAAACCGATTACCTAAGTTTTCAGAATTGTCCCTTTCTGCATTCTTCTAGTGCCCAGTGCCCTTCACGAGCTGTTTTGCAAGAATTAGGAGGCACTAACTTGCATAATTTTAAAGGGATTGAAGAAATTTAGCATGCTGCCACTGTATGACTACGACTACCTTGTTATTTTTATTTTGACAGTGCGGAACAGCAAGGAACGATGGTTTTACTAGTTGTCAATGAGAACCTTAATGAAAAACCGCAGCCTTTTTTATCATTTGAAGATGGGCACCAAGTAATTCTCCCTGCGTTCTGTTTTGCCTTTCTGATACCCTCTCGTGAATCATTTATTGAGCCAGAACTGCAGACCATATCAGTAATTTTCTCGTCCGCGACTACCCACCCCGGAAGGGGGTGGGACGCGACTGGCGGCGCGGCGCGTCCCTCGTCCCACCCCCTTCCGGGCTGTGTAGAGAACGCCGCTCCCCCGACGCCGCCGGGTCGAACAAAAAATCAATATCTCTCCCGACCATAGCGCAAGTTTAAAGTACTAGGGAGAGCAAGCATGGCCTTCTATAAGTAGGACATTTCTTCAAGCTGTTAGGGATTATGTTGAATAAAGCACTGGAGACATGGTTCTGTTCAGTGACTCCTTCAAGATCTACATTTCATTTCTTTTCGCCACGAGACTGGCCTGCAAGTATGAATGTCTGCGTGTCTACATGGTCACGGTGATCAGTCACTGGAACTTGATGTTGTACTCGAATATCGTTTCAAGAAGCTTGTTCGATGTGGCACAGAAGAAGCGTACATTGGACAATAGTAGTTATGAACAGAAGGCGGAGTTTATTTGGAGTTCCCAATATGTTCCATAAACGCTTTTTTGATTTAAACAGCTGCAGCTGTATTAACGGATGGAATTGAGAAAGTTCGGCTCCCCTGAACGACTGGCATTGATTTGGCGCTTCTTCCACGTCCACCCTGGAAAACAAAAACATTATTAAGTCAACCTTATGTCACATATCAAGATGACAATGACAATTGGTTTTGTACGGTAGGCGAAACCAAACGGCATGCTAAATCTCACTATCACGCTGTGCCGCTCCGTCCAGTAAGCAAAAGCGGCGCACTTTTGCGCCGGAAAACGCCGTTTTCTGCACGTACCGCCACGCGTCGCGCCGAATGCAAATCGCTTTAGGACACGACGTCCTCAACTTTTGGGTGTTGCGCTTACTTATTTGTTATTCGCTCAATTATTTATTGCGTGGAGGAGCATGGCCTACTTTTTGGACTAACGGCCGCTATGGTGCGCTCCGTGAGCAATGCATATATGCCCGGCAGAATCAATCGAGTGGGCGTGACCACTGGTGGAATGAAGCTAGGCTGATGGAAGGAGCTTATCCATGCGTTTAGAAGACCACAGCCTACTTTTTGGAACTAACAACCCCCATGGGGCGTCAACTCGTTTGAGTGGGGGGGGGGGCCTATGTATTATATAATATATGCATTCTGCCGGGCCTATGTATTATATAATATATGCACTGCTCGCAGAGCGTGTCTTGGTGGTAGTGAGTTCCATGAAGTAGGCCTACTCTTCTGCACAAAAAATGGGTGGGAGCCGGACGCATCGAAAACCAGAGGTAACAGGTTTAAGCTAAGTTTCGCTAGACCCAGAACCACATTGAGGAGACAATTCTTTTCCCGTCGCGGTGCGTTGGAATTTGCTAAGATTATCAAGAAGAACCAGCTTCCTGACAGTTTTAGTAAGTTCAAAACAGTTGTCCAACGGTACCTGCAGGCGGAACTATGAAGCTCTCTGTCTTTTCATTCTTTCTTGGTTTTGTTGCCCAATATTTTTTTCTTTCTTCGCTCTATGCTTTTCTCATTCTTTTTTTTAAAATTGTTGTGTTTATTTTATCCGTTTCCTTCTTTGCCATAGTGTTGTGAGCAGTTGTACTGTACATGCGTATGCATGTAATAAATGTAAATGTAAATGAATAACAAATAAGTAAGCGCAACATGCTGAGCTGAGCATGCCGCGCCCTAAGGCCTCTGTTATACTACCGCGAGAGCATCCGCGGAACGTCCGCGGACCAATGGTGCACGGCGGAGGCGGGCGTGGCGAGGCGCGGCGATTGGCCAGGTGAGGAGTCTCGGCACGATTCCCGCCCTTCCGCGGATGCTCCCGCGGGAGTATAACTCAGGCCTAAAGCGAGTTGCATCCGACACGACGCAGCAAACGGAGCTTTCCGGCGCAAAATGCGCCGCTTTTGCCTGTTGGATGGAGCGGTGAATTTTAAGCAGAATTAGCCCTGTCTTCAATCTTCGTGCAATTAGAGGGGTAGAATACCCAGCCAGCATTACATTGACTTTGGTTTCGCCAAATTTACTCGTCATGGAAAGTAGGTATTCAGCTCAACCGTCCCATATTAGTCAGCTTACGTAACTGTTCAATTATGTATGCACCGACAGCGTCGTGGTGTATATTGCACCTATTCAATAAAAAAACTGACGAATTGTAAGCAGCTTCATCGTGAAGCTTCTGTAGGGTTCGTTGCAGAATATTAATGTTAATGCGGAGATTGAGCCATGCAGCCCAAGTGAAGCTAATGCAACGTTTCCAACTCCTATAATTAATCATGACATCAGTTATGGACCTTAAAAAGTTGCAGTACAGTGCCATTTTAGGAACGTGCCAACCTTGACTTGTACCATTTGCTGTAGCAAAACTGTAAAGCAAGAGCAGCACTGGTAGAAGGAGATTAACAGCTGGAATAGATGCCTGAATCAGTTGTCAGCGAGCTTTCTCCCTTTTGTGAGCTTTTGATTTCTCGTCAACTAGTGCTTTTTACAGCAAAAGGGCATTAAGATCGTAGCATTTTAACGCTTCATGGCTAAATTGAAATGAATTCCTTTCAAAAGTTTGCAAATTCTGTAAGACAAAAAATTCAAAATTACCTGCACTATTAAATAGATGAGAAAACGCCTCTGCATTTCTCTGGTCTTTTGTGATAGGTGATCATTTTTATTCAGGAAGTGGAACGATAAGTAGATGAGTAGCACAAATAGAAAGCCCTCGACAAGACCAAGTGATGAGCCAATTATGGCGATCCGAGCCAGTTTGTAGGGAAAGTAGATTTCAAGGCGTGGTTGAGAAATAGCAGATTTTGCGCACGTGTACTCCTGTAAAATAGATCATCGCTTTTAATATTCAAGAAGCAAACCGAAATATAAATGAGTTTTAACATTGCTGTAGAAAGCATTAGTCAAAAAAGCTAACTGCAGCATCTACAACCTTTTTAAAGCACTGAAGACCAGAGATCCTCAAATCCTGCGGGCATATAACACGTATTTGAGACCCATGATAGATGTAAAGCGAGTTTCCAATCCTTCGAAGAGAAGAGACATACTTCTTTGAGAAAATGTTCAAAGTAGTAAGTTGATGTTGAGATGTTCCGGGGTCAATTACTATCAGATACCAGATGAGCTGAAATATTAGGTTTACCAAGCCTTTTCATAAGAAGAAAAGATCTGACCGTCTCATGGTGTTTAAAATACTCACAGGTAGGGTTTCTAAAAACCTCAGCTTCTTCACCTACAGGAGTTTAAGGGGAGTTCAACAAAATTTAGAGTGCAAATCAGGAAGTCATAGGTGGCGATGTCCGTTCCTCCACGTGGTGCCACTGAAAGCTGTTCGCTTTTGCGACCCGAGCTGAACACGGACACTCCAATGCAGGCGACAGGCCCTTATGACACGCTGGTCAACGAACAGCCCATGTCACATCATATGGTTGATGGTGCTGAATATTCCACGAGATAATGCTACGGCGTCCGCAGGAGCCGACGCGCACTCGCAAAGCCCGGTAGGTGTGGAAAGTATGCGAGGATCCCTGATGCGAGGAGGGAGAACTGTGCTAGTCCAAAAGTCCCGCAGCCTAAGCAAGACCTTCGTGGCAACAGTGAATGTGGGTACGGGCCGCTCCAGCGAATTGGCACAGGCAATGGAGAGAAGGAAGATTGACTTGTTTGCGGTGCTGGAGATGAGGCGATCCTGTAGCAAGTCTAGGGACATGGGCCGAAGATATAAGGATGTTCTCTGTGGCAGTCCCAGGACCACCAGTGGTATTGGCATAATCGTCTCCGATCGGTTCCGAGGCGCGATTGCAAAAGTGAAACCACAATGACCGCTTGATGAAGGTCGTTATCGCTGCAGAACGGCGGCGGTATCATCTTTTCTCTGCATATGTTCCACAGACTGGCTGCTCTGAGAGAGCCAAAGACGAATTTTGGAGCCTGCTTGATGAGAAAACAGCAGAACTGCCGTCACAAGGCGTTATCGTTGTCGCAGGTGACCTTAACGGGAACGCTACCGCTGCGAAGAATGGGTACGACTGTCATGCTGGTCTCGCTTTTGATTCAGGTGATGGTAAGCGTGTCCTCGAGTACGCGGAGACGCACGACCTCACTATCGTAAACACCAGATTCGAAAACGTGAATCCCACCTTATCTCATTCTACAGTAGGAATTCTAAAACGCAGATCGACTTTTTCTTTGTGCGAATTCGTGACCAAGGGCTTATCATGAACGCGAAGGTCGTGCCGTATGAAACGGTCGCCGCACAACACCGCCCACTGATCTGCACTGTGAAGATCACACCAACGATGTTTAGGTAGGTCAAACGGAGCGGTCCGGCAAAGATCAAGTGGTGGCGACTGAAAGAGAATGAAGCAGTTGTGACTTCGCGCTTCGGTTTTCGACGGTCACGACCGTCGACGAGACATAGCAAAGTGCCACCTACGCGACACTCAATGCTTCGCTTTCCGAACTCGAAACTACGAAACGAGGACGGCTAAGGTTGATAAGCAGACATGGCTGTGGACTAATGAAGTTAAGGAAAACTTCCGAGAGAAGAAGAGATTATACCACGCATTGCTCGGCGACAACGCTGCCGACAAATGGCGTCTGTATCAGGAAGCCAAAAACCGCTAACAAGGCGGTAGCCGTTGCAAGAACCACTCATTACTATTATGTCAACGGGAAGGTTGAGTCGCGCGATGACGAGCGACTACTTCATCGACTTGCAAAGGATGTAAAGGTCATCGCCAAACTAAGGATGTTGAGAAGTTCTTTGGCATCAGCGATGAGAACGGTCATCTACTCATGGACCGCGAGGTGGTTTCGAATCGATGGCGCACCTATTTCGAGGAAGTCTCGACAGTAGAGTTTGCTCATCCGGGCATTGCACCTTCTCCACCTGCGGATTGTTGACAGACGCATTAGTGATGTCGTCCAGCTCTCTATCAACCAGTGCGGCTTCGTAGCTGGTTGTGGCACAGTCGATGCCACACACGCCGATCGTCTTCTGATAGAAAAACATCGCAAGAAACAGAAGCCGGTGCATCTTGCCTTCCTGGATTTTGAGAAGGTCTTTGATCGCGTTCCGCGTGAAGTGATATGGTATGCCTTACGAGAACACGGAGTCCCCAAAGAACTACAGCAGGAACGTCGATGGAGTTTCCCATCTCTGTCGAAGCACATAAAGTGTCTGCGCTCTCCCCACTACTCTTCGTCCTCGTTATGGATACCACGGGATCTTCAGCAGTCTGTTCCTTGAACGTGGCTTTATAGCCGTCAGAGCGGCCTATCGGCCACAACTTACTTTACGCGCTTTTACTTTTGCTGCGAAACTACTTTTACGGCTTCTCGATGGCTTCGCCGTAGTAATAACTTATCGTCATCAATTGCAGCTGCCATCTATGGCATGTTTTCCGTAGGAAGAAACCTTAACCTTATCGAGTGAGCCAAGTTAGAAAGGGTGACGAAGAAAAGCTGCAATTCAGAGATATTGTTTTTTTTTGGTTTTTTATTGGATTTTTTACTATTAGGGGGGGGGTGGCAAAAGTAATGAGACAAATTCAAAAATTTTCTTTACCTCTTCATAACTCAATTACAATTGAACGTTGCCAAGCAATGTATTTGTCATTAAGGTCAGTGACCTTGCTGCCGTCGATCAGCCACTTCCTGATCCCATCCCTCCTGAACTGCTTTGGCCTGGTGCTGATCCACTGGTCTTTATGGTTGTGGAGATCTGCTTGGGTCTTTGTGTCCCTTCCGAATATGAAGTCCTATAGGCTCAAGAAGTAGTGGTAGTTGCATGAAGAGATGTCCGAGAGATGTCCGGCGAATACGGTTGATGAGGCATGTGAACGTAGCCCAGCTGAGCCAGCTTAACCGTGGTCACTTTTGCCTGATTGGGTGCGGCGATGTCGAAAAGGAGGACCTTCTTGAAGCCTTGAGACCGAGAAAGTGCGAGTCGCCGGTCTATCTCATCTATTTCGTTCACCATGGCCTTGGAGACCATCGTCGTGCCTTTGGAAGACAGCATCCAGTATATCGGTCCATGGGCGCAGACTCAAAAGCTCAGAAGGTGCTTCTCGCCGTGAACATCCCGCCGAACGAAGGTCGGTAACAGGTCGGCAGGCCTCACCCAGACCCGCTGCTTGGCAGGGTTAAGGTGGAAGACGTACTTCTCATCTTGCATGGCTATTGAGTCCAGGCTGCTCGGGGTTGGGAATTGGGCGCGAATTACATGACACAGGTCGACTCGTCAGACTGGGGTTTCGGTATGAGACAGATTGGGGTTTTGGCATGCTTCCGGAAAGGGCGAAAGTGGTTACTTCCCAGGTATCCTTCAGTAAGTAGCAAACAAACATAGAAATACGAGAAGCACGAAATCGGATTCCAATCACGAAATATGTGGGCACGGCATAAAGAGCCTCATTACTTTTGCCCCTCCCCCCCCCCCCCTTTACACAAAAAAAAGATTGAGAGCCGACCAACTACAAATCTACACGTAATTGTTCCGCTAATACAGTGACACCACGCTCAAAAAATACACCTTTTTCAATGCTATGGAATAATCAGAGAATCGTCATTTCATTAGAACCGGGAGAGAATATTAAAATGTTTGTAGAAACTATAAGTACGAAACATTCATCGACTACCCTTTACGACAAGACTACCCCAGGGCAAAAGTTTTTTCCACCAAAAATCGATCATTTGATCAATACTGATCGATGGCAAGCGAAACTTTAAAAATGAACTTCAGATTCGTGCTCAGCGACCTCGATTACCCCAATGCTGAAGTTTCGGGCCGCCGAAACACACACAGACACACACACACACACACACAGACACACACACACACACACACACACACACACACACACACACACACACACACACACACACACACACACACACACACACATGTGTATAAGAAAATAGAAATTTTCTGACATATGAGCGGTTCGGAACGTCCCATGCACTCGTCTTAAATTTTGCGTTTTGCACTCGATTGATTGTGTTTTGCTTGAGTACTTGTTATAATTTCTTTACTTTCTTTACAAAGTGACCTGTCGATTGATTTGTGCTTTTTTTAAATTGTAAAAATTAAAAACACACTTCGTCTCGCGAGAAATGCGGGGTATTTTAAAAAGTGCAGGTACTGTTTGAAAAGTTCTAACATTGCTGCTAGCAAAGATAAGGAAGATGTTTAAGACTCATGTGATGGCACAGGGTAACGAGATTTCTGTGGCATGCAAACGGTCAAGATTGCGCCATGCCCCGCCCGAAATCTTGCATTTCAGACTCGATTGATTGTGCATGAGCTGAATGCTTGTTATAATCTTGCTACTACTTCGCCAGATTAGCCTGCTGTGCTTCTTTTGTTGCCCAGAGTTGTAATTATGTCGATTGACGTCTCCATTTAGCTTGAATGTTGCTTCATCACTCTACAGAATTCCGCCATTGAAAATGGGAGTTCTGCTTACATTTAAACTGTGCAGTCAATATATAGGGTGCGTCAAAAGTTCTTGGACACATGTAATTGACCTCCCAAACGAGTATTTTAAAGCAAATCAGATGGAATTCATAAAATTTATTACTATTGACCAGGCACATATAAAGAAGCAGTTAGTTCTCGAAATGGCCGCCTTTAACGCGAATACACGCCTTCAATCGCTCGGGGAACGCATCCACAGCGGCACGCAGGGGGTCTTCCTCAATCTCTTTCCAGACTTTCTTCAGTGCTCCTTGAAGTGAGGCACTGTTCTTGTGGAAAGTTGCACAGGCCTTATTCTTCAGTATGGACTAGATTGGGTAGACCATTGGATTGAGGTCTGTGCTGTGCGGAGGCCCACTCTTCGGCTGAGATGAAATCCGGAAAGTTGTTCAGCGCAAAACGTCTGTAACACTTTGGCCTTATGAGCGGGCGCAGAGTCCTGTTGATATGTCCAGTCGCTTTTTTTAAAGGCACATATGCCCGAGGAAGAATGCCTTTCTTCAGAATGTCCTCTAGGCAGTTTTATAGTTAGCTTTTATCTTCGTCGTGCAGTTTCTCCATTACAGTACGCAAACTTTTTGCCATCTTGAACAAAAGAACATTCAGGCACGAAAAATTGGTATATGAGAGAGTAAGAGTAAGGCAACAACACCACATAAAAGTTAGCTTGAGCGAAGCACATCGTCCTATATAATGAGCCTGAAATAAACGAGTCCAAGAACTTTTGACGCACCCTGTACTCGCATGTTATATGTTTTTCACGTAATTGTCAAGTTCTAAATGTTAAAAGAAGCACAGCACAGGTCAACCTGGCCGAGTAGTGGCAATATTGTAACAAGCATTCAGCTCATGCACAATCAATCGAGTGAAATGCTATGTTTAGGCGGCCACATTGCGCGATCTTGACTATTTACATGCCACAGAAACCTCGTTACCCTGTGCTTTCATATGGGTTTCAAACATCTTCAAAAGCCTCACTAGCAGCAATGTTAGAGCCTTTCAAAAAGTGTGTGAATTTTTTAAGATACTTTGCACTTTTCGCTAGCATTGCTGTGTTTTAAGTTTTAAACCTCGAAAGAACCAAAAATTGATCGATACGATCACTTTGTGAAGAAATTATAACAAGTATTCAAGCGAAATACAATCAGTCGAGTGTAATATGCAAAAATTCAGACGAGTGCATGGCGTAATCCATGTCACTCATACGTCAGAAAATTTATATTTTCCTACTCTTTCATATATTCCTACTCTTTCATATCATTTTATTCATAATTTTTACTGTGAGCAAAGTTAGTCACTACCTTTCAAAAGTGTATGCTCCAGCTTCGGTCCACTTCATGAATAAAAAACAAATAAATAAATAAAGATCCGATGTTTTCTTGTATTCCTAGAACTCACTTCAAGCACCCATCGCTTGGCTTCTTCTTGATCTGTTGCTATATTGAGAATGCCAATAGAAGCTCCAGTAAAGAAGACTACGACTGTTGTAACACAGATGTAGATGTGACCTTAAAGCATGGCCTATAATTGCGTGTATCAACCATAATTTCGCCGCATCTGGACGCCATGATTTTTTCAATTACTGGATTTTTCCAGTAGCAACGGTGCACTGGACTGGATACGTTTCATTCTTTTCCAGGTCTGGGCCGGATTCACCCTTAGTTATAAGGTATGTACACCCAGGGTATTGAATCAGAGTAGTATCGATGGTAAATAGTGGACAGAACATATAACATAGAAGAGATATTGAGCCAAAGTGATAGAAAGTCAGTTCTGCACAAACAGTTGCAGCAAAACTGGCATTTCGACTATTAGCAAAAGTGTCGATGATTTCCATAAAATGAAAGACGCCCTTTTCTCAGAGCGATTTAGTATTTTATTCACTGAAAAAGCCACTAAGTACAAACAAAATATTGTCCACTCCTAAGAAAGCTATTTTGTAACTAACTTCGTAAATGTTCTTTCTGTATAAGAAACTTTTCCAACTTGTAGTTGAATGTTTTGGCGAAGATTTGAAGATATGTGCGGGAAACTCATTCCAGATTTTCACACCACGGGCAGAATAAGATTATCAACATTTTTTGCGGTTCAGTTCTATAATTGTGCCCTCTTACAATCTCGTTGAATGTGAAGAGTTCATTTTAATCAATATCGAAGTGATTACTAACAATTCTAAAAACAAGGTTTTGATCACAGATAATTTGGCTTAGTGATAACGGGCTTGTACCAAGTCAGGCCAATGTACTCTCTCCACAGGTGTAGCTAGCCAGTCGGAGGTGTCAACAGCACCCGATAGCAGGTCCCTAGTTCGAACTTCCCGCCCAGGCCAACCAAGCCTTCCATCCGGGGATGGTGAATTGGTACCAGCCTTGGCTGGGATGGTTAAAGCACTGATTCCTTCTACAAACCGTCACAAGCCATTCTATGGCCAAAACGCAATCAAATCTCCTCCACGACATCCCGTAGAAGTAGAGTGCATCCCAAAAAGGAATTGAGTAACGCCGTCCTTTATCCTTTAGTCTCTCTACAAATGTCTGGGTAGGATATCTGATGAGTGCCACATCCTCGGAAGGCTTCTAGCTTTTTGACCACTTACTCGGGATAAACTCGCAGATGAACTTAGCCACTGCGCTTTGTCGGCTGACAAGGGAAGGGTCTGAAGAGTATGTCTGAGCGAGTCGTATAGGAAGAATCTTCACCCCCTAATTAGTATAAAAATGTGCTTTTTTTGCCAAGTCGTTAAACCCAGGGAGTACGGGGTCCTTGAATTTAGAATTTAAAATGGAATCGGCGCCTCACAAATTCTGGCGGCATTGTACGCCCGCGATGCCTCTGCTAGCAAGCGGCTCGGAGCGCAGTGGACAGTGACGTTGCCTCATGCGAGGGAGGTCGGGAGCTCGATTGTTCTGCGCCGCTGCATTTTTGCATTATAACTGATTGGTTAAAGTTTGAGAGATTCTGACGTCTATACCATTTTCAGACGTTTTTTGCGAAATTTCCCAGCTGTATGCTGTGAAGAGTAACTTCCTTGCGATTCATATATTACTGTCCGGTTTTTTAACCAAAAGGCAATGAGAAAGATATTCAGCATCACCAATGACATCGAACCAATGACGTCGGCTCCATAGACGAAATCCACTTGAAGACGTGCCTTTTCCTCCGAAACAAGAATTCCAGAAAATCCGAAAAACGTTATCATATGCCGCTTGCTTGCTTGCCTCTTCACGTCTACCAGTTCATCTTGCGGATCCCAATCTTCTTCTTGTTCTTCCACCACTTCCAGCTGTTCGTCCTCGCTAACTTAAAGTTAACGTGCTTCGAGGTCCTTGAGTATGCCGGCTATCTGTTCGGCCATCTTGATTTCTTCCCTGAAAGGCTCTTTGTCTAAAGGCTTCTTGTCTGGTGGATCACTCTTAAGCGTAAGCAAGTGCATCACTACACGAGCGTCATTGTAGGCGTTAGGCTTTAGAAGGCCTTCAGCAGACGTCTAATTTCCAGGTGATAGCTAAAGATGAGGTAAAGAGTCCACCGATGGCCGTTTTGCCCAATTCGCTGAGTCCACAGACCTCGTTTTACATTTTAATCACCTCTGACGAACCATCCTGGTGTATCACTGGTGCTGAACATTTATACATCATCATGATGAACACCACAGCATGCAGCTGGAGCACTAGGCAAAAAACTCTGAAAATAGTGTAGACGTCAGAAAACCCTTTAAACCTCAATTAATCACATGATATGCAAAAATGCAGCGGAGAAGGAGAGTCGAACCCCCGACCCCTTCGCGTGAAACAACGTCACTACCCACTGCGCTCCGAGCCGCTTGTTGGCAGAGGCATCGCGGGCGTACAACATCGCCATTGAAGCACCGATGCCATTGTAATTTCAAGGACCCATTACTTCTTTTGTTTAACGACCTGGCAAAATATAAACTCATTTTTACACTAATTGATACCGGGGATTCCTTCTATACAACTTGCTCTCCCCGTTCAGACATACGTATCAGACCTTTCCTTGGTAAGATACGACCCTGACCTCAGGCCCGACAATTCTATCACGTAAATCTGCTTCGTACTTGCCGACTCAAAGTCCTTTAATGCTTTTGTTGTTCTGTTTACTGTAGGAAACTAAACCAGTCCTAGATGCAGCGGTTGACGATTTCTTTAACAAACATAATGCCTAACTACACCAAGCAAGGAGGGCAACATGCTGCAGATGAACAGTCACCATTGCAGCAAAGGTGTTTTTTTTTTGCATTTTCGCGTCCTTTTCAGGTGAACAAAATATAAAAACGTGCATTGTTGATTTAAATATAAGCGGAAGAAAACCATCCGGATTATCAGACACCTGAGTTTGTTGCAATTTTGCAAACAAAATACACTCACCATGTTTGCTCAACTTTAGAATGTGATGTGGAGGCGTTATCAGATGGCAGCGATAGATAAAGAGATTGAGTATGGTTGCCGAAAGGCTTGCGAACAAAGGCACGACGAGGATCACTGATATGCGCGATCCTATGGAGAGCCACTGAGCAATCCATGCTGCTGGATAACCCATCGGAATAGGAAAGAATATCACCGGCAGCGTAAGAGCCATATATACGAAGTCGAATAATGTGGATGTCAGCTGATAGCATAGCAGGTACCACTTGTATTCGCCCATTTGTCTGGTGGATTTGTAGACGATACAGTACACAGCGAGGACATTTAACGGAATGGCGATTATGGATAGTGAGTGCATGATTGCTAGGTAAACCTGTGGCGAGAGGTCGAAATCTTCGCATTCGATCATCTCTGGCGTTCGTTGATGTGTGACGAGCGTAGTGATTACTTCGTGAGCAACCAATCACTCACACGGGCTCACTAGCACCTGTCTGAATTCGTCATCAGAGGGGCACCTGCTTTCAAAGAATCGTCCACGAGAAAACTGAGAAGTGCCTTCAACTGTAATGTTAGACCACTTTCACGTCAAATTGGACATTTTTCGAATGAAAATTCAGCACCACCACCACATATCTCTGACAGTCACAAGACTGAAGTCTTCAGCGGGCATGTCTCTGAGTATTACCGTTTCATGTCTCCGTGTAATGTCTCCATGGCATGTGAGACATGCCTCCCACAGGCGGAAGTGCTGTGCTCACGATGGAGCAGGAGATGCTAAACCAGCCAGCTCTGCTTTCATCGTACCGCTCTGGTTGATCTGACCACGACGTCCATCGTTTTCTGCAAGAGACAGTGAAGGATCATGTCCCTCTCGGGCGACGTCCTAAAATTGGTACTGCAGGTTCGACAATGATATTGGGGCGCCTGACGAACTTCCTCGTGCCGGACCACCACTTCCGCAAAAAAAAAAGACGGCTCGTAATTGACAACTGCGGTGCTACCTGGTCCTACAGTACGTGAGCTTGCAGCCATTACTCACACTCCAAGTACTCCAAAATCCGCTGCACACGACATACTCCGGACCTGTTTAACAGATTTACCGGCATTTTCGCAATAAATTCTCTTAACGAATATTCTCGGTAAATTCCCAAATTTACCGGAAAATTTAACGACTTTTACCATTCAAAATCATGTCTCTATCTATCGAATGGAGAAGAAAACATACTACCGATCTTAACTTAAAAGTGATTGATTCCATCTTCTCGGATAACTTGTTGTTAGCGTTCGTGTCCTTAACCTCATTAAAACATCCACGACCACTACACGAGGTGGAGATGGTGCGCTCCTGTGTTAAAAACGCGCTTCACTGGGATATGGAGATGAGATTCACCACACGACATTTTTAACAAGAGATATAGAAGCTGTCAGATTAGGCGATCTCCAAAAGAATGGGTTGAAGATACGTTCTTGTCTTGTTCCCATAATTTAGTCCAAGATGGGAGGCAACGGATTATACTCTACTAGTCTACCTGATCTACTGTTGGAATCTTAAGCTATTTTCCTGCATAAGAAAAAGAAAGAAATTCGCTATCATGTCACGTTTCGTTGTCTTTTCTGGTGTCTGATTTTGCTTTAAAGCACAGCTAAGTGGTTCAAAAGAGTAGTAGTTGAAGGTGTAAGTAATTCTTTCATCGATGGGAAAGATAATTGTGATAACTTCAAAGAGCAGATAGACCGTTAATCCAAAAGAAGTGTAGCAATATTCGATAGAATGCCAGATGTTCCAGAGATGTTTTTTTAGAGCTTCAACTGAGCTCTTATCTGTTCTAAATCATCCACAACACAGATCGTTATACTTATGCGTTGTTAGGCTTCCGCTTGCTTTGTTCGTTGTGGGATGCTCACTGCTTTCAGGGCGCTGTTTGCTTTACTATGACGCATGATGATAAAATGAAGATGACATGCTTTTTCTGAACGTGACCTTGTTTCGGTGAAAAGCTTTACGCTTTTTTACATCACCGCTGCTTAAAACTAATTGTTTTTAGGGGAATATTAAATATTGAAAAAATAACGGATTTACCGAATTTACCAGGGGCCGGATTCATCAACGACTTACGTAACTTTAACGGAGAATTGTAAGCTCATCAAGCGATATGGTGAGCGATAAGCCGCGTTAAAAGCTGAGATAACGCGGCTTATCGCTCAGCATATCGCTTGATAAGCTTACAATTCTCCGTTAAAGTTACGTAAGTAGCTGTTGAATCCGGCACCAGAATTTACCGGCGAAATTCCGCGTTCAAAATATGCTGTAAAAAAATACTGGCGGCAAGTCAGCGCAAACCACTGCTCCGGACTTCTGGCAAAGTTGACGCAGGTTTTTCCACACCCTTTCACTGATTTGGACAAGAAGAAATGTGTTGATGTACATGCGTCCCACCTCAGCCGCCGTCGTTCATTTGCATGGATCGACCCCATTGTCACCATAGCTTTCCTTGTGGTGGGATATCAATGGCTCGATCTTTTGGGAATCGCTTCCAGCAGGTTCTATGGTGGACTCGGACACGTTCTGCAGAACGCCGGCCAAGAAGAACTCTTTCCGTTCTCATGAATAACACCAGACCGCACACAGCAAAAATCCTCGAAAAAGCTGGAAGAACTCGGTGTCGAACTTGTGCCACACCCACCGTACTCATCTGCCCTTGCACAGACTGACTATCATGTTTTCCGACCACTCCAGTATATTTTCGTCGGAACAAAGTTCACGAATCGGGAGGACAAAAGCTTCGACAATAATTTCTTGCTGCCCAAGTCTTCGCAGTTTTACGCTCACGGGATTAGGCCCCCCTCGGAAAGATACTACTATATATAAGCGAGAACGGTCGTTTGTCTGTGGGTGAGTGAGTGCATGTGTTTGTGTGTGTTTGTTTGCACAGAAGTGCTGAAGGAGTGTGTTGGGAGGAAGTATGGGGAAGGGGGGAGGGGTTGTAGTTGTCATCAGTTGTCAACTGTTGTAGTTGTCGACAGGCGTCCATGTTCAGATGACATGTAACCAATGTCGCGCAAAGGACGTTCAGGTTGAGAAGAGGTGTCACCGATGTCGCGCCAGGGTTCCGGATTCACACGACGTGTCAACGATGTCACGCAAAGCACGTCCGGCTTGAGAAGACATGTCACCGACGTCGCTCATCAGGTGCCTGGATTCAGAAGAGGTGTCACCAATGTCGCAAAAAGCCTTCCAGATTCAGATGACGTGTGACCGATGTCGTACAAAGCACGTTCGGGTTGAGAACACATGTCACCGACGTTGTTCAACAGGCGTCCGTGTTTAGAAGAGGTGTCACCGATGTTGCGCCAGGGTTCCGGATTCACACGACGTGCTACCAGTGAAGGTGGGACCAGTAATGGGGGCCGGTGGGGGGGGGGGGGGGGGAGTGGTCCAGTGAAGGGTGGACCGGTGAGGAAGGGAACAGTAATGGGGACCGGTGAATGAGCGGGGAAGGGGTCCAGTGAAGGGGGACCGGAAAAGGGTTGATGAATAAAAGGGGGCCAGTGAGGGTGGGACCAATAATGGGGATCGGTGAAGGATAGGAAGACCAGCGAAGAGGGGACCAGTAAAGGGAGGTCCAGTGAAGACGGGAGCAGTAGTAGGGACCGACGAAGGGGGAGGGGGACAGTGAAGAGTGAACCGGAGAAGGGCTGACAATAACAATAAAGGGGAACCAGTGATAAGGGACCAGTTAAGGGGGGGGGGGGGGGGTCCAGTAAAGGTGATGGACCTGTTTTGCCTTATTGCCTTATACCATTCTATACAGCAAAACCAGTTTTTTAATGAATGAGAGAAGGTCTACAGAGAAGAAGAAGACGTTTGAATTTGAATTTTGAATTTTATTTAGGCCAACACACAAAGGAGGTCAACAAACAAAACACGTAACAAACACTATGATTGGCTATTCACCAAATAATGAAAGCAAATGAAGGCGTACGTTATATTAGAAGCAAGTCTTCTGTTAGCTGAGAAAGGCCCATGATTTAATTTAATTCTTCATCAACGTTTAGCTACCGAGTTCGTAGAAACCATGCAAGGTTTTGAGAAGATATGCTATCTTTTATCCTCATTTACAGGCTAGTACAATTGACTGTGTGTGAACGTACTATTGGAGGGCAAATAAGCGTTCGGGGTGTTCTATTCTCCGGGTTTTGGAGCGAAGACGTTTGGCGGCCGGCAGGCCGTTCACGTCCTTTCTGTGGGTATTTGATGATTCTGTTTTTGTATATCCAGGAAGAGGATAGAGCAGTTATCGGTGATGTCCAAGGGCTGGATTCATCAATGCTTTTACCTGTGAGTATGCGGGCTCTATGGGTAGACGTACCCACGACCGCATACCCGCGAGAATTCCGTGCCTCACTGACAAAATGGCGCTCCAGTGAGGTCAGCTGTTTTCGCAAGAGGCTTAGATCTCTCATACCATTAATTCCCCACATGAACACGAATCGTACCCGCTACCCATTGCGAGTAATGTATAATATCCGCTTACGGTATCTCTACCTATACCCATTGTTTGATAAATCCAGGATAGGATCGACAGTGTCAAAATAACGCGCTCCGGTGAGAACAGCGCGCGCCAATCATTCTATCCAGTGGCGCTGATTACATGTGAACTGGTCCCCGAAAAGTTCCGTCACGCGCGAGCGGCGAGAGTCAGACGAGCAGAGTGAGTCTCCAGATTGGGCTAGGGAAGGGACTCCGGGGTGTGGCGAACAGGGAGGCGTGAAGTGCACGAGACAACACGACGAAAAACCGCGCGCCGCCTCGGCACTATGCCAAGCGGACCAGTTCTCCGGCAACGGGCGCTGGTCAGATATCCATAACGAAACTTCTCCAACTATGTTCATCTCTCCATGAATACATTTCATTCCTTTTGTTAGGATCGTTAGAACAGCTGATGTGCTCCTAATTGTCATGTTTTCAGGAGCAGGTCCGTTGTATATATGGTTTGTTGAAGCCGTGCGGCTAAGCGCATTCATCTGAATGGCTCATATAAAGAAGAAATTCACGTTCGACAATCCGGAGGACAGCTACTGGAATGAGAGCGGCTCGAACTCGTCGTCGCTGTTTGACGACCTTCCGTCAAAACAGGTGATCCAGCACTTCTACGTTGTTTTTTGCACTCTAATTTTGCAGGCTTTAAAAATGAGCTCAACTCAAGAATGGAGTCAGCAAACATCAGAAAATTAGTTCGGCCACCTTCAGATTAAAGCTGTAAGCTTGAATATGCGTTTATATTTAATGTACTTGCGCAAAGCAACCGTTAAAAAACAAAAATAATAGGCGTTGAGTAAATCTATCACGTAAGGAAAAGAGCCGAGAAAATCATAAAGGAGATAAACAGCGTGGAAGCTCATTCGGAACAACTTTACTGTTCAACCAGAACCTCAGACATAACCAGGGCAGGGTCTCAGGCATATGTCTGAGCGAACGCAAACGGATATAGTAGAAAAGTATGCTCACTTTCTGCAAAGTCTTTGAACCTACCGAGTTTGGGACTCGGAATTCTTACTATGGAACCGCTCAGTCACACAAGGCAATACCTGCCAGTCATCAAACATGCAAAAGTACTGCAAGGCAAGGAGACAAACGATTGACGTCTAGCCTATAAAGCAGTATTTTTGCTTTTTTCTGCATTTTCTGTGCTTGAAAGGTGTTGTCTTGTGCGACTGTGCGGTTCTGAAGTGAATTTTCAGGGCGCCTAGCTCGGTAGATTCAATGAAATGCAAAAACTGAACATACTCCCTACTATTTGAAATGTGAAGGCTCTGGCAGTGGTATGTTTTCGCCGCAGATGCATATCCCTGAGCCCTTACACTGGTAAGCAGGGATGCGCGGAATTTCTCTTTCCGAATTCCGGTTTCCCCGTTTAGCCTTTTTGCTCCGTATCCTCAATTTTAAAAAATGTCCTCCACGCAGCTGTGATAGGAATACTGCTTGACAAATCTGATATTGTTTTTGGATTTCGTTAGATCGTTGCTAAAAAATGGTTACGGCTGAGTGCGAATGCGAAATTAATGTGACAGCAAGAAGTATGCATTGTGTGCACACGTTTGAATAAGTAGAAGATTCGGATCTATCCTAGTCCGGGGGGGGGGGGCACATAACTAAAAAGTATTATATGTGACAAATTCACTCAAGACTTTCAGAGCGGCTGCTACAGAACAACACAGGACCTAAACAAGAGAAAGTCACAAAGAAAAACCGAAAAATTGCATTTCTTACGGTTGTAAGAAGGCAAAGTTGTGTGCCTTCCTCACCATGTTAGATCCTGGTTATAACATGTCAAGCGACGGTCAGCCCGCCGTATGCAGCTTCATGCTCCCTCCCCACCATGTTAGATCCTGGTTATAACATGTCAAGCGACGGTCAGCACGCCGTATGCGGCTTCATGCTCCCTCCCCACCATGTTAGATCCTGGTTATAACATGTCAAGCGGCGGTCAGCACCCGGCGTGACTCTATTCCGTCGCTCTTTGCCCGCCGAGACGGTTGTAAACCGCGGCGATTTTTTTTTGTTTGTTCGTCCGTTTCTGGTTTCTTTTAGGTTAGGTTTCGTTCTCTAGGAGCCGCTCGGTAAGTATTAATTCATTTTGTTGCCTAGTTTTTAGTTATGTGGCCCCCGGACTAGGATAGATCTGAAGATTCTTGCTCTACATACCTACAAAAGTTAATTGTGAGCTCGTACTCCAATGACGGAAAGCGAAACGTTTGGCGAGGATTGCCCATGCGCTCTTCCGCTTCATGATTACATTGGTGTTTTTGATTGTTGGGACACGTCTGCAATACAATAGAAGATCAGTGAAAAATTTTTAATGGGCTTCATCAGGTGTCCAGTTTGAGTTGTTATCTTATTTAACTTGGATAGTTATTGAATTCTGAAACAGAACTATTGCTGTAAGTACCATATAGGGATTTGTCCAACTATGCCATCTCCCAATTAGGAAGACATTCCTAGTGCCGGGCAGTATGAGTGTTCTGTGAAAGTGTAGAGCTATCTTGAATGATCAGTTATCTGTTCATCCTCGATCCCAGAATGGAATCTGAGCACCATTTTTGGGGAGTGGAAGATTTTGCTGAAGTAGAGTACGGAGATGTCTCTCCAGCTATGAAGTGATCCATAATTGAAATGTTTGGAAACGTTAGGATCATTCAAGCTAGGGAGCTTGTTCAGTGAAGGATAAATGATGTAAACGGCTATTTCAGTTTTAGCCCTTATCTGAATCAGTCTTTGTTTGAGCTTTACAAGATACCTTGAGGAAATGAGATTTCTGCAATAAAATAGTCGTTATGAATGTTGTACTCGGAATTCGGTAAGGAAGAAGTGAATGGGCTGGACGCAGCGATTTGCATTTGTTCTCTTTACTGTGACGTAATTTAAACAGTAACAGCATAGTGATACGAATTAGTGCTTAGTTGTATCACATTTTGGAGAGGATGTGTATGTGAAAGGTCTTCCTTGCCTGGGAGTTTTGGAAGTTTTGTGCAAGAAGAAATGCGAAAAAAGCACTTGCAGGCTCCGTTTCGGGTGCAGTTTTAAACCATGGCGAATATGTGTTATTTCCGTTTCCGTGTTTCGTATTCCAGTTTCCGGCCTTTTTGAGCCATTCCGTTCTGTCTTTAGTTTTTCTCTCTTTTTCAACAGAAAAAATTCTGCCTATCTTTGCTGGTGAGTAACAAAATTCCAATGCGACTTCCGAATTTCCCAATGTTAATAGGAGATAAAAACTGTTCAGCCGCTTTCATGTACAAAAGTAAAATAACTTCCAGTGGGCCGCTCGTGCAGCGGTGGACAATCTATTCGAGGTGCGAGAAGTGTTCAGTGCTAAAATACCTCAGTTGCCGAACAACTCCCCGACCACTGCAAACTCTATAGGGTGAGTATTAGGGTTTCTTTTGTTTTTCTTCTTTGAAAGAGACTCCTTAGTTTTAGAGCGACTGTTCTGAAGAAAGAAGCACGACGGGAAGAAGCCGTCGATGATTTCATCAACCACAAGACCGCCAACTTCAAGATCGAGGTGTGTATTAGAGTGTTTGTTGCAAAATCGCCAGTCGGGGAGGAGAGGTGGAGGGAGGTCACCTTATGCTTTTTCTACAATCGTCATCTAACCCGAACAAGCTGGTGCTTTGGCTCCTATATTCAAAATCACTAGGACTTCAATAAGGTTAGCGCTTGTTCATACTTCGCGACGGGAACGACGGCAGAGGCTGGAGCGACAGGGCGAAGGATACGCATCAATCAGTACCGAGTCGTTGCCTGGGAAAATCGATAGGTAGGCTTTGCTTTGTCGCTCCCCTCGCGAAGAATGGACAGGCCCTTAAGGGTTCTTGTAGGAAAGCGGGCCCGTGCGCGTACAGAAAATCCGAGCTTTGTCCACCACCGTGATTTCCAAATTGGACACATCCAGTAATTCTTTGCCCTGTTTGGCCTATCTTCTCCTCCACGTTAACAGAGAACCCAAGCAAGAGCACTCATTTTACACGCACGGTCCTGCCTCTCTATAAGTACAGGGTGGAGCGTTTGGTGAATAAAGGCCTGTTCATAGTTCGCCACGGGATTGACAGAAGCGACTACTCATCTAGGCAAAAGAAGTGAACTGAACCCCCATCCCAGTGAAATCGTTAAGGCTTATCTGGGAAAGAAACGCGGTGTTGCCTATTGGTTCGCCACCGCAAGCCACTGCCACATTCGAGGAGTATTCACGATATTCAATAGAAGTCGAAGGCATGGCGCATCCCACATAATGATTACCTAACACAAGAGTTGTCCTTATTCCCTTTTTTGTAAATTCTCTTATCTAAGCTGATTTCTGATTGCATTTCATTCAGACAGAATCATCCCCTCTGCATGCTGGAGGTCCCTCTGCGGCATCTGTTGTCTCAGAATGTAGCGTGAGCAGCTTGCCGAGCGATGCAAATCGATTAGACTTGGACTATTCTCGTTTGAAAGCGGAGCACCGTAAGCTTCAACGTCACTTGGAGGTGAGTTATGGGATTTCTATAGCTAGAGAAAAGTGGTCTGAGATTATTCGATGGACGCTCTTCTTAGCTAACCTATGACCTTTGAAATCAAAGCAACTCTTCCAATTCGAAATTCGTTTTTTTCTTTTCGCGTTAAACTAAGGACCCTACAAAAAGGTTAGAATGATTTTTTGTTTAAGAAAAATTTTAGAATAACTTTTTTTGAAGTTTTCTAGTTCACCGTCCCAAAAACTGAACATACTCTTCGAAATTTTGTAAAATTTTTAGATGCTAGCCTAGAGGGGGGAGTCCACAGTGTTGCCCTTGCACATCTGCACATCTGGCAGCCTCTTTCAAGCGAAACCAGGTTTAGATCTCCTCCTACGATTGCAATACATGCATCTGTTTTTGAGGTTTTCATTTTAAATTTTTTTGCACAACTCGTCAGGTTTGTTTGGAAGAAAATGAGGATGAAATGAGGATTATGCGGCTAATTTTTATTTTTCGCTCAAAGATAGTGGTGCAGGGTTCATTTCAAAGAGCAGGAAGGCAGCATTTTATTGATTGATTGATTGAAGTAAAAACTTCTGTCAGCGTGAAAGTACACAGTTTTGCTATGGGACAACAAAAGCAGCTGTAAAAGACATATATCGTGTTAAGTGAGCATCACCTACACTATCAATCAGAGCGAAATTGACATGTCCTGGGCGAATGCGTTGCGCAATCTCTTCTCTTAGCACCAAGCATTTCTGCCTTTTTGCGCTTTAAAATAAACTGTAAATCATCATTTTTCCTTGATAATTAAAAATTTTAAAGGAAGTCATATTATTCTTTATACAGAGAATTATTGTAATTTTTTCAGAGTCTAGTTTGATCTGCAAAACGTTCGCTTTAGTTTGAAAGGTGTTCAGTTTGATTTTAAAAGCGTAAGGGCTTGTTCATACTTCGCAACAGGACCGCAACAGGACCGACGGGAGCGACTGGTTGGCCGGGAAAATCATACTGATCGATTTTTACTGGGCGATCGCTCGGGAAAATTCGATACCTATGCGTATGATTTACCCGGTTGATCAATCGCTCCTTCGTTTCCGTCGCGAAATATGAGCAGGTCCTTAGGTTGCTTACGAGTTTTCAACTTGATTTGAAAAGTATCAGTTTATTGCCCATTTCCAAATTTTACACTTTGACATGAAAATTGTGTAGAATAGGTGCTTTCAAAGAATATATAGGTCCAAAATCCCTCGAAGCAGCGGCAAATTTCACTCTTTTGAGTTCTTTTTTAGACAATAGCGTTCTAGATTCTGTGAGCAAGAGCCTCAGGAATTTCTTCTTGACCGCTCACCGTCTCCAGAAACGCACAGCGTTTTCGCGCGACTGTCCGAATAGTTCGGCAGCTGCGTCCAAAGTCTGTGCAAAAGCATTTGAATCACATCTATGGGCCACATGACTGAACGGTTCAGTGCATGCGGTAGTTTTTTGTGGCACATTCGGTCAGCCATAATGATAAAGTATAGCTTAATGATATACGCTGGAGTTTTGAGAACGTTTTTGCTAATATCAGGCAGTTCGACACGATCGATATCGAGCGCCGGACGTACGAGAAGCAGTTCGTCGTCTACTCAAAGGTGATCCAGTGTCGTTGGAGTGGTATCGATCCAAGGAAGAGAAGGCTCAGCTACTGGACGCTGCTATAGACATAGTCGACAGCAACGTTATATTAGCGGTTGGTCTTTTGTTTTGTTTTATTTGTTTTCCTTTCTTTTAAAGGGCGCCATTTTACTTGTTTTGTAGTGCGTTATGTTAGACCGACCCAAAGTTCTGCCCAGTTTGACCCACAGCCTTTCACATTGCCTTCTTTTCTGCTGGTTTTAATTCAGGAAGGGATCGTGATGAGGGTAACTTAGTCGTGAGCGAAATGCAACATTTTAACGAAGCACTTCAAAGCGGTTCTGGGGGAACGCTTATAATGAATAAAACTATGTTGATAGTGGACTAGCTTTAATTAATTCATAGTTCCTGAAAACAGAAAACTTGATCGGTCGTTCCTCTCCTGGGCTTCACGTTTGCATATTCGTCTTTTTAATAGTGAAGTGAGAAATAGCCAAATATTTGTCGACGTATCGGACCTTAAGCTCTTCTTTGGATCTACTCTAGTTGGGGGGGGGGGGGACACTTAACTAAAAACTATGTAAACAATTGACTTGAGACGGAGCAGCTTCAAGAGGACAAGACGTGGTCCGCAAAACAAGCAAGCAAATGAGCAACCAAACAAATCGCCGCCGTTCTAAAGACGTTTGGGCGAGCAAAGCGCATTCAAACCAGGGGTGTGCGTAATTACGATTTTACGATTTACGGCTATTTTTGTCAATTTTTTTTACAATTTACGGTTTACGACATTTTGAGTAGTAAATCGTAAATTTTCGTAAATGTGATCTTTGATCAACAACCAACTAGCGACCAAAATTATGTGGACTGGGTTATAAAGATGTGCCCACTCTAACGGTCCCTCATTCTCACTTCACCTTAGAGTTGGTTTTTGATGATCTGATGTGCTACTGTGTTGTACAATACCGTCCTGTTCACAGGCTTCTCGAATCCGACTTCTCTCTTCGCTTGACTAACTTTTCCATTTCTCTAACATTGTAAGGGCTGCCGTTTAGAACCTGACAGGTTCAAGATGAGAAACAAGTGCAATACAATACCAAAAATAGGCTCCTGACTAGGAGACTGAGGAGGATGGGCTCCTCCGTTTCCGGTCCAGAGCTAGCAAGGGACATCGCATTCCTACTGCCAAAGGTTGTTCCATTTCAGCCCATAGTCTGTGTTTTGTTTGTATTTTTTCCCATGACTGCCTTATGAACTGTTTTGAATAAATAACTAAATAATAAAAGGACACTGGAAGCAGTTTCTTAGAGAAAGAGAGACGAGTGTTCTAGATCCACGTCCTGTTTGGTAATAACGTCGAGTCTGTTTGTAACAGATATAACAGATATGCTAACTCTACCGAATAGAATTGCCCGATCGAACATCATTCGCGATTGGAAGCGGGGTCTAGAAAGTTACTTCACTCATGTGGAAAGGATAAACCACTAATGTGTTGGTATATGTCGCGAAGACGGGCCGTATTGTGAGATGGGAACGCCCCATCCAATCAGACCGCATTGAATGGGCATGTCATTCAGAAAGGGCGTGTAAAGTCGATACCCTGATCGGCTGGCATATGTTCGGTCTGTGCTCTGGTTATTATTGGGTGGCGCGCTTCCACCTACCAATGCTGCTCACCTTCGCGACATGTACCAATGTTTCTATCGGTTTGCATTGTGCTTTAAAGGGCTGAGCAAATTGGTATAAAAGGTGCGGCAAAATCGAGCGCGTAGCTTTCCATGAAAAGGTCGAACTGGTCTTGAGAGCTTTGATCTCCATTTCCGGTGGCACAATTGAGTTTATCGTATTCGCCCTATCTAATCCGCTTACGATGGATGCTGCAGGTTCTCGGAGAGGAAACGGAGCTGGCGAAGGGTAGCCCGAGCGAGCGCCGGGAGTTATTAAATAGTAGACCAACAGTATAAAGTTTTCGAAATCTTACAAGTGCAGGCTTGAGCAGGAAACCGGCGCATTGGTCAGTCGTGGAACGATTGTTTAATTTTTAGTTTCGACAGCGAATTTTTCGCAGTTGTTTCTGCTAATTCCAAGACTAGTACGCAAGCTAAAAATTGGTGGCGAGTTAGGGATTTAATGAATATTCAGACGATGCAGGCTTTCTGTTGGAGTGCCATGCATGGCTTAAGTAAAGTTTTGAATTTACAGTTTTTTTGACTTGCCTGGAACGTGTTTAGTTTGGTTTGAAAGGTGTTTTACTAGCAAGACGGCGTGAAAAAAAGAAAGTTTGGTAAGAAAACTGTTCAGCTTCAGCTGGAAATAACACAACAGTTAAATAAATATTGAATCACATCTGATTAATATCAGCAGAAAAAGCTTCAGGAAACTTAGTTGCACTGCACCACAGTTCAGCTGACTCTTGCGATTTACGGTTTACGAAATTTCGAATTTCATTCACGCACACCACTGATTCAAACACTGCTAACCGTCGCCTGACATATTATAATCCTATTATAGTGATCTATTATAGTGAGGGGCACTTAGCTTTGTCTGTTTGCAGTCGCGGCCTAAGCCGAATGTATTTTTTATATTTTTGCGAATTTAGTCGGTTTAGGTCCTGCTTCGTTCTCTAGAATCCGGTACGTGATTCCCAAGTCAATTTGTTGCATAATTTTCAGTTATGTGCTCCTTCTCCTGCCGACGAGCATAGATCCGCCTTTTTATGGTCTAAGATAGTCATGGTTCACAAACTGAAAGCGTGCTTTTTTCGATCAAGGCTTGTCAGAAGAAGCGGATTGCGTTGCGCATTTCAAACAGGGATCTGTTAACGTGGTGCTTTGTCTTTTTTTTGCGCTCGATGGTCGTTGTAATTTAGGTGGTTCTGTTCCTGAAGAACACCTTAATGGACTCGTTATTTCGAGATTTGTTGCTGAGGAGGTCGCAGGCAGCAGAGGAATACATAGCTTATCTGAAGGTTACTCGGGACCACGAGGAGTTAACGACCACGTTGTTGTAGGTTTCTACGACTACCTTGTGTCCGTTTTTTCCACTCCTTCTATGTGGAAATTTGCTGCTCAACCGGTAGTTCATTCTGAACGAAGCGTTTTCAGTGCTCTCGGTAGAAACGCTGACGCAGCTATGGTAGAGTTTTCTGCGGCGCTTCGACATCAGGTACCAGATCAGAAGGTGCGATGATTTCTATTTTTCGGAGAACTGTATTCTATATAGTTCTTGATGTTAAAGGGCTAAAAACATTCGCTATCCTCGTGGGAGTGCGCCAGTCTTCATCACGATATGTTGAGCTATCCATTCTGTAGCAGGCCCTAAGAACTCGAAGTCACCCTGTTCCTTACGATGCCGCCGCCAAATTGTGGGTAGCCACGAGCACGTCCAAGTGTCGCATGTCAAATGGGCTAGCTTTATCTACTTTAAAATAGAACCCTTTCGTAGGCAATTAAAACAGTTTTTGTTTGAGGAAAATGTAGTATGACTTTTTTCGGCTTTTTAAATTTCTCTGCATCTGTTCAGATAAAAAGGGGGGGGGGGGCAGACGGTATTCTTACTCACAATTTCTCTCCTTAAAGTTGTCCATGAGCTTCACCTGCTGCCCCATGATATTGACGGCTCTTGGTGGCGGTTTGGCGTGATATAATTGAAATCATCTTAGGTTGCCCCCTCTCTACCAGGATAGATCTAATTCACCTGCCCTAAGAAGAACACACTGCAACAAATTTTCTCACATAATTTTTTATTATTCTAGGAAATATTTAGATTAGATGTTATTTTGAAATGCAGGAAGGCAGCAATTTTTCTCGTGCTAAAAGAAGAGAGGCATACACTTGTCTAGCACGTCGCATTTTTTTTATTGATGACAAAAATTGTGTTTGCGTGGTGTTATACACTTGTCAACGGTGCAGCAATAACTTCCTGAAAACAAACATGTCTCTGCTTAGCTGTTCCAGGTAGCCATTAACACTATCAACCAAATCAAAGTCGCAACGAGGTATACTAGTGCATGGCGCGATCTTCTCTTGTAATACACTAAAAGAATTGCTGTCTCATTGCACGCTAAAATGGGCTTCAATCGATTATGTTTCATTGAAAACCAATATCTTATAAGATTTCAAACAGTGTATTCCCATTTTGGGGTAGGTGAATTAAGAATTTCCTAAGAAACTGATGTTATATTTTCCCTAGACAAAGAATATTTCAACTTTCCCGGAGTGTCTCAAACATATTGATGAAGATGCTCGCTTTGATTTTTAAAATGCTTAGAGCCTTTTCGTACTTCGTGAACCATGGAAGCGATTGGTCAGCCGAGCAAATCATACGTTCCAATTTTTCCGAGCGATCGCTCAGCAAAATTCGATATGTATGATTTGCCTGCCCGACCAGTCGCTCCTTCTCGCCCGTAGTGAAGTATGAACAGGCCACTAGTTTTACGTCAAAAGTGTCGAGCTAATTTACAAGAGTTTACACGTTTGTTTGAAAAATGCCCAGTTTGGCCTTGAAAAGTGCGCAAATTGATTTTAAAAAATGTTCGCTTCGACGTGAGAATGGTATAAAATGAGCCAGAATAACACCTGAGGCCGGATTCATCAACGGCTTACAGCATTTCAACAGAAAAACAAATATAGCCGAAATCCCTGCTAGCGTGGTTTATCAAGCGATGTGCTGAGGGATAAGCCGCGTTATCGGAGTTTTCCGCTGTGAATTCTCTGTTAAAGTTATGTAAGTCGTTGATGAATCCGACCCCAGGTCTACTCATCACGGTCCTCAGTCTATCTCTTCTGCCTCTCGCTATTCCCCCTTCTTTTTATGCTTTTCTTAGGATCTGTGGGCGCCCAATTTCTCCGTCATCCTCTTTCTTCAAATTGGCCTGAAAGGCTAGAGTCATAAAAATTTATGTAGCATCAATAAGCTTCTGAACTAGAATTATTTCAATTTTGTTAGTTCGCCTTGTGCTGAGCAAGCCTGTGGCTATTGGGAGGGTACTTCCATACACCCATTTTTTAAGGTGAAGCTTGTACTGGCTTGGCATTTCGATCGGGAAGTCTTTGTTTCGCTTCGTAAATATCGACACTTTCAGGTTCAAGCGCTGAAGAAGTGCGCTCGTAGTGGCTTCAGCGACCCTCAGCTGGCGGCTGAGGCAGCAGTGGTTAACGATTACGTCAGTTTACTGGAACGACAGATGCCGATAAATGTAGGTTTTAGTTCATCTGGATGTTTAGGGCTTGGTCCAATCTTATCGTTAGATCGGCGGCCAATCGGTATAACAGTTTGAGAGCTATATCGACATCCTATTCTTTCGTAATACTGTTTCGCCCAGATGATGGAAAAATGTCAAATTGAAAGGCTTCAGAAGCTTTACCTTTTCTTCATCGAGAACAAGTGGTGTTCAGTGGAAGATCTAGTTTCCCAGATCAAAACGCGGAATATGGTCTCAGTTTTTCACTTGCCGTGCTGGCTCTGAATTCTTAAAGTGATCTAAACCTAAGAGACACTTCTCACCAAGCTCAATATGGCAATATGAAATCTTGATCGGTATCTTCAGGATGCGGCATAGTAGTTTTCCTCTTTACTAGGTTGATTCTTGTTGCTTGTTTTGTTTTTCCCTGCACACAATGGCTCTAAATTATGTTCCCTCGCGTTCTTTTGCTTATGCATAGTTATCCATGTACAGAATAAATAAATAAATAAATTCACAGCTGCTTTTAAGGTAGCGGACGATCAAAGCAAAAACGCCATTTTCACGGCGTTTCCGAAGAATGCGTCGCTTGTAGGGAAGTCGGTTATTGCGACGTATTACTACTGCTGTCTCTACCACTACGATGTGCCGGTGGTAAGTCTTCTTATCAGTCGTTTTCCCGCTTATTAGTTCTTCTATATCACTTACGGCGCTAATTTCGCAGCATTCGCTAGCGAATCCTGTCGGTATTCGAGAGTCGTTTCGAATCACGGACAAAGAAGCCGTGTGGACTAGTGTGTCGGCGCTGGCGAAGCAGAGCAGGTTAGTCTTGGACTATCGCTACTTCATTTGTCTCTTCAGCTCTTACTTTATATCATTTTCACGTGGAATTGGACACTTTTCTAAAATTGCCTTACCAAGAAACTATCTCAATGGTAGGTCGGAGCGGCCTAAGTGTTGTATATGGGCGGAATAGCCTCTCTCTGGGAAACAACTAAATACAAGTATCTTGACCCAAATAAAACTCTGCACAGAGGTAGGGGCGACGGAAGTTGGGCCGTTGACGGCGTTAGCTTTATGCCTGCAGGCGGAGGGCGCGCTCAACTTGGCTGGAGGCAGCGATGACGAGCGAGCGATGGTGGCGCAGTGGGTAGAGGGGCGGCGTAATCCCAATAATCGCGTTTCCAGCCAATATGAGCTCGCCCTAAGCGTGCAGGCAAAGGGTTAACGCCGCCAACGGCCCAACTTCTGTCGTTCCTAACTCTGCGCAGAGCTGTATTGGGGTCGAGATATTTGCATTTTGTTGTTTCCCAGAGAGAGGCGATTCTGCCCATATACAACACTTGGGTCGTTCCGACCTACCGTTGAGATCGTCTCCTGGGCCGTATGCTCGTGCTACCCCGTTGGGGAGAATCAATCAATATCAGCATATCTCATCACACCCCGATCCCCATCGGGGGAGACTCGGGGTAGACGAGCATACGGTCCCTGGTGAGACTGTTGAGCGAACTCTTCCAAATCGAATGATTTTCTTCTACATTAAACCAGAGACTCACTCACTAAAAAGGTTGGAATAATTTTTTGTTTAAAACAAATTTTAGGATAACTATCTATGAAGTTTCAATTCACCTACCCAATAAGTGAACATATTGTTGGAGATTTTATAAACTTTTTTCGAGGATAAATAATGGTTCAAATCTTGGCTTAAAGAGCAGGAAGGCGGTCATTTTTAGTGCCAATATAGAGATTGCGCGATACCCTCGTCAAAGATACCGCGATTTTTATTCGATTAGCAGAATTTTTGTTTGCATGCAGTTTGACATCTGGTAACGATACAGCAAAAACAACTGCAGAGAGCACATACTACCTCACTTTGAAGTTTCGTGTGAATGGCATTTACACTACGGATCAAATAAAAGTTGCGACGAACTTTTTGATTGGCATGGCGCGAACTGATTCTCTAATGCGCTATATGCTTGGTTCTTTGATGTGCTTTAAGATAACTTTTAATTTATTATTTTTCTCTAGAAATAAAAATGTTATAAAAATAATAATTAATTAATTATTTATTTATTTCTTTCTTGGTTGTTTTTCTTGCTGGTGTCTGTTGTTCTGCTAATTTCTCGTTGCATTTTTGGTGCAAATTATATGTTTTTACGTCCTCAAACGTTTACCTTATGCGTTCATAATAAACATAAGTGATTGTTCTATTTTTGTTTTAGGTGGCCTGATGTAGAGCGAGTGTTGCAGCCTAAAACGCTGCTAGGTGCTCTTCAGAGTAGAGGTAAGTCCAGTTTGACAAGGCTTACTCGATTTTAACTCGAGACATGACTGGTAGATGAGCTTTGCCTTGCCGGTGTGTTTCCTGCGAGAATGACCTTTGACTCGCTTTTCAGCAACGTTGAACTCACCGAAGTTGTCTTGTCCGTTCAGTTGGCAGAATCTGTTCCATATCCTGTATATCAACTCAACTGCGCCACCGAAGGATGTAAGCTTCATACTTCATGCTTTGATGAATTTCATTCATTCATTTGCTGTTTTTTGTCTTAGCTATCCTGTAGGATCCTTCGCGCTGTGAGCGATGCCGACCAGCGACTAAAGCTCGCTGAGAAGTATGATGTTTGTGAGGTTAGTTAGTCCGTTGTTTGGTTTGATATACTTCTTTCTTTACTCTGGCTAAGTTAGTGGTGTATACAAAATAGAAGCCTTATTGTGGCGGGCTCACAGAGATTTGTTGCAGCGACTTTACGACAGTGTGTTGTTAAATCTAAGGATAGAATCTTTTAGTGACCCTTACCAGGGAAATGTCTCAGTAGTAGTCTGAAAGGCGAAAATGGATACCCCTGCAAGAATGTCTGGCCATCAACTAGTAAATACCAGAGTTGAGCTTTTCGATATTTTCTCAAAAGTCAAACAGTCAAAGTCGAATAACCCGAATTTTTGAAGTTTGCGAGAGTGGAACAGTCGGATAACTCGATCCTTTGCGGTTTTCGAAAGTTGAACAATCGAATAACTCTAATTCGAAGATGCGTTCACTAGAGAACCAAATGAAGACAAGCGTTTACAATAGAGAACCAAATTTATTTACTTATCAGACATGAACATAGTCATGCATTACATGAGTAATGATAGAAAAAACGAATACTAGGTCACACAAATTTCAACAAACATAAAATTAAACACATCACGTTTACCATAACTTTTTACGTACCATTAAGGACTTGAACGAACTCACAAACATGTTTATGATATTCTCATCCTCACCTAATAGTAAGTTCAGGTCCTTAAGATTTCTGTAAGTGAGGAAGTTTGATCTCGCCTGCGATTTTGGAACAGGAAGGTAAAGCCTTAGGTTCCCTCTCCTATTCGTAGTCAGAGGTGCACCAAAAAATATCGTGAGATCTATTGAAATTTTATTTGTAAGGCAAGGTAACTTAAGCTGTTTGGCCCTGTCTGGACCTCTAGGTATGTTGTCATAGTTAGTTCCAGAACATCTTAAAAATAATTTTCGGGTGAAGTTGTTCCTGATGCTTTTCCAGAACAGCAATGTTTTTCTTTTTAAATGGATTGAACACTGAAGTACCGCTCTCTAAAACAGGCCTAACATACGTTTTATATGCACGAAGAGGTGCAAGAGAATCACTGGTTTTGAGCTGTTTGAACAAGCTGAAAATACGATAATTCGCCTTTTTAACAATTGCCTTATAATGGGAATCGAAGCTTAGATCACTAGATATATGGAAACCCAAATCACGGGTGTTTTCTACGTGCTTTAAATCTGTGTCCTTGAGCTTATAAGTTGGTGAATGGTGCTGATGCTTTGAGTGAATGACAAGACAATGCGATTTTTCTGCGGCCAAAGGGAGCTCCCAAGTTGTAGCCCATTTCTCAATAAAATTAATTGCGGCCTGGATTTCATGAGAAGGCTCTTCTCCGTCCATTTCGGTATAAACTTTCACATCGTCAGCATACATTTTGCAGCTGACCCCTAGGCTGAAGATAGCTTCAGGAAGTTCGTAGGTATACAGGAGAAATAGCAAAGGTGACAAGACATTCCTCTGTGGAACACAACTAGGAGAAGAAAAAACCGCGGAGAACACTGTAACCTAACTTGGTATGTTCTTCCGGAAAGAAAACATTTAGTCCAGGACACTATCATTGGATGAATACCAATTCTTTCCATCTTATATAGCAATTTATTAATCTGAACTTCGTCGAACGCTTTAGAAAAGTCAAAAAAGATTACATCCGTCCGCTTTCTCTTATCCATAGCTGTTGACCAGTCGTTTAGAGAGCTAAGAACTGAGGTTTCTACCGAACGCCGTTTCATAAAACTAAATTGGTGCTTTGAAATGATATTATGGTCTTCAATATGAGTTAGAATGTGCTTCTTAACAATCTTTTCAAACGCTCTCGCGAAGATTGACGTTATACTTATTAGCCGATAATTTTTTGGGTCAAGAAAGGGGCCTTTTTCGGAGTCGGAGTGATAAATGCATGCTTCCATCTACGAGGCACTTCTGCTCTCATGTTACTTAGATTAAAAATCAGTTCCAAAGGATAGGCAATACAATCTGCTACATTTGTTATAAATAGTAATGGTATGAAGTCCGGAGAAGTAGAATAAGAAGTAACCAAATGAAGATAAGCGTTCACAATCCAAGAAACATTGAAAAAAATACAAGAATGCGGAGGCTTAACATGGTATGAGAATCGAATTCCAGTCTCGTACTTGTGAAACAACGTCACTCACACCTGAACCTTCGAACCATTTGATGCAGACGCTCTCGCCAGCTCGTTTTTTACCAACATTACTTTACATTTACTCGATATCGTTTTTTTGGCAACTGCAATTGGGATGAAAGATAAAGGTCGGCGCTGGTCAATCTCTTTTTGGGAAGCGCAGTACATTCTGCTTCTATGGGCTATCCGTGCAGCCTGCTTGAAAGCGTGTCTGGCCTATATGATAGCTTGTGATGGCCAACCAAAGCGCAACTCGGCGTTTTGTTCCTCTGAGACAAATCTGGTAGCAATTCGTCAATCCTGGATGAATGGAAGGACCGGTTGGTCTGGGCAGAACCCGAGTCATGAATCTCGATTCGCATCAACCGTCACCCTCTGCGACGGTATGTGAGGCAGGGGCGAATTATATGAGGCAAGCGAATTCGAACCTATAAGGCAAATTTTCGTACTAAAGGGCATAATTCTGTCAGAATCGGTAAGGATCACGCCATTTCTTTGTCCGAAAAAAATTTCGTTTATAGATTGTTATCGAATGTTTGGTGGCGCAACGTGATCGCTTGAGGTTGTCAAAATACGCGAACAAATTGACTCCTAACACTCCTGATGCATATAAGGCTATGGCTGCTCTGAATAATACGGTAAGTCGTCGTTAACCGTTCATCTTCTTGTCGCCTCTAGTACAAGAACACTTATTTTAGGGTACGAAATGGAAGAACTAGGAGACGATTTTGCCTATTTATATGAAATGTTTTTGTTGGACTTGGTGTGACTTTTCCCTTGACGAGCTTCTTTTCTTCACTATCACTTCTGTGTGATCGCTTGGATCTTTCCAGCCACTTCGGCATAATGTCACTTCAGTGCTTCTGTTCTTCCCCTTTTCGGTTGTGTGTATATTTTCCCCTGTATATAGGCGACGCGCTTCGTGTTCCTGTGTGTAATTTGAGCTCCGTTTTGCTGTATCAATCAGTCATTCTGAGGCTGCGGAGAAATGCTAGCAACAACTCATGGCCAGATTGCCGCAAATGACCGCATTCTTCAAGTGAACGTGCTTCCCGGCTTCTTATGTCACGTCGTTATGCTCTAATTATTGGTCTTTCTGCTCGTCCATCCATGTCAATCCGTATAATATGTAGAGTTTATTGTAAATAGTAGTCACTTGTTTGATTTGATTGTACCCTAATAAGTCGCTCTGGTCGAGAGAACTGTGATATGTGAGAGCAGTTGGTATATAATGGGCATAATGCAGTTAGGTGTGGGATCTCCCTTGGTCAGCTTTGTCAGTAATAGGTGTATTTGAGTATTCGGTGTCTAGCGATGAGAACTTATATTATTGTAGGAAGAACATTGTTGCTGTGTGCATTACAAACGTATATACAACTGATAATAAATAACATTCGGTTTGTGATGTGGCCACTTAATGATAGTGGTTCTAAATGTCCACCTAAAGGTACCACTGATTCTGCTTCGTCTTGGTTGTTAAAAAATGTTTTTAATGAATCCATTGCGCTTCTTTGGCCGAAACGTCAGGATAGTTCTGGCGTCGGGAAAGTTCTGGCGGTTTTTGTGCAAACGCTTTTCGTTTGTTTACTACTGAATCAATAATCAACTTGCTTCACGTTCTTACATAACATCTATTAAATTCTTCGCTCTATCTGGCGGAATCATTTGTGTTTCACCTATGTTGAACGATTGTGTTTCTTCAAAGGCTTGAAGTATGTCGAAGGGGCAGTTCCGAACGATATGCTATTTCAATTTCAAACTGGGCCAATCCGCCGTCGAAACAGCCCGACTAATCAACTATGTGTGGGGCCGAATAGTGTTAGGGTCCGTTTATATTTCCGACGCCGAGCGACGTGATGCATGTATAACGGCCAAATTGATTGATCGCGTCGCTCGATCAATGTGACCTCAACACGTGGCGTCGCGTCGCTCGGCGTCGAACTATAAACGGGCCCTTAGAGAAAGTAACGTGCAACAGTGGTTCGAGAAATTTCGTTCTGGAGATTTCAACCTTGAATATGGGCCCCGAAGCGGCAGCAATCGACAGCAATCCAGGGCGACGATTTGAAGGTCCTCCTGGGGTCGGATTCATCAACGACTTACATAACTTTAACACGGATTTCACAGCGGAAAACTCGGATAACGCGGCATATCGCTCACCATATTCTACCATATCGCTTGATAAGCCGCGCTATCAGGGATATCGGCTGTGATTTTCCCTGTTAAATTTTTGTAAGTCGTTGATGTATCCGGCCCCTGGAAGGCAATCCATCGCAAACAGTCGGTGAGATGGCGGAAGGTCTGGATGTCAGTAAAACTGCTGCTGCAGATGGTTTGAAATGCCTCAGAAAGGTGAAAAAGCTCGAAAAGTCGGTACCCCACGCTGAAAATTGTACTCTTTCTTTTTGTTTCGAAATCGGTTCTGCCTTGCCTCTCCGGAATAAAAATTACTCGCCTTGGATCGAGTCGTCACATGTGATGAGAAGTGGTTTCCGTACGCTAACCGAAGACGATCAGGACAGTGGGTTGATGTCGACCAACCCTTCATGCAGTTCCCAAAACCAAAATCCCACTTGAAAAAGACGATGGCAAAAGTGTGGTGGTCGACGGCTGGCGTGATTCACTGCAACTCTCGGGAACCAGGCCAAACCATCACAGGAGAGTCGTGCTGTGACGAAATCGACGAGGTGTACCGAGAATTCCGTGAGCTACAGCGGGCACTGGTCAGCGGAAGAGGTCCCATTTTCCTAATGACAACGCCTCCCACACATTTAGCAAATCACCTTGCGAAAATTAAACGAAACAGGACTTGAAGTTCTGCCTCACGGGGTACTCACCAGACCTTGCGACGACAACCGACTACCACCTTTTTAAGCACATTCCGAACGTCCTTGCTGGTAGAACCTTCGCAAATCAGGACCGCGCAAAAACAGACTTTCTAGAAATTGTCGCATCTCGCAACAACCCAATTTTTTTCGCTGATGGAGTTAGCCGACTGAAATCGCGTTGAAAAAGTGTACTGATTCGAATGGTGCTTGTTTCGTCTGAATCCGGTGGGTATGAAGAAAGTTATGATCCTTTGAAGTGGACCAGTCAAAACCGCCAGAGCTTTCCGGCCACCCTTATAGCTGAATCCTTCCAGAAGTCAGTTGAGAGCGTGAGGAGTAAAAACTATGAGCTTCTTCGTTCGATTAGTTTTTACAAGATCTGTTTGTAGCTTACATATCTCCTTTGTCTGCAGCTTAAACAGTTGTTACACTTTCTCTTCTGGACCTAACGAAGTGGGACGTTCCAAGCCCGAATCCGATTAATCCTGGCATCTTTGACGTTGCATTTGACTAGGAGTTTTTTCAGCATAGCCAGGTTGGTACAAATCTTTGTTTCGGCTTACACCTCGCAGCTGTCGCCTTCTTGAGAGCCTGGAAAAGCCGAAATTGTTTGCGAAACTACCCTCCCAAACGTCATTTCGTTCTGCAGAACCCATACAGAAGCGTAAGACGATATGGAAACAACGGCGTAAAAAGTCGGAAACAGGAGTAACCTTAGACTCTTAGCCTTTTGGATTTGGTTCTGCAGAATTAAATGACATTTGGAAGGGTGGTGTCGCAATAATTCTACTTTTCCAGGCTCTGAAGAAGGGGACAACACCGAGGTGTAAGCCAGATTAAAGATCTGCCCCAATCTTGGCTACGCCAAAAGAGCTCCTTGTCAAATGAAACGTTCTCGCTTGAACAGGGAGCTGTTCTCAGTTGGCTCATTTTCGTCGAATTTCTATTCTAAGTCAGATCGTGTCGATCGGTTGCAGATATGTTCTCGAACATAGCCTTCTATCCGTCGCTGGGCTACAACCTGCTCAGAAACTACTTGCAACCACGGAAATGGGCATGGTACAACAGAGTGGACGACACGCTGCTAGTAGGAGCAATGCCGTTCAAATCTATGGAAGAGGAGCTTGTTCAGGTGGAGTGCATGCTACAGCTCTTACCATTGTCGTTTGGGTGTTGTTGTCTTTTTAAGGGTTTTTGTGAAGAAATTTGTCTCTCAGGCGTTATTTCATTCCACAGAAACTTTGCCACTAGGCTAGAAGCTCATGAAAATTTTGGAGCAGTTCCTTGCTTCCCTAGTCTAAGCAATTTTCTCAAAACGCTTTTGGGACGGGCTGTCCTTGCGAACGAGCGGTGAGGCTGCGGAGCGCTGCTAATAGAAAAATCGCTTCTGGCGATTTTGACCTCGAAGAAAACCCGGGTCGCGGGTGCAGGTCGTCTCTTGACGATGAAGTCTGGGGGGAGTCGTCGAAGCATATCCGAATGCGAATACATATACGTTAGCAGGGGCCTTGGCTTACATCATAGTACGGTAGTAAGACATTTGGCGAGAGTCGGCAAGGTGAAGAAGATGTCGAAGTGCGTGCCTCATGAGTTGGCTGTCTGGCACGTTTCGACGCTTGCTCCGATCTGCTAGTTCGCTATAAAAATGAGCCTTTTGTATGCCGTACTATAACTGATAATGAAAAATAGGTCCTTTGCGATAACAGGAAACGGGGATTTGTCCGATTGAATAGGGATGCTCCTCCAACACCTTTTCCTGAACCCAACCTTCAGCTTAAAAAGGTTATGCTTACTTTGTGGTGATGTTGTAAAGGTGTAATCCATTACAACTTTTTGAAACCTGATCATGCAGTCTCAGCAGAGTCTTGCTGCTGTGATCTAGACCAAATGTGTGGGAAGTTGCAAAAACTGTGGTCGACAGTGGTGAATAGAGTAGGGCCGCTCCTGTTGCTGGAACGCAAGGCCACACACCTGACAAGTCACTTGGCGAAATTTAGGTATCGAAGTTCTCCCTCACCAACCATATTCTCCCGACCTTTCCACCAGCGACTACCACTTTTTCGGAGCTCTCGATTCTCATTTGTGTCGGAAACAATTCACTAATTGGTCCTATGTTGAATGTGCCCTCCTTGATTTCGTTAGCTCCTGTGATGTCAGTTTTTATTGTAAAGCATTAGGTTGATTAAGTGTTCGTTGGCAAAAATGTGTAGATTCTCGAGGTTTTTACGTCGATTAATAAAGTTGTGCGTAGGCTGAGTTATAGCAGTTTGAAGTCTCGGCGATTAATTTTGCGACAGCCCAATACTATCTTTGTTTAATCAGATCTAGGTCATATTAGCAGTTGATGGTGCGTTTGTATGACGACCATGCGCGTTTTGATTTCCAATTAGAGCTGTCCGTTTTACTTTGCAACTTAAATAAGCGAAACGAAATTGTAGCTTAAACCGGGTCTTTTCAGAAGGAAAACGTCGGCGGAGTTGTTTGCTGTGTAGAGGACTTTGAGATGAAGTACGCATACAACGCAATTCGAAAAGAGGTCGGCTTTACTTTCTTTTGCAATTATAATGACCTATGAAATTCCAGTCTTTCTCTTCTTCTGCGTTTTTTCGGTCTATGTTGCGATTGTGGGCAGCATCAGGAGGTGGGGACGACAGTCAGTCATGAGCAATCAGAGAACACACTCTCTGAATTGCATGCCCATTTGATGCAGCCTCACTGACTGGTGCGCTCTCATTGCCCAGTGCTGCCCACATTCGCGACCAGGACCAGAGTAGTGTGTGTCGTATCCTTTGAGATTCAATAAATCAGCGCTCTCTCCTTTCGTAATATCAATTAACCGTTCAAGTACTGGCAAGCGGCAGGTGTTGCCGTGCACGAGATTCCAATGGCAGACTTTGTCGGCTCGGCGGCCAGGCCTCAGATTGACGCGGCTGTGCACTTCATCGAAGGTGTGGCGGCGAAGGGAAAATCTGTATATATTCACTGTAAGGTGAGCCTTACCGTTGGATGGGAATTCTCATGCCCCTCAATTCAACGCTTTAATCAATACGTTTAGGCAGGCAGAACACGGAGCGCTACTGTGGCTGTGTGCTACTTAATGAAGTCGAGAAATTGGCTGCCGAATGTGGCAGTGGAGTTTCTGAAGTCGAAACGTCCGCAGGTACGGGAAAATGCTATATTATGCAGGGTGGCTGAAAAGTTCGAGAAATTTTTCAAAGTATTTCAGCAGTACGAAAAAACTACATAAATGAAGCAGATTTACAAACAAAAATAATAGCAACTTCATTAGATCAATAACAACAGAATACAAACGAAAAATTCACAGCAAGTGCTCAACTATACCTCCTTTCGCTTCAATACATTTTCACAGTTGCTTTGTGAAGTCGCGATGGTCGCACACTGATCCGCTGAGAAGTTCTTCACGGTCCAGCCGGTTCACAACCGTCAGAATCGCCGGCAACTGCTCAATAAGGGTCAGCAGAGGTTGGCGGCCGGAAGGACCGTCAGCCGCAGTCATTTTCCATCCTCGGTCATGCTGTGAGCTGGGATATGCGCTACCGGAAAGACACCACTGGTCTCCATGGAGCACAACGTCAAATCAACGCCGCCAGCTACCAGCAATATGTCCTCCGCGACGTACTGGAGCCGTGGACCACACGCCACTTTGGCGAAGCTGGATTTCCCCTTCAGCAGGACTGGGCACCTACGAATTCCGCCAAAGCCACGATTGCCGTTTGCGATGAGCTCTTTTAGAGCAAGGATGTCTGGCCATACAACTCGCCTGATCTCAACCCGATGGATTACTCGGTGTAGTCAACCATGGAGCACAAGATCCCTACTACAAGATATGCCAGTGTGGAGCAGCTGAAAGCGCGTTGATGCGATCCTCTGACGAGGTTTGCGGATCAGTGTGCCAGTTGAACAATTACCCAGCGACGTCCTAAAGCGACTGCGAAAATGTATTGAAGCCAAAGGAGGCAATTTTAAGCACTTGTTGCGAATTTTTCTGTTGTATTCTGTTGTTATTGATCTAATGAAGTTGCTGTTATTTTTGTTTCTCAATCCGTTTCGTTTATGCAGTCTTTTCGCACTGCTGAAATACTTTGAAAAATTGCCGGAACTTTTCAGTCACCCTGTTAATCACCCTGTATTAGTCAATTAATTCCCTCAAGCGCAAGGTTTTGTTGCTAATAGTTTCTTTCGCTTGGGTTGATTGATGTCTCAATAATTCACCATAGTTGGCCTCAAATACACGCGGTAGTGTCAAACGACACTTTTCAAAGTAAATTGGACACGCCTTTGAAATCGAACTGAACGTCTTCCAAATTCAAATGATTGTGTTCCAGATGAAACTAGTGACTCTCAAACGCGCTTAGGGCCTGTTCATAGTTCGCTACAGCAGCGACAGGCGCGACGAGACCGCAGAGCGCTGAAGTATGAACAGGCGACAGCAGCGACTGGAGCGACAGCGCCGAAGCTCGAGTATGAACACTTCTCGGCGGCGCGCGCTCGGTTTTAATCAATATGCAAGTTTTGCACGGGCGACGAGATGCTCTTGTCGCGAAGTATGAACAGGTCCTTAGAATATTTTTTTTGTCGAAGCAAAATTCATTATGACTGTCCTTGAAATCACCCGCCCTAATAAGTGAACTCACTGTTTGGAACGTTATAAAATTTTTGCATTTTAAAGAGAAATTATGAAAATGCAGCTTACTTGAAACAGCGCCGCGGGGATACGGTCTTCTATAACTGTTCTTTTTGTACATCTTGTTATTCGAGGCAAACAACATTTTTGCTATCAATCAAATAAAAATTGTGATGACCTAGTCGAGTGCATGGCGCGACGATCTCTTTTTTATAACACTATATAATTGCTGCCTTTCTGTGCTTTAAGGCAGAATTCAATTAATTTTTTCCTTAAAAAGTAAAAATTGAATAAAATTTCAATCATGTCCACTTATTAGGGCTGGTGAATTAGGAAATAGAATTTGGTGTAAATCTATGCTTTAAATTTCTTAAAATAATTAATATATTCACCTGTATCACCTGTCGCCCCGTTGATCATCGACTTGCTCGAGCGGGCGCCAGCAGCGTCTCCATTATACCTTTGTCCTTTTCGAATTTCGAATAGTCGAATTTCGAATATTCGAATATTCGACTATTCGAAAAAAGTCCAATATTCGAATTATTCGATTATTCGAATATTCGAGAAAGTCCAATATTCGAATTATTCGATTATTCGAATATTCGAGAAAGTCCAATATTCGAATTATTCGTTTATTCGAATATTCGAAAGTGGCCAATATTCGAATATTCGTTTATTCGAATATTCGAAGGCTTCGAATATCGAATATTCGAATAATCGAATATGCGAATATTCTTTATCAATCTCTTAACAAGTTAGTGGCACTCTTCTTCGAAAACCAGGGGAGTCTGACCTTATGATAAAAAACGATGTTTGAGATTCGCGCGTCGCTCAAAGTGCGCCGAATTGTGTGCACGTAATCTGACAAGAGAAGTCAATGAACTTCCCGTGGAGATTTCCAAAATGACCTATTGCTTGTTATAAGGGTGTGTCTAAGAAGCACCGTAGTGGTCTTCAAATGTCCTGCACGCATCAGGGTAGGTCAAAAATTACAAAAAACCGTAGCACTTCAGTGCTGGCTGATAAGGCGAAAGTGACGCCTTGAATGGCCTTGAAATACTCAGAAATTAACATGCAGATGCTATAGAGCTTTAATTATAGTTAGATGTTAGAAATCTGACAATTTATTAGGTCAAATGAATCATTCACTGCAGTCGGGGCGTGGATAGCGGGGAGAGGTCCAGGTTCGAATCTAGGAGAGTTGTTTGCGGATTGCTGTGCGTTTTGGTAAATGTAGAACATATTCTCATTTTAACCATATTTACGAACATCATCGAAATGTGTTGCTTCAGTCCATCTCTGGGGTGTGCTGATCAGTCTTCGGGTTCCTATAGAAAACGTTTCTCTTGTAAATTTTACTAATTTTAGCATCTCTTATAAAATGCATCATTTTTGACCCACTCCGTAGTATTGTACTCCGTAGCATTCGTAGCATTTGCATATAACACCAAATACAGTACTAAGAACTAAATTAATTAGTCACCTTCTTCACTGACGAGCCTCGGGGTGAATAATTATAAACATGTTTTGTATGAAGGCAGAGGCGAAACAAGGCATGTTTAGTGTTGTTGTTACCATTGTTTTAGTTATTACTTGTTTTAGTTGTTGCTTGTTTTCCACTTGTGTTTGTTATATTAGGTTGTAACGAAATAAATGGCACTGAACCACTGTAAATTTAAACAGTTAATATCTCAGCTTGTAGGCAAATTTATTAATCGAAATAAAAACCTTCTGATTCTACACATCTTTGCCAACGTGACACAAGCTTTTTTATCCCAGTAGCATAAAAATCAGAAGTTCTGGAATTGACGAAATCTTCGAAGGCACTTTCGGCATCCTGTTGGTATTTGAATATTTTCCCTACCAAGAAGTCGCCAAGATGCTTGAAGAAATGGTAGTCTGCTGGGGAGAGGTCGGGAGAAAACGGAGGATGTGGTAGAGTTTCAATGCTCAGCTCATTCAATTTCTGCAACGTCATTCGTGCTACATGGGGGCGAGCATTGTCGTGCAGAAGGAGAACTCGCCTCCGGTTTACCAAGGCCGGCCGGATACTCTTCAACTCTTTCATCGTTTCTTCAATTTCAATGCAGTACTTCTCTGCCGTGATGGATTCACCGGGAGGGAGGAAGCTGTGGTCAATAATTCCCAGCGAACACCACCATACTGTCACCATTACTTTCTTTTGGTGCAATTCCGGCTTCGCAAAAACCTTGTGGCTCTCATCGCTGTCCACCCACTGTGCTGATCGTCGCCCGTTGTCGTACATTATCCATTTCTCGTCACAGGTTACGATGCGATCAAGGAATGGGTCCGTTTCGTTCCGTAGAAGCAGTGCGGAAGAGATCTCATATTTTCGGTTTCTTTGCTCCTCAGACAGCTCGTGGGGCACCCATCTTTCCAGCTTTTTGGTCTTTCCAATTTCCTTCAGATGCCGGGCAGCTGTGTTGTGACTGACGCCAAGAACCTTCGCTATCTCCCTGGTACCTTTGTGTGGATCCTCCTCTACCACATCTCTCAGCTTGTCCTCATCAACATCACTACGCCTCCCACGACCTTCATGTTCTTCCAAGCTCTCATCTCCATTCCGGAACTTCTGATACCAACGATACGCCGTCCGAATTGTGGAACATCCTTGACCGAATGCGGCGTTGATCTTCTCGTCCGCCTCCTTAGCTGTAGTGCCCAGCTTGAATTCATACAAGTAAATGCCTCGGATTACCCTTTTGTCCATCTGCGAAAAAGTCAATAAAACTCTAAAGTTTTCCCACTTTTACATAGAAAATTTGGTACTCGCCGGTAGAGCAAAGTTTGCGCTTCTAAATGATATGCCACATGTTACGGTTTGTCCTTGATCAAACGCGTAAAGACGCGCCAAAAAATGGCGCGAGCCAGTGCCATTTAATTCGTTACAACCCAATAGTACAGAGTGATTTAGAGTTCATGTATACCCCAGGCTATTTCTAATTCTACTTCGTTGTTTAGACATTGAATTTAAAACTGTTTCAGTATTAAAATTTACATATATGATTAACTTATTCTATTGGTCTTCTTGCAGCCTATTCTTCCTGGGCCACTCTCCCGCACTGACAGGGGGGGGGGGGGTGCTTTGCAAACGTAGGTACTTGTATTAATCCCCATGACTTCGTAAGTAGATAATAAAATTTCGTACAAATGTTGTCCTGAGGGCTGACTGAGGTTCTGATCACGAAGCTGGCAAACGCGTTCGGTGTTACCGTCGACCACAATAGGCGACGGTGAGTATGTGCGAGAAAAGGTGCAGAATAACCGGCCGCGTTGTACTATTGTGACTCCAAAAGTGGAGTGGAGGTCGATTTTTTCGCCCAAACATCGCCTGTACTGTTATTTTGGATGTTGAGCACGAATATGGTATCCAATTTCGACAATTTGGCCGCTTACGATATTTCATAGTGTGTGTTCGTGAGTAAGGATGGGGTTGTCATGACCACTGATTTCGTCCTTTCCTCGCCTTAGGAAATTATTTAGGCTGCTGCCACGAATCTGTCATTTCTTTTTCTAAATTATCCATTTTTCGTCCACTACTTTCCATCTCGAAGTCGAAGACTGGAAAGCAAGTCTGATCACATATGTAGGTGAAGAAAGCGATTCTATGTGCTCAAACTGATAAACTTGATCACTCATGAAAATGTGGAATCACGCGATCACGCGAAAACGTTTACTAGATTTGCGATCAGGACCTCAGTTAGCCCTCTAGACGACGTTTGGGGGAAACCTGCTTTCGATCTCCGGAGTTTTGGGAGTACAAGTCCCTAAACCTTCGATTAGCAGAGAGTGGTGGGGAGGCGATGGGCAGCAGGGGTGTGCGTTAAATTTTTTCGGTAAATTTTCAACGACCACTTTTTAACGAAAAATTTTCGCGTTAAAAAGGTAAATTCGGTAAATTCGTTAAATAAAATGTCCCTTAGCTGCATTCAGTTTTAAACCACTGGAGTGCCTCTCGGACAATCCCCCACAGCGCTCAATAGGTCACTTATAAGATTCCCACGGGAAGTTCATTGACCTCCCTTGTGAGTTGACGCGAAGTAAGCGCTGCAAGCGCGGCCCTCCGCTGCGCACCTGCTTCCTTGTAAACGGCCGTCGAGCGTGCTGTGGCCATTCACGTGAATCGCAAGTGATTAGGGTTATGCCTGTACACAGATATTTTTACCTTCAGTATACTACGGGAGAATCTTCGTTTTGTATTTCTACCCCAGTTACAACAAGGGAACGATTAGAGCCGAAGGGGCTGCGGTAGGGAGGTAGAACTTTCAGGGGTCTAGAAAGCTCCTGCTTTCTGCCAGTAAAGACGTTGAAGAAGAGAGGAAGAGCAATGGCTATGGAGTAGAGCCAGTCATACTCCGTTTCCTATGAAAGTGAGCCATCCCCATTTTCGCTCTAACACTGTCCAAGTCGTAGTGTCTTGTCAGATTAGATTCCAACGCGGGTCCGTTTCTCTTCAACGGAGCTAGAACACAAACTGAATGCCATTCATGAGACTCCAGTGCACCCTTTCTGCACCAGATCGCCTCTGTGTCATTTCTCCGCCCATGATAATCATTCTTTTACCACCTGGAAGCTTCGCTATAACATAAGGAAAGATAGCAACCTATAGAGAAAGACCTATAACAATCTAGCTCTGCCTACCCAAGGTGTTTCTCTCTTCTCGGTGCACGAATTCTTAGGGAAGCAAAGCGTGCTTCATTGCCATTATACCGCTGTTATTGTCCTTTGGTCTCGTAAAGGAAATGGATGGAGCAGCCATCCATTTCCTTCACAGTGGGTAATAAAAAATAATTAAATGTCAACCACTGGGTGACGACAGTAAATAATAGTGTTCATTTGATTATTCGAATATTCGACTATTCGAAATTCGATTATTCGAAATTCGACTTTTTGAAATTCGAATATTATTCGATTATTCGAAATTCGAAATTTTGAAAATCGAATATTATTCGATCATTCGAAATTCGAAATTTTGAAAATCGAATATTATTCGATCATTCGAAATTCGAAATTTTTTCCCAAGGACAAAGGTATAGTCTCCATTCGTCCCTGTCGCGTGCCAGAGTGGTACAATGGATCCTCCTCGCTCGAGGGACACGAAGAGCGTCATATCGGTCGTTCAGGGCTTTCACGAAGAAGTCCGACCAACGCGTTGGTGGGCGTCCTGGTGTTCTTTTGACATCCCGCGGAATCCAGTCTGTGACGGCTCTCGTCCAGCGGGTGTCTGCAAATCGCATTACGTGGCCGGCCCACCTAATTTTCGACAACTTGGCCCACGCGACAGCGTCTCTGATCTTCGAACGTCGGCGAAGCTCGGAACTCCGGAGGCCTTCTCTCACTTGCGTGAGTCGTGTCACTCCGAGCATCGTCCTCTCGATTCCACACTGCGCGACGCTGATCGCGTGTTCATCCTGCTTTCGTATAGCCCAGGTCTCTGAGGCGTATGTTAGGGCAGGAAGAACAGTGGAGTCGAATAGGTGGGCACGGAGTCGGACGTTCTTCGTTTTCTTCACGACTTCTTCGACGCTCTTGAAAGCTCCCCAAGCCGCTCGTTTCCTCCTGCTCAGCTCTGGTGCTAGGTCGTTGGCCATGTTGACTTCGCGACCCAGATACACATAGCTGGAGCATTCGGAGATGTTCGTTCCGTTGAGCGAGAATGGGGCATCAGAAACTTGTCCGTTCTTCATGAACATCGTCTTCGTAAGATTCAGCTGCAGTCCAACGCTTCCACATACACGATCGAAGTCGGCCAGCATTCGCTCCGCCTGACTGATGCTCGGTGTTATGAGCACGATGTCGTCAGCGAAGCGAAGATGGTGCAGTTGCCGGCCGTCGAGCTTCACTCCCATGTCATCCCATTCTAGTTCGCGCATGACGTTTTCGAGGGTGGCGCTGAAGAGCTTCGGGGATATGGTATCCCCTTGTCGAACCCCTCTCTTCACGTCAATGACGACGTCGTTGTAGAATGGTGAGATCTTGGTTGTGAATCCACTGTACAGCTCTCGAAGGACTTTGATGTACTGAGTAGGAACGCCCTGGGTGAGCAGGGCTTCCATGACCGCTTCAGTCTCGACGGAGTCGAATGCCTTCTTCAGGTCAATGAACGTAAGGCACAGCGGCAGCTTGTACTCTCGCGACACTTCGATGAGCTTCGTAATGGTGTGTATGTGGTCGATCGTGCTGAATCCTCTCCGAAATCCTGCTTGCTCGCATGGCTGTCCTTCGTCCAGCGTTCTACTAATCCTATTCAGGATGACTCGAGTGAACAGCTTGTAGACTACGGACAACAGGCAGATCGGGCGATAGTTGCCAATGTCGTGCACGTCTCCCTTCTTGTACAGCAAGACGGTCTTGCTGGTCTTCCACTGAGATGGAACCTTGCACTCCGACAGGTATCGTGTGAAGAGCCTCGCCAGGGTGTTGATGAGCGCTGGCGGGAGGTTCTTCAGGTGTTCGGGTCTGATCCTGTCAGGGACGGGTGCTGTACGTTTCTTCACCGACGAGGTGGCGTGTCGGATCTCGGAAGGGAGAACAGAGGGAACGACGTATCCATCCTGCGGAAGATGGCATGGGGGCAGGTGGACGTGGCTATCGAAGAGATCGGAGTAGAAGTCGTGGATGATCTTCTCCATGGTCCTTCTGGAAGAGGTGACGGTTCCGTCAGGACGTCGGAGAGCGGTCATCTTGGTCTTGAAGTTGTCGAAGTTTCGGCGGGCATTGCGGATGCTCAACCCTGCCTCTGCTGCTTCAGCCAACACTTCCGCCCTTCTCTCCTTGAGATCTTCCTTTATCGCCGCTCTGCATAGCTTCGCAAGCTCGGACGTCAGCTGGAAGTTGCCTGACTCTCGTGCTGCTCCACGCTGGCGTATAAGCTCGAGAGTTTCCGGAGACAGACGTCTCTTGGTGGTCTTCAAGCTCTCGGCTCCCTTAGCACTATCGTGGAGATGGTGCACGAAGCGGTCGTATTCCTCGTCGATGTTGTCCATGACGACATCTTCCCAAAGGCCGGCAGGAGAGGTGTAAAGGTCCCAGTTGATGGTCGTTCTGGGATTCCTCTTCTTGAACTTCGCTGCCTTCTCTCCTTGACGCGAAAAGCGAAACCTCGCGCGAAGGAGGCGGTGGTCCGATCCCGTGTAGAACTTGGGGACAACGGAGACGTCGGTCAGGCAATACTTGCGATTGAAAATGATGTGGTCGATCTTGTTGTGGAACTGGCCACCGGGAGATTCCCAGGTCCATCGTAGGGAGGGAAGCTTCTGGAACTGCGAGTTTCCATGGATGGTCTTGGTCGACATGATAAACTCAGACAGCCTTTCACCTTGCTCGTTCCACTCCAAACCGTGGGTTCCGATGTGAAGTTCTTCCGGCGACCTTCGCGGTCCGATCTTGGCGTTGAAGTCGCCGACGATCACCTTGTAGAAGGTGTGATCTTCCTTATAGAACTTCTCCAGCTCCACGTAGAAGGCTTCGACCTCTTCGTCGTCGTAGTCGGATGTTGGGGCATACGCGACGAATACGGTCAAAGCTGGCACGGAACCACATCGCTTCAGACGCAGACGTCCGATTCGGGTTGTCAGAGACTCGTACGAATCGATGTTCATGGCCAAGTGCGTGTTGACGAGGACACCAACGCCGCCTACTCCCCTGCTGTCGCATGTTCCGAGGAACAGTTCTCCTCCGGAGTCGTAGGCGGCGTGTAGGGGGTGGTGTCTTCTCGTCTCGGTCAGTGCGATGCCGTCGTACTTGATCTTCCTGGCTTGCATCATCAGACGGATGCTTTCGACGGCTGCCTGCGGGCTTTGCAAGTACAGATCGCCATCCTAATCGTTCTCAATTTGCGCAGCCTGGTTAGGCCCAGAGATTTTAGCAGCCTCTCCGTACTCGTCCTTCCCATCGCTGCAGAAATGGGGGCTTTTTCGGGGTCAGGGGAATGAGGCCCTTTAGTGCTGCTGTGTTTGACTTCCATACAACACGGGTAGCTAGTCAGGCTCTGTCGTGCGGGCGAAGAACTAATTAATATATTATTGTTATTTTTTAATTATTATTATTTTTTATTATTTTCATAACTTTTCAATACCACAGAATACAATGACACAACAATTTTGGACAAAGGACAACAACACCATCCGAAACAGCGACATCTAGCAACAACTTATACATGTTTTGTTTCGCCTCTACCTTCATACAAAACATGTTTATAATTAGTTACCCCGAGGCTCATCAGTGAAGAAGGTAACTAATTAATTTAGTTGTTAGTACAATATTAGGTGGCATATTATTTATGTGTTTAAACTTATGTACTAACAACTAAATTTTACAAATCAAGACAAATAACCTATGTTATAACACGAAATTAACAAAACAAAATAAAACAGGTAACTTAATAATGCCTAGCTTAATATTACAACACATTTCTTAAAACACAAGTCTTAAAACCGTAAAATACGTTACACTTGACACGAAACTGATGTTAATGAGCGTTTCTTTTACTTCTCTATATATATAACCGTATTTACATATTTATTTATACACTTTAAATTTTTAAAATTTTTATATATTTTTTAAAATTAATTTTTATATATTTATTTTTATTAAAAATTATTATTTTCAAAAAATATTTATAGAAAATTTTTATAAATTATTTATATTATTTTTTTGAAAATTGTTTTTAAAACTTTTCTGTTATTAATTATTTATTTATTTTAAATATTTTTTATAAAAACAGAACAAAATGTGCAATTCTGTGAATTTTAAATTACAACTTACCACTCACTCTAAACGGTGTCGATGAAATGAAAGTTCCGATAAAATGAAACCTACTAAGTTTATGCTAAAGTTTATCAACTATATCCATACGCCTATCATTATCATTCAGAATGTAGTTCTTGCTCTCATTTTGAAGTTATTTCTAACAAACATACCGTTATTGACATCGTTTTATAGATAAAATGTTATTACTATTATTTTTGTATTTAAATCTTACATTATAATTAAGTAAATTAGGAATGAAATGTAGTATATTATCCTGATCATATTTTTGTAATAAATATTTATTTCTATTCAAACATTTTACTATATTTCTTATAATTATATCTACTGGATAATCACTTTTGATAAGTCTAGTTATCAACTTGATAAGGTTTTCAACAAAATCCTTGAAAGCAGTGTAACATCTAATTAATCTTAATGTTTCTGTAAATATGATTGATTTTCTAACTTTTATTGATATATTTGAATAGAAATGTGGGAATTTAATTACATGAAATTTAAAACTGTCAGTTTTATTGTATAATCTTGTTACTATTTTATTGTTAACAATTTTAATATTTAGATCGAGATAATTGCAGTCGTAATCTGACTCATGTGTTGTCTCAAACTGAAGGGAATTTTCGTATGTTTTACAAAGTAGTTCTTGTATATATTGATTGTTTTTATTGCGAATTATAAGAATATCATCCATGTATCTAAATGGATGTATGCTTATGTAACGATTTTGTGTTACTAACCTTTTACAAAATTTATATTCAAACATTGATAATGTAAGATCAGCAAGTAATGGACTGCAATTACTTCCTTGAGGTACTCCTTCAATTTGTTTATAAATTGTGCCTGCAAAAATTGTAAAACTATTTTTGAGTAAGTATTCAGTAAAAAACATTAAATCTTCAGCTGTATAATATCTATATTTATTGAGTGTATTATTATTAGTGTAATAAATGTTGTTGTGTCCATTATATGCAATATATTTTTTACCTGCATTTTGAAAACATATTTTTATTAATTCTTTTATGTTTTTTAATATAATATTATGTGGAAGACTAGTAATCATATTAGTAAAATCTGCTGAAAACAGTCTACAATTTTCTGTACTAATTTTACTGATTTTTTCAGATATATTTATGTTATTAATAGACCAATAACCAATAAAAGGGCGCGTGTAACGCAGTCGGAGGAGGCGCGACTGTCGCGTGCACCCGATACCAGGTTCCTGGTTCGGATTTCCCGCAAGCCATTGTATGGCCAAATACGCATTCATGTCGCCTCCACGACATCCCGTAGAAGTAGAATGCGCTGGCGCATCCCAGAAGGGATTGAGTAACGCCGTCCTTTATCCTTTTAACCAATAAAATTTTTATTTCTTGATGTAATTATATTAATATATTTAATAAAATGTTGTTTTAAGAACGTAAAAACTATAGTTATTTCTTTTGAAAGAGGTTTTAAGGAGCTGTTATACGCTCCAGTAATAAATCTGAATTTGACTGGATTTTTATGTAGTTTTGGTAAACAATATATCAATGGAACTCTTTCTGTTCCATCAACCTTAATTTTATTATTTAAACATAATGTTTTATGCCTGTTGATAATTTCAAGTTCGTTTTCTTTGTTATATATTTCATGTTTGATTAAAGTTAGAAATTTTTAACTCACTATTTTCTGAAACAATTCCCATTTCTTTTGCCAAAGTGATTAAATAGAATTTTTTTACAAATAAAACTATAATTATTATTTGCTTTATCAATAGGGCATATAACAAAATTTTCTTTTAAAAAGTTTAGGTATTCTACATTATGTGTATTCAATTTTTTAAAAGATCTATTGTTTTCCACAGTAATATGATATAGCAAAGATTTCCATATCTTTTTCATTAAAATATTGAGTTTTTGTTTTATCAAATTGAGGTGAAAATCTTTTAACTTATATTTATTTTTAATTTTGTCTAAAAATAAAGAAAAAACATCTTCAAACCAGAGTTGCTTTGCGTAAGAAGAGTAAACATGGCCCTGTTTACTCTTCTTCCGCAAAGCGACGCAATGGCATCTACTGGCCACTATAAATGGCATCGCATCGCTCGGCGTCGGAGTACTAGCGGAGGCTGAGGAGTTGATTTAACAATTTCGTTTTGTTAGTTACCTAATTAGCTCTAGTGGTGATAAATGCTGGCTAAAGCACTTGCATGGATTAGGCTGACAAACGATCTTTAAGAAATTTGAATTTGGTTAGGATCCAGTGTTTGATGAAAAAGAAGTGAATAACGAATTTATTGGGCATGTTTGAGTACAATTTAAAGCCAATAGGATGGTACTGAAACTACCCTGTCTGGTTATTATAAAAATACTGTGTTTTTAGTCTTATTGTTTGCAGCTTCCTATCCTGAGAATTCTATTGTTTTTCAGACTGTGCTAAGGAATGCTCATTGGCGAACAGCAAATGAATACCGTCGTTTTCTCGATCGGCAAATGTCGTCGTCTCATTCATCGGGTTCCGCGTAAACGCGGTGGCTTTGTAAGTAAGTTCTTAAAATTGCTAAATTTCCTGTATTTCATTGGTTTGAAGTCCCCTCTTCTTCTTTGGTGTGGTTCCGCTTTTGTTTAGTAAAAACCTATTAGAGAAAGGGGTCTGCATCAGAATGAGGTTCGATATATTTCAAGAAGCATTTAATTTAAGAGCGTGAAGACCAGAGTTTGTTGTGAGAGACATGAGAGTTTGGGTCGTGATGTTAGCGCTGGTAATGGTGGCAGATGACTACGATTCTGAATAAGAGCTCTCTCAAGAACAATTGAGAATAAAACAGTTGGTGGTATTTTGCTAAGAACGATTCAAGTTTGGCTTTCAGTAAATCATGGCATAACGTAGTCAATAGAGATGAGATGGTTCAGCTGTTGACCAAGGTTGTCATCAACTTTATTACGGCTGACGTTTCGGCGACGTCGCCTTCTTCAGAGCCTGCAAAAGTCAGAAACACTCGTGGAACAGTTCCTCCAAGCACCATTTCTTCATACAGAATACTCTTCCTAAGGCAGAGCCTTGGTGAACACCAACGGAGATAGAAAACTACGCCGATGTGCCGACTGGCGCTCGCGCTCTACTCTTTGGGCAAGACTAAAGTATGCGCACCCACTCAATAAGCTCTTCGGGAACACCGTTTTGTCGTAAGGCGTACCATATAGCATCGATGGTGCCACAGCCCGCTACGAAGCCACATTGGTTGGTGGAAAGCTGAACGATATCACGAATACGTCCATCTACAATTCGCTCAAAGATTTTCATGCTGTGCGAGAGCAAGCGAATTGGGCGGTAATTCGTGCAGTCCACAGGACTGCCCTTCTTCCAAATCGCGATCGTCGTGCTTTGCTGCCAACTACCAGGAACCTTCTTCTCCGCAACAACCTGTTGAAAAACTTCGTTAGCCACTCAGCAGGATTCCAGCACCTCGACCTCCATAGGTCGGCAGCTATATCGTCGGGGCTCGTTGCTTTGCCTGGCTTCATCCTCTTCAAAGCCGCTTCCGTCTCCTCCATAATGATTTTCTGTATAGGACCTTGCGTAGGAGGGACGCAAGCGATAAGCGGATAAGCAAACTCTACTGTCGAGATTCTCTCGAAGTAGTCGTGCCACAGTTTCATTGCCCTTTTGCCGTTCATCAGTAGATGGCCGTTATCATCGTTAACGCTGACGATGGCGTACTTTGGCAAGTCGATAACTACGTCTTTCACCATGCGCATCTCTTATCGTTGAGCTCATCATAATGAGCGGCTTTTGCAACGGCCACGGCCTTCTTGGCCGCTTTCTTTGCGTGAACGAATTCAGAACGTGCAGCTTGTAATATCGTATCGGTGGCATCTTTCCATGTTTCATCGACGGTTGTCGCAGTCGGCAACCGAATACGAGACACAAGAGCTGATGTGTTTTCCTTCAACTGCCACCACTTGATTCTCGGTGGACCGCATCGCTCGACATGCCTCAGCCTCGGAGAGGCGAACTTGAGAGTGCATATCACGGTGCTCTGCGGCGACAGTCTCGTATGGATTCACCTTCGCATCTGTGACCACCCTTCGGTCGCGATGCTTCACAAGGATGAAGTCGATCTGTGTCTTGTTACTCCCGCTATAGAATGACAAGATGGGAGTCACACTTTCGAAATACGGTGTTCGCAATGACGAGATTATTCGAGTCCGCATACTCGATGATTCGCTCACCATCAGCGTTAGCCCTAGTTTATACTTGCGCCGCCACGCGGCGTGGCACAAGTATAAACTAGGGCTAACGCTGATCGCTATAGATATCGCCGACCATCGTGCCGCGCAGCGGTGCAAGTATAAACTAGGGCTTACGCACCCCATAACCGAACCGCCATGAACACTGTGACCATCTTTCGCAGTTCCAACATGATCGTTGAGCTCACCTGCGATAACGATGGCGTCTTCTGACTCTACCTGCTGTTTTTTCATCAAGCAGAGTCCAAAACTCATCCTTGGCTCTCTCAGAACAGCCTGACGCGGAGCGTACGCAGAAAAGAAATTATACATACGCTGGTCAGCAGCGACTACGACCTTCATGAAGCGGTTATTAAAACGTTCCACTCCTATGATCGCCATCTCGGAAACGTTCGGAGACGATCACACCAACACCGCTGGTGGTCCTGGGACTGCCGCACAGAATGGCCCTCGGCCTATTTTGCAACAGGACCACCTCGTCTCCTGTACCGCACATAAGTCGACTCGTCTTCGCTCCAGTGCTTCTGCCAACTCGCACGAGTGGCCCATCAACGTACCCACATTCAGCGTAGGTACGCGGGTCTTTCTTACGTTACGTGACTTCCGGACTAGCTCAGTTGCCCCGATGCCGTCCTCGCATCAGGGACCTTCGCATACTTCTCACACTCGCCGGGCTTTGCGAGTGCGCGTCGGCTCCCGCGGACGCCTAGCACTATCTCGATCTTCACGTAGCGTCATCAACCATGTGAAGTGACATGGGATCTCCATAGGCCGACTTGCCACAAGGGCCTGTTGCCTGTACTCCGTGGTTAGCTCAGCTCACAGAAGCGAACAGTTTCCAGTGGCACCAGGTGGAGGAATGGACATCGTCACAGTCTCCACAACTAAACGTTGATAAAAAACCATTTTTTCGGCCATAAGGCAGGCTTGAGCAAGCACTTTCTAATCGTTATAATAACGTTTTGTTTCGCTCAAAACTCTAGCGTCAGGCGGCTTTCGAACCCCGGCATTCTGCTTACCGGGCTACGCTCAACATTACACCACCGGCGCTGTTTGGTCGAATGCAACATCACTCTTTTGGGACTAGCCGACAGATGCTGCGTCCGACCAAACAGCTCCAGGGGTGTAACGGCGTAAGACGGTAAGCAGATGGTGCCGGTTCGAGTTCCGCTTGGCATCAGAGCTTTGATCGCAAAGAAACATCATTGTAACAATTAGGAAGTGATTGTGAAAGTCGGCTTGACAGCTTTAAAACCTTTCTAAACAACCGTTTAGCTGCTAAATCTAATTTCACATAACATCCATTCAGTTCCATCTTGTAGGTGAGTTCACATCGCATTTCAGTGAAATAAATAAATTTACCTCGCTCTTCTCTCGACAGAAACTGGAAGTTGAGGGCTGTTTTGAGAACCAAACACCCGCTGCGAGGAATATAGTGCTAGCTGTGTTGGCTAAGAGGTTTTCTTTGCGACAGGTGTCCATCGCGACTCCTTCCGGTCTTGATGTCCGCTGCGATCGAAGGAGGTGCGCGCGGCCTGTTTCCGAGCCGACGAGCTGCGTCGTGTCGCCAAAACCGGTCCGTCGCTGCTCCGAGCCCCGCCGTCCAGGCTGCCCAGGCTCCTCCGAGCTTCTCCCTTCGTTTCTTTCCGCTTTTCTCCGTGTATTTATTCTTCCTAGGCGTTTATGTTGCTGACTAGAACTGATAGGTCTTGTCATATGTGCCCATCGGATTGTTAGGAACGCTGCTTAGCCTCCGTCTTTAGCCTTTGTGTGGCTTCAAGAGTTCAGCCTGTTCTCCTCACGATTTGTCGACGATGTTTGTTGTTGAATTTGAATGCAATCAGCTTGTTACGGTTGTTGTTATATCGAATTGGTTCGGACATATAGTTTTAAGGATAAACGCTTCTATATGAGAGTGCTAGTAGTACGAAATATCCCCCTCAAACTGTTTATTCAGGTCGATTACAGCGGTAGAGATACTTCAGAACGATCTCCACCTTTATCTGACTGATCTGTGAGGTCCACAACATTAGGGTATCTAAGCAATTCTAAGCACCGTTTAGTCTTAGAAGTCTTCTGTTGGCTCCTATAGCTTAAAGGCCGATAAGGCAAACGTCTTCTGGAATGCTTAATCCTGAGGTCAGGCGCCATGTGTTCGTGCAACGTTTCTCGATATTGATGTCATTTCCACGTCAAATCAGACACTTTTCAAATCAAATTGGAAACTCTTCTAAGCTAGCCTAACCATAAGACTTTTGAAACCAAAGTGAACTCTTTCAACCCTTTCAAATCGAAGTGACCTTCGGGCAGTTTGAATTATTTCCTTCAAGGAAAATTTGATATGTATAGATTGAAATTTTTTTAGTTCCGCTACTCGGACGAGTGTAAGAAATTTATGAAAATTTCAACGAAAAATTAGTTAATTAATTTTTGTTTTAAAGCGCAACGAAGCAGCAATCATTTAATGCATTAGGAGGCCAGATCGCACCATGCACTCGGAAAGTTCGCCGCAAAAATAAAAAGAAATAAAGTTAAACAGCAGGCTCTCCTTGATGACAAGAATGGTTTTTTTGTTTAATGAAAGTTTCGTATAACTCCATTTGATTTTTTTTAGTTCAGCTGCAAGAATGACTGTGATAATTTCCTAGTTTTTATTCTTTTGGAAAAAATGAAAAATTAAACTTTGTTTTAAAGCGTAACAACATTTAGTGCAATAAAGCTTGAGAAGCTCGCGCGATTTTTATCTGGTTGATAGTGTAGATGCTGCTCAAATGAAGCATCAAAGTGAGGGAGTGTTCTTTACAGTTGTTTTTGTGGTATCGTTAACGAGTGTCAAACTTCATGCAAACAGAAGTTCTACTATTAATCGGATATAAATCGCGACGTCTTGGACGAGGGCATGGCGCAATCTCGTTTTGGCATTAAATGGCCGCCTTCCTGCCCTTAAAAAGCTTTGAATCATTACTTTTCCCAAAAATGGAAATTTTTATAAAATTTCAAGCAATGTGTTCACTGAATGGATACCTGAATTAAAACTTCGAAGAAAGTTGTACTAAAATTTCCCTTGAACGAAGAAAGTTGTACTAAAATTTTCCTTGAACAAAACGTTATTCTACCTTTTTGGAGAGCCTCTAGATTAATGGAGAAAAGGCTCATTTTTATTCAGAAGAGTTCGCTTTGATTTCAGAATTCCTAGCCCAAAAGTGTCAATTTGATATGAAGTGCCCAATATGATTCAAAAGTGCACCCGATTTGAGGTTCTTGGTCCCAGTCCAGACTAGACGAGACAGGCACCACATCTGGGTCGGTGATTCAGGAGGCAATATTTGCAAGACGTTTTTTCGTCTTCGGAAACCGAACTGAACGTGAAACCGGTGTGCGGACTGTGCAGACAGACGGTAGAAAAGGCCGCCAGAAGAGCTTAGTGCACATGCCGGTAAGAGACATTCCCTGCTGTCTCGGCGGGACCGGCAGAGAATTAAAACGGATCAGCAGTAGATGAATGTGTTTTTCTGAAATGAATGAATTTTAGGGAGAAAAGTGGAATACTCTAATACTCCATGATTTGGCGACTCTACTGCCGTTAACGGGAGAAGAATGAGAATTTTTCAAGAGAGTTTGTATGGGTTATAAAGAATGGATCATTGCCAATAATTTAAAATGGTTTGCTGAAATGTCGGAGAAGAACCGTTCTCTTGGAACAATCACGAAGCTTATGGTTCACTTTAAAGTGGCATTTTTGGTATTTTATATTGCGGGCGTGGTCCGGTCCGTTGGATTCAAAAAGCCAGCTAATGAAGCATAGGAGCATATGGCGATTAGAAACTGTTAGTAAAGGGTACATGTTGCGAAGACGCACTGGGTGCGGAAGCGTGCCGTTGCTCCTACCGTAGTCGCAGCAGCCAATCATGAACACCGCATGTGTGGCTGAGCCGGTGCCTGATTGGCTGCCGCGGTTAGGGTAGGAGTAGCGGCGCCGCGATCCCGCACACCTGCGTGATGCTCCTTCGCGACATGTACCCAGCGAAGTGTGAAAATCTTTTCAAAGTGTGTCCTGTTCTGGTAGGGGAAGCGTCCCTACACATTCAAACGACCTCTCCAAATAGCACATCATGAATTTTATCCGTAAAAAATGTAGAATTTTATTTTGGAAGTTGTACTTCATTGCTTTCTCATCGGGCATGTCGTTTTTAAAGTGTGATTTTCGGGTTTTCAGAATGATTTTAGATAGCAGATCTTGTCGTGTACGAGAGGATTTCAAAAATTTATCCCGACAGCTCATGAGCTGAGACCGTCCAATCTCTCACGACTAGGAATTTCTTAATAGTGATTTTGGTGTCACAGGCATAGGCATAGCTACTAAAGTTGTCCTTTTGAGAAAATTTATCGAACGAGTTTATGGATGAATTCATTCGCTCATCGAATGATCGAAAATCGAATAAGCTCCATTTTTTCGTTTATTCGAATATTCGAACAGTCGACGAATTTGCTCGAATGAGGTTCTGTGCTTGAAGATTTGGAATTTATTCAATATTCGAAGAACATTATACGATTTTCGAATAGTATTTGAGTATGGTTTCCATTCGTTGTTCGAATTCGAACGAACATTCGAGAATCTAGAAATATCGAGTGTAGACTATTCGAGTAATTATTCGAATACATTCGCTCGAGCGCTACTATGATAATAAAGAATGCAATAAAAGATGAAGGACAGCGCTACTCAGTCCCTTTTGGGGTGCGCCATGCATTCTACTTCTACGGGATATCGCAAAGGCAATTTGAATGCGTGTATGCTCATATAATGACTTGCTGTGACCCGCCGATGAGCAGGTCAGCGGTTTATCCTTCCAGGACAAGTTCTGGTACCAATTCACCGACCCCGGACGGATGAAAGGCTTGGTTAGCCTGATAGGGAAATACGAACCAGGAACCTGGTATCGGGTGCACGCGACAGCGGGCACCTCCTCCGACTGCGCTGTACACGTCCTACTATAATAGCTACGCCAAATATGTATAACTGTTCCTCCTCTGACCTAGGTTAAGTCCCAGCCGTTTTTTTCCTTCTCAAAAATAGATTGCGGATTTCGTCGGTGGTTTCTTGCATGGCGCTATAGAGCCTTCGAAAGAGAATGATCTGCTCTATCAGACCTTGTATTGCATTTCTTTCTCCATCCTGAATTTTGTCAATTTTTAGGTCGGTAAATTGAGAAGCGAAGAAGTGAAAAGTAGCCATCGCCGACGGTTCCTTTCCTCCGTTTAGGTTTGGAGCTTTTCGCAGCTTTTCATAGCGTTTGGAAGACAGTGTTCTGTACCACAAGAATACGTGTTGGTCCTATTTTCTCATTCGTTCTATCTGAGGTCATCAAAGTGGGACGTCGAAGAAGAAGATTTATTTTTACCGACAGCTCCCGCTCTATGGTAGGACTTTTTGTTTGGTGTTATATGTCGTTCGGAAAAGAATGTCTTGCTCTATAAGAATATGTGTAGCGTTTATTGATTTCTATTGAATATCAACAAAATGCCAAAGAGAGAAAAATCGTCTTCACCAACAAATCCTTCTCCTTGATCAGTCTGTCTTGCTCAGTTTTATATGACTCTCGAAAGTGGGTGTCTTGCTCTACCACAGCATATGATTTGTTTTCCGGCCATTTAAATTTTTGCTAATTTTCAGATCATGAAAATGGACTGCCAGGTTGACAAGGATGAGCACTTCCGCCATCTTCTTCTCTTTGTGTGTCGCTTGCTGACCAGTGCTGAGCCATTCTTTACGGTACTTCATGTTGACATACATACAATACCGCCCGCATCGCGCGGTCAAAAAGACGGAAAAATCCGTCGCAAACCGTCGCATGCTCATAACCCTTTTAATTTTAAGTTCTTTGAGAAACTGTTGGTACCATTCGATTCGTCTCCTCGAGATCTACACAAGCGTATATAAAACTTTAGCAGACCACGTTTTCGCCGTGGGTGGCCTAAAAAATATAACTGCAGCAGGCTCTTGCGATTAGAGCCCCTTATTTTCTAGGAAGTGCATGGGACGTGCAGTGTCTTCGGGGTATCTCAAGCATGGCGTCGTTGTCAGTGCTCTGTCATGCCAGGAATGCTCGAGAGTGCGCCGAGCACAATGCATATAGGATCGAACCCATCAATCGAATGGGCGGAAGCATGTCCACTGGTTTCTATCTTCGCTTCATGGAAAATGTGAAGCCTTCAAGACTATCTTGCACCGTTTGAAGAATTTTATAAGAGGTTTCCGTCCGCCCTACTTGGGAATTGCTTCAATCTGTCCCGGCGAGACTTAAGATGCGCCGTGTACAATGCGTATAGACATGAACCTATCAATCGAGTGGGTTCGACAACTGGTAGAGTGAGCGTTTGGGGAGTTCAATCCGCCAGCCGCCCTACTAAAAAATTGCTCTAATGCTGTCCAGCTAGCCTTTGGGGCGCAACGTGAACAATGCATATAGAATCGAACCTTTCAATCGAGGGGACGACAGCTTGCAAATTGCACGCACGGACGAGTTCGTAGCGCAAGAACTCTTTCAAGTTCAAATCGATTCGGTTGCAACTCGTGGGTCTTGTAGGCAGTAAAACGGTCTAGTAGCACACTGAAGTAGATCGGTGTAGCTTAGGAACAGGCAATGTTACAGGGGAGCGATGCAGGTGAGGCTTGTGTGACGCTTTTTTTTCGATTTCAGTGGACCACTGCGGGAAGACCAGGCGAGCAAGCGGGCTTGAAATGCCTACGCGAACAGAACGCTTAAGGTACTTCACGATGACGTGCTCAGAACTCCTCAGCTTTCTAAACTGCTTTAGCCTCAGCTGCCAGTTTAAAGCGGCGGAAGATAGCGGTTAGAGTTTCTTGCTCTCTTACTCGCCTAGATTCGTGTTTTCGACATTCGCAATGGCATTGTTCTGTTCAGCATGAAGAGCGCTATCGAATTGTTCCAGTTTTGACCAATTCTGGAGACATCGATTTTTTGACAGATTTGCAACGAGGACGAGGCCACCTGAGGCCGCAGCACAAGGTTGACGTCATTGAAAATCGATATCTTCGAATTGGGCCGTGCTTAATACCATTCGAAAGCGCTTTTTATGCCGAATTGAATGGTGTTATTGGGAGTAGGGAAAACTGTAATATTGGCGAGTAAGAGCGAGGGGAACATAAACCGTTGAGCTAAATTGCGGCGTGTTCTGAGTGCGATAACTCTGTAATGTTTGAACCTTTCCGGGTACAGCTCGTGAGTTTTGTAGGCAGCAAAACGTTCTAGCTGTGCGCTGGAACTCAGCGATGTAGGTTATGATTGGACAAAGTCACAGCAGTGCGAAAATGCAGGTTAGCCTTCTGTGGCACGATTTTTTCCAATTTCAGTCGTCCTCTGGGGAAGACGCAGAGAGCTAACGGCCTAGAAAGGCGCAGTTGAGCAGAACGCTAAAGGTTCTTTACGATGACGTGCTCACAGCTCCCCAGCTGATTAAACTGCCTTAGCACCAGCTGCCATTTTAGGGCGGCGGAGTTTTAGCGTTTGAAGTTTCTCGCGCCATTATTCGCCCACATTTGAGTTTTCAACACTCACAATAACACCATTAGCTTCAACACGAAAAGCTCTATCGAACGATGTGAATCTCAACCAGTTTCCGAGAAATCGATTTTTTGACAATTTCCCATTGCGGACGGGAGCGCTCCAGTCCGAGCAGGCGCGGATGATGACGTCATCGAAAATCGATATTTTCGATTTTTTTGGCCAAATTTCCTCGTCCAAAATCACCTAGGGGTTGTTTGGGGCGCTGATTACGAATCCGACGTCCGTTTTTGAATATTCCGCCGATTTCGGTAGGTTTTGGATTTTCTTTTGGATAATTGAGGGGGGTCGGTCAGGATCACCAATTTTGCTCAAACTTCGTATACATATTGGGATGCCGAACACGACGCCAAAGTTCATTTGGACGATTACGACGGGAGGTCGCCCATACCTGAGGGCGATCGGTGATTCTGACCCGACCCCCCCTCAATTATCCAGAAGAAAATCCAAAACCTACCGAAATCGGCGGAATATTCAAAAACAGACGTCGGATTCGTTATCAGCGCCCCAAATAACCCTTAGATGATTTTGGACGGGAAAATTTTGTTGTGAATACACAACCTACATGAGAATGTATAAACGTAATGCCATGTAGGGCAACATAAATTTGAATAATAAATGTTTAGACATTTAGACTAGCACCACAAGATAAGTACCATTGAACAACTCCACAGGCATGACCTAGCGGTACCGTAAGCAAGCAGTCGAGGTTGCGCATATGCAATACACTCTAGACGCGGTATATCCTTTTAACTTCTCATCCATTGGCAAATATGTTCCTGTTTATAGGCTCCGCCCAAGTAATTTCTGCATATATACTGCCACGTTCTGTAATATTTGTCGTGCTCTTAACGTGATATAGTAATAAATCAATTATTACAAGTCGCAATAGACACAGCCGTGGTGAACCACCAAAAATTTGACCAATGTCGAAAATATCGATTTTCGATGACGTCATCGTCCGCGCCGGCCCGGCCAATGGCGCCCTCGTCCTCGATAGGAAACTGTCAAAAAATCGATTTTTTTGAAGTTGGTCGAGAGTGACACTCTTCGATAGAGGTTTTCGTGGTGAAACTAAGGCCTATGGTATACTCCCGTCCGCTGCAGCGACGCGGGAATGCACAGCGATGCGACGGCTCCATACATGACTTCGAAAAAATCAGCGTTCAAATGGCACACTTCTGTGCCGGATATGTCAATGGGACCTCCCTGTGACTTGTACGGCACAGAAATGTAGATTTCGGTGCCGGCAAGGAAGTTCAGAGGCGAAAAAATGCTAGGATCGGCACAAAAGTGGGAAAAAACGGCCTAGAAAAATATCTCCTCAAAAAACTAGCTGTTCAAGCCGTCGAAAAAAGCCCCAAAATGAGTATAGCCATGACGAAAACCCTACGAGGAGAACAACAGAGAAATCACATGACCACCCAACATCACAAGACGTGTGTTGAAATTGCTGTTGTATGGTCACGAACCAAGGAAGTGTCGAAATAAGTGAGCGAAAGTGCATAGAATAGGGCACGACAAGCGCTCCCCCTCCGCGACCATCGCTACCCGTCGCTCGTCGCAGTGCACTGCACTGCGATGAGCGATGGGCTGCGACGGCCGTCGCACGGGAGTATGTTTCACTCTCGCGACGCGGAGGTATAACACCCCTTTGCGACGCATCGCGGGAGCGATGGCGCGTCAACTGACAACCGCGCCCCACTGCGGCGAATGCGCGCCGTTGACAGTTGCCCCGCGCCCGTCGCTGGAGCGACGCGGGAGTATACCATAGGTCTAGGCCCCTGTTATACTCCCGCGGGAGCTCCCGCGGATGGGCGGAAGTCGCGTCGGGACCCCGCGCCGGGCCACTCGTTGCGGCCCGCTACGCCCGCCGTCCGCGGATCGCCGCCGACAGACGACGAGAGGGGTGTTATACTTCCCGCCCGCGGGAGGTGAGCCGTCCGTGGTGCAGTGCACCGCGGAAGGCTGTCGTCCCGCGGAGTTCGGCGCGGGAAACGCGCTCCGATGCGACGCTAGCCGCCCCGGGACGACGACGACCGTCCGCGGTGCACCGTCCGTCCGCGGACGTCCCGCGGAAGCTCCCGCGGGAGTATAACAGGGGCCCTAATGGTGTTATTGCGAGTGTTGAAAAGTCAAATGTGGGCGAATAATGGCGCGAGAAACTTCAAACGCTAAAACTCCGCCGCCCTAAAATGGCAGCTGGTGCTAAGGCAGTTTAATCAGCTGGGGAGCTGTGAGCACATCATCGTAAAGAACCTTCAGCGTTCTGCTCACCTCTGCATTTGTAGGCCGTTAGCTATCTGCGTCTTCCCGCAGTGGTCCACTGAAATCGAAAAAAAGCGTCACACAAGCCTCATGTGCAGTGCTCCCCTGTAACATTGCCTGTGCCTAAGCTACACCGATCTACTTCAGTGTGCTACTAGACCGTTTTACTGCCTACAAGACCCACGAGTTGCAACCGAAACGATTTGAACTTGAAAGAGTTCTTGCTCTACGAACTCGTCCGTGCGTGCAATTTGCAGGCTGTCGTCCCCTCGATTGAAAGGTTCGATTCTATGTGCATTGTTCACGTTGCGCCCCAAAGGCTAGCTGGACAGCATTAGAGCAATTTTTTAGTAGGGCGGCTGGCGGATTGAACTCCCCAAACGCTCACTCTACCAGTTGTCGAACCCACTCGATTGATAGGTTCATGTCTATACGCATTGTACACGGCGCATCTTAAGTCTCGCCGGGACAGATTGAAGCAATTCCCAAGTAGGGCGGACGGAAACCTCTTATAAAATTCTTCAAACGGTGCAAGATAGTCTTGAAGGCTTCACATTTTCCATGAAGCGAAGATAGAAACCAGTGGACATGCTTCCGCCCATTCGATTGATGGGTTCGATTCTATATGCATTGTGCTCGGCGCACTCTCGAGCATTCCTGGCATGACAGAGCACTGACAACGACGCCATGCTTGAGATACCCCGAAGACACTGCACGTCCCATGCACTTCCTAGAAAATAAGGGGCTCTAATCGCAAGAGCCTGCTGCAGTTATATTTTTTAGGCCACCCACGGCGAAAACGTGGTCTGCTAAAGTTTTATATAGGTTTGTGTAGATCTCGAGGAGACGAATCGAATGGTACCAACAGTTTCTCAAAGAACTTAAAATTAAAAGGGTTATGAGCATGCGACGGTTTGCGACGGATTTTTCCGTCGCAAACCGTCTTTTTGACCGCGCGACGCGGGCGGTATTGTACAAACACCATTTTTCATCGCCAGTTACAATTCTCTGCAAAAATCATGTGATGAATGATGATGGGCAAGCAGGCCGGCAGCAATCGTTACTCGCTGGTTCCTGACATATTGCTGACATATTCGACGATTTTTGCAGAGAATTGTAACTGGCGATGAAAAATAGTGTTTGTGTGTATGGATGCCAACATGATGCACCGTAAAGAATGGCTCAGCACCGTCAGTAAGCGACACACAAAGAGAAGAAGATGGCGGAAGTGCTCATCCTTGTCAACCTGGCACTCCATTTTGATGATCTGAAAATTAGCAAAAATTTAAATGGCCGAAGAACAAATTATTCATTCTGGTAGAACAAGGCACCCACTTTCGAGTGTCATATAAAACTGAGCAAGACAGACTGAACAAGGAGAAGAAGTTGTTGGTGAAAGTGATTTTTCTCTTTTTGGCATTTGTTGATATTCGACAGAAATCAGCATGAGCCAATAAACGCGATACAAATTCTTATAGATCAAGACATTCTCTTCCGAACGACATATAACACTGAGCAAAAAAATCCAACCACAGAGCAGGAGCTGTCGGCAAAAATAAATCTTCTCCTTCGGAGGTCCCAATTTGATGACCTGAAAATCAATAAAGGACAGATGAGCAAATAGGACCAACAAATATTCTTGTAGTACAGAACTATATCTTCCAAATGAAAAGCTGTGAAAAACTGCGCAAAAAATTCCAAACCTAAGCGGAGAGAAGGAACTGTCGGCGATGGCCACTTCTCACTTTTTCACTTTTCACTTCGACCTAAAAATTGACGAAATTCAGGATGAAGAAAGAAATGCAATGCAAGTTTTGATAGAGCAAATCATTCTCTTTTGAAGGATGTATAGCGCTATGCAAAAGACCGCCGGCGAAATCCGCAATCAATTTTTGAGAAAGAAAAAAGCGGCGGGGACTTATGGGCCAACCTAATACGAAGTCGAAGGCGGCAGAAACCCTTGGTCCGACCTAGCAGTATTTTTCTTCTGCAGATTGAATAATTGTTGGAGAGGTAAAGATTGAACACCGATAGAACTTTTCGAGTGATTTAAAGCACATTTTACATGTCTTGCTTTTACTACTTCTAAATGCTGAACAGTAGTGCACTATTAATTTAAGGATAAATAAGGAGAATAAGGGAATAAGGGTTTAAGGATAATATAACAAACTAAAAACGAAACAAAATTAAGTAAATTAAAAACTTTTTAAAAATGTTAAATTGAATAGATGTCTTGGCTGTTCGCTGGAATTAGAAACGCTTAAGCCGAGTTTAGACATCCGTTCGAAGAAATACCAATTTTTGAGGAGCACTGCGCAAATTTATTGGCCTCCCTTTAAAATAGTGAATTTCGCTTTAAATCGATTTTTTGCCGATCCCTCTGTTTCGTTTCGAGCCACGTTTATCGATCATCGAGGCCGATGGCATTTCGACTGCTGCGGGCAGATCAAGGGTGTCGGTGAACAAGGAGATCAACGGCAATGAAGTGATGGAGATGAATGGAGGAAAATGACTCGTTTCTGCGTGAAAAGCTCAAACGCTTCCTAGCTGACACCTACAATACCGCTCAAATTCTTTGCAAAAAAGACGCTTTGCGACGGATTAATCCGTCACAAAGCGTTATAAAACGTGTAAATGGCTTTGAGAAATGGGCAGAAATGACTAGATTTTCTTTTTTTCCAACAAAGGATTGGTCCAATCTCAATATGCAGCGTAGGATTTCTCCTATCTTTGAACTTCGGTTACTCCTGTGCAGGGTAAGTCCGAAAGCCGTGTTTTTTGTGGTCTGCAGTAGACCACAAGCACATTCGAATCTGAGAAGAACGAAAAGATTTTGTTCGTTCAAAGTAGATTTCTATGCGGCCAAAATTTGACGAAAACAACAGAAAATTTGTTTCAGTCGCATACCTCTTTGTGGATGTGTTTATTCGAAAAATCAACTGGATAGCATTTTCCAGCTCGTTGCGAGCTTTCCACAGATGTAATATTGTCCGTATTCAGACTGAAAACCATTTTCACCTCTTCGGCCGCCGAAAGAAGATTGGGGCTGCGCTTCGGCCCGAGAGCGGACACAGCGGCGGGCCGCTCGCTGCCCCTGCGACCTCCCGCGGCACTCCACTGTCGTATATCGCCTATGTACAGTATTCACACTTCCTGTGGAGTACCGCGGGAGGTCGCAAGGGCAGCGAGCAGCCCGCCGCCGTGTCCGCACTCGGGCCGAAGCGCAGCCCCAAACTTGCTTCGGCGGCCGAAGAGGTGAAAATGGTTTTTTTTTTTTGAATACGGACAATATTACATCCTTGGAAAGCTCGCAACCAGCTGAAAAATGCTGTCCAGTTGATTTTTCGAATAAACTCATCCACAAAGAGGTAAGCGACTGAAACAAACTTTTCTGTTGTTTTCGTCAAACTTTGGTCGCATAGAAATCTACTTTGAACGAACAAAATCTTTTCGTCTTTTTAAGATTCGAATGTGCTTGTAGTCTACTGCAGACCACAAAAAACACGGCTTTCGTATTTATCCTGTTTAGGAGCAACCGAAGTTCAAAGATCCTTGGCCGCATATTGAGATTGGACCAATCCCTTGTTGGAGATAAGAAAATCTAGTCTTTTCTGTCCATTTCTCAAAGCCATTTTACACGTTTTATAAAAACCATCGCTCCCACAATGGAATAGTAGGATACTGTCTTCTGTAGCAGGCTACCAGTTGGGTAATTCTTAACTGAATCTTAGGTTTCCGCGCGTTTGCGCTTATCTCAAATCGGCCCTATGTTATTCAAACTTGGCACTATTTAGTACCACAATGACACTTGATGCGTGACAAATATAGATCTGCTGACACAATAGAGGATTTCTGAGTTTCGATGAACCTCGTCAACGAAAAGCCTTAAGGACATGCCACTGGGGATCTCGGAGTGGTCGTAAATCAATTAACGGAGCCAAGGAAGCAAAAGCTTCATAACTAGGTCACTGTGCAATCGTTTTGATGATGTTTAGATCGCTGTATAGAAAATGAGACGGGGCTTCTAAAGGTGTTAATTAGATTTTAAACAAATAACTTTGAAAAGAGTTATGGCAATGCGACGCTTTGTGACGGATTAATCCGTCGCAAAGCGTCTTTTTTGCAAAGAATTTGAGCGGTATTGTATGTTGGTGAGAAATGTAGACTACTGTAAATGTGTCCTAGAAATCTCTGAAAAAAAGGAGTTCGGCCCTCGTCGCGAATGGGGCCGCACTGGTAGGTGGGAAGGCGCTGGCCAATCAGGTCATCTTTACTATATATAATCGGGAGAGGCAGGAGTCATGTCTGAAGCTTCGCCGCGCTGTCCGAGGCCCGCGGCTACAGCAGGTCTGCCCTGCTGACGGCAAATGAGGCGTTGACGGGAGACGTTGATCGGCCTATAGCATCTACTGTGTTTACGGAGTCATCATTATCATCTTTATCATTATCATTACCATCATTACGAAGCCCACCGCGCTGTCCAAAGCCCACCGCGCTGTCCAAAGCCCGCCGGTCTGTCCGAAGCCCGCCGCGCTGCCCGAGGCCCGCGGCGACAGCGAGTGTTTACTGCCAACGACACATGACCTGTAGATGGCGCATGTTGATCACATCTAGGGTGTTTATCGACCAACTACCAGAGGGATGGAAATCAAAGAACAATCCATGAGGTTTCGAATGACGTATCTGTTGGCGTGTACTTCTTCGTTCAGCTATCTAACATTAGCAACAGCACATTGTTATGGCCGATGGTGTTTCGATCGGGCAGTCGGTCCTATTAGTCGCTCAGAAAATCAATATCGATCGATATTATCCATCGCTTGAGCGGAGCTATTGGTTCTCGCCAGACTTAATCGGGCGGTTGTTCCGTGATTATGATGACCGACGGAAGGTTGACCAGGGAATCAGCCACCATGTTGAAGCTTCCATCAAGCAATCAATATCTTCTTCTTCTTCTTCTTCTTCTTCTTCAGCGTCTGTCCCGCTTCGTAGCGGGGTCCGCTATTCTGGTGTCATGACGCCACCTTTCCCGATCCAGCGCTAGATCAGGGTGGACACCAGCCGCTTTCAAGTCCGTATGTAACGTATCAGCCCAGCGCTGCTTCGGGCGTCCTCTAGGCCGCTTTCCTGTTACCTCGAAGTTAAGGCCTATCTTGCGGACGCTGTCTTCTTCTCCACGCAGAACGTGGCCGTACCATCGTAAGCGAGCTTCGCGCATCTTGTCAGTTATCGGCGCGACACCGAACTTCTGCCGAATAGCATCGTTTCGGATGCGGTCCATGCGCGTGACTCCTGCCGTCCAGCGCAGCATCTTCGTCTCCATGACGCTGAGGCGCGTTTCAACTTCCTTTGTCGCAGGCCAACACTCAGCGCCGTACATCGCCACTGGCCGGATGACTGCTCTGTAGATCTTTGACTTAAAGCGCTCTGGTATCTTCTTGTCGCAGAGCACGCCAGTCAACGAGCGCCACTTGGACCAAGCTGCACTCACGCGTGAATTCACTTCAATCATCAGTTTGCCGTCAGACGTGACTGCTGATCCCAGGTACTTAAAGACCGCAGTGCGTGGAAGCTCGATGCCGTTAACCTTGATGGAGCTGGACTCGGTAACGTCCGTCGTTAAATACTCGGTCTTCTTCACGTTCAATCTGTGTCCAAACCGCTCCAAGCGATCACACCAAGCTTGCAACTCTCGCTCGAGTTCTCCTTTATCTTCGCTAGCGAGCATCACGTCATCGGCATAAAGCAACGTCCAAGGGACGGGCTTCTGAAGATCTCGTGTGATGGCATCCATGACGACAACAAAGAGGAGTGGGGAAAGCGCAGAACCCTGGTGTACCCCGACAGAGATGGGGAACTCCATCGAGGTTCCAGCTGCAGCTTGAACTCGACTCTTTGGACAAGAGTAGAGAATTCGCACCCACTCTATGAGCTCTTCGGGAACTCCATGATGTCGCAAGGCGTACCATATCACTTCACGCGGTACGCGGTCAAAGGCCTTCTCCAAGTCGAGGAAGGCGATATGCACTGCCTTCTGTTTCTCGCGATGCTTCTCTATCAGGAGGCGAGTGGCGTGTATGGCATCAACGGTGCCACAACCAGCCACGAAGCCGCACTGATTGCTGGACAGCTGGACGATGTCCCGAATTCGTCCATCGACAATTCGCTCAAAGATCTTCATGCTGTGCGGAAGCAAGCGAATCGGACGGTAATTGGAGCAGTCTGCAGGACTGCCCTTCTTCTTCCAAATCGGGATCGTCGTACTTTGGCGCCAACACTCAGGCACTTTCTTCTCCGCCACAACCTGATTAAAGAACTTCGCCAACCACTCAGCAGGGTACCAGTACTTGGACTTCCACAAATCAGCTGCCACGTCATCGGGCCCAGTCGCTTTGCCTGGCCTCATCTTCTTCAAAGCCGCTTCAGTCTCCTCCACGGTGATCTTCTGAACGGGGCCGTGGGTTGGAGCCGTTGAAGGGATGGCTGGATGAGGGAATTCTACCGTAGAGATTTCCTCAAAGTAATCGCGCCATCGCTTCAATGCCTTCTTGCGGTCCGTAAGAAGATGGCCATTCTCATCATTGATGCCGAAGAACTTCTCGATGTCCTCGGTCTGGCGATGGCGATTCTTTGCAAGTCGGTACAGATACCGCTCACCATCGCGAGACTCGAGCTTCTCGTTGACATCTCCATAATGAGCGGCTTTCGCAACAGCCACGGCCTTCTTTGCAGCTTTCTTCGCTTCTTGGTACTTCTGCCAGTTATCGGCTGTCTTTTCGCCGAGAAACACGTGATAGAGCGACTTCTTCTCTCGAACCTTCGCTTTCACGTCGTTTGTCCACAGCCATGTCTGCTTGTCGACCTTCCGTCGCCCAGGCTTCGTAATGCCGAGTTCTGACTGTGCAGCTTGACGAATCGCGTCGGTCGCCTTCTTCCAAGTTTCGTCGACAGTTGTGACTGTCGGTAACCGCACGCGAGAAATCACAGCTGCTTCCTTCTCTCTGATTCGCCACCACTTAATTCTAGCTGCACCGCATCGCTCAACCTGCTTCAGCCTCGGAGGGGCGATCTTCAAAGTGCAGATCAGCGGTCGATGCTGTGGGGCGACCGTCTCATACGGCACGATCTTCGCGTCTGTGACAAGACTCCGGTCGCGATCTCTCACAAGGACAAAGTCTATCTGAGACTTGGAGCTCCCACTATAATATGAGATGAGGTGGGAGTCGCGTTTTCGGAAAACGGTGTTCACAATGGTGAGATTATGCGATTCCGCATACTCAAGAATGCGCTCACCATCGGCGTTACGTGATCCGTATCCGAACCCACCATGACAGCTGTACCCGTCTTTCGTAGCACCTACGTGCCCATTAAGGTCACCAGCGACTATGATGACATCTTTCGACGGTACCACTGCTGTCTTCTCATCAAGCAGGCTCCAAAACTCTTCCTTGGCTTGATCCGAGCAGCCAGTCTGCGGAGCATACGCTGAGAAGAAGTGATAGAGTCGCTCCTTCGCGGCGACAACGATCTTCATCAATCGATCGTCAAAGCGCTCGACGCTTACAATCGAGTCACGAAATCGTTCGGAGACGATTATTCCGACACCACTGGTGGTCCTGGGACTTCCACATAGAACGGCCTTGAAGCCTCGTCCTATGTCCCTTGACTTGCGGCAGGACCACCTCGTCTCCTGCACCGCACAGAAATCAACTCTTCTACGCTCCAGTGCTTCAACCAACTCGCACGAGCGGCCCGTCAACGTACCCACATTCAGCGTAGCCACGCGGGTCCTGCTTACGTTACGGGACTTTCGGACTAGCTCAGTTGCCCCCCGATGCCGTCCTCGCATCAGGGACCCTCGCATACTTCTCACACTCGCCGGGCTCTGCGAGTGCGCGTCGGCTCCCGCGGACGCCGTAGCACTATCTCGAAACACTTGAGCTGTCATACACCATGTGATGTGACACGGGTCTTCGTAGGCCGGCCTGTCACAAGGGCCTGTCGCCTGCAATCGAGTGTCCGTGTTCGGCTTAACTCGCAGAGCGAGTAGTTTCCAGTGGCACCACGTGGAGGAACGGACATCGCCACCATCAAGCAATCAATATCAACCGATATTATTGGTTGGCCAATGTCATGGTCTGGAATACGCTTTTTTTGATTTGGAAATTGTTCACTTTGAGCTCAAGAGCATATATACTTCGCGCGCTGGATTACTAAGCTACTTCTACCTGCCCAGGTCCTCCAATTTTAAGGGGTGGACCAGGAGAGGTCAGCGAAGAAAGTTCGTCGGACCTACGCTCAGTTCGACTACGGTTTTAACCAAGTCTTGCTCCTTGGTCCTCAATATTCGGCAGTGCTTTGACCAGTTTCCATACTATTATATGCAGACGAGGATAGTATTTTTTTGTCTTAAGTCACCCTTTTCGAAATTCATCACAACTCGTGGCTTAAAGCACGACGACTGGACAGGAACGCCAGAAATTCGATTAGGCTTGACGAGCTGCAATAGGCTGTGAACAGAGCCCCAGACGAAGCAGGAGTGTTGCGGACGCTTTCCTGAGTGCTATATGGAGATGTGAGTGATACTCAGCAAGGCATCATTCGATCTGTAGAAGGCGTTCGTTTGAACATGTACGACTTCGACGCTAGGGATGCTTCCTTATCCAGCGTTGGTTGCCGGCGACCGGCGCTGGGTGAGGAATCATCCCTAGCTAGGTTTAGGCTACGTTCCCAGCGTGGCCTACCATACCCGAAGCCGGCAAGCCTGGCGTGGCCCGCACGCCCAGTGTACGGCGCCGGCGAAGCCGGCGACGGACGCTGGCTGAGGAATCATCCCTAGCTAGGTTTAGGCTACGTTCCCAGCGTGGCCCACCATACCCGAAGCCGGCGAAGCCGGCAAGCCTGGCGTGGCCCGCACGCCCAGCGTACGGCACCGGCGAAGCCGGCGACGGACGCTGGTATCAAATAATCGGGCCCCTCATGGATGTGATGTACGGGCGGTGCCGTAATTGCCTGACGGATTTTCGGTCATTGTTCTGATTGGTCATGCTTCGGTGGCGGCTCTCAACCTCCAAGTACTGTTCACATTCGCGACATGGACTAGGTATTCATTTGACTTCAAACCTCTACCTCACCTAGAAAAGCATCTGGTTTAAAGTGAGGATGATATATATTCTTTCTAGGAAAGCAAACAGGCAGGTTCAAATCCCCGTCTGACACCAAACTTCACTTATGGTACAGAATTTCCTAGGTTAAGAGGAACGTCCAGGGTTAGGCCTTTGAAGTGACTCTGAAAATAACTAGAATTCCTGTTACCGTTTCGCTCGCCAGCTGTAGTTTCGATCGATTTCAGCTGTTTACTTTATTGTCCTCGTCGTGGTTTCGTGCTCATTGAGATTGATGTTCGACGATTCAGTGGTGACGGAGTCATTGGTCAGCCAGCACTCAGCCGCCGACGATCAACGAACCACGCGAACTACTTGAAGAATGAGGTTGGTAGCCAATTTTTTCTTGAAGATTGACGCCGTTTCTCGTGTGTTATTTGAGAGTCATAGTAGTCCTTTCGTATACAGGATAGGAAACAACGCTTCAAGGAATACTACCTACAGTTGGAGGGGTTTCGATTTTTCCGCATATTTTTTAAATTTCTATGTAGAAAAATTATGTTAAAACAAGCTTTTTGGAAGTTAGCCACGGTCACTCTCTTTCTGCTAGCGTGTCTGACATCTGCGCGCTGTACTCCCGATTTATAGCCCCACGAATGGGCTGCAACGGCAACATCGAGAAGGCGAAATGGGTGGCGGAGATCGTAAAAATTTCTCCCTTGCTAGGTCCCGAGTTTCAGTAACCTAAGCGATGTAAAACCAATACCTGGCTGGCGGTTTTTTACGCATAGAGCAGCGGTAGAAGGCGCTTTGCTCAGATACTGCTCCGATTCCAACTGAAAGCAAGTAGTATCAATAGACAAGCCAGTCATTTCAACGCTTTTTTGTTGTGTTTGAACGAGAAACAAAAAAGAAAAAGATAAGAACAAAATAAGAACGAAACAGGCAAAAACAAATATTTTGCAAAATTTTTTAATCTTTTAAATTTATATCCATTAAGCAATTAAGTGAATAAATAAACAAGTAGACAAGTGCAAATAAATAAGTAATAATGCAGTTCTATAATATAATATAAATAAAATGTAATAATGTTAGTAATTTTGTATTTAAGTAGAAATAAGATTTTAAATGTTCATCTAGTTTTAGATTTTTCTATAAATGAGTAAATAAACACAAACAAATAGATAATATAGGGTGTAAATATAAAAAAGGTTCAAATTTAATTATTTCGTATACGTTCATGAATAAATTATAAGCATGTTTTTAAAATATAAATGGACAATATTTTATTCAAATAAAAATATATTTTCAAGTTTTAGTCATGCTCTTTGCTCAAAAGGAATAAGCTTAATATAATATAAGAAAACAAATGTAATTAACAAGTAGTTAATGATGTACAATGTGCTTGAATAAAAGTAATATTTAAAATTTCAACAATTTTAATTTTAGCTATTTTAAATATGTACATGAGTAAATACATGGAACCAGTAAATGAATATAAATAGATAGATAACATTGTGTTAAAATAAAATTTTAAAATGATAATGATTTTTTAATACGTAAATACATAAAAAGGTGAAAAAAATAGAAGGGAAGTAGACTAATATTGTGTTTCAATAAAAATTTAAAATGTTAATGATTTTTTAATACATGAATAAATGAAAAGGTAAACAAATAAAAAGAAATAGACAATATTGTTTTTAAATAGATCAATCTTCAAATTTTATTCGCTTCCTATTGACGAATAAACAGATATGTAAATAAATAGATAGTATTGTGTTTAAATAAAAACAAGGTTTCAAATTTTAATCGTTTTAAATTTGTGATTAAATAAATAAGTTAATCAATAGATAGTATTGCGTTTTAATAAAAATAAGTCTTCATTTTCAAATTTCGCTCATTTTTCATCACATGAATAAATAGATTGTAAATAAATATAAATTAGCCACCGCAAGACATTACATAGGCGAAACACTAGTTGAACGATATCCTATAGAATTAGGATGCATGGCGCGTTCCACATAGAAATCGATTGCTTAGCGCCGGTTGTGCTAAGGGTGGCGGCGCTTATCTTGGTCGACTCGAAATTTGGTGTCGATGGTACTCGTCGTTGATCTGGCCTACATGGGAAGGCGGAGACGCGCCAACCAATCAGAACCAATAAGATAACCAATAAGGACACGTTAGCGGACAGCCACATATAGCATTTAAAAAGCACAAATTCGAATTAAATAAATTAATTCGAGTTAAATAAATCAATTCGAAATAAAGTTGATATAAATAAATTCGCATTAAATAAAATCAAACCCGACATAGGTACTAGTCGGTAATGTGGCCTTCATAAGAAGAGGGACACTCTAGCCGTTAAGGACACCGACCATCTACATCCTTGATGGTGAGTGGAATGCCCGTTCGATGCGGTATGATTGATCTGGTGCGTGCCTCCCCTCATGTAGGCCACATTTCCGACTAGTGCCGTATTGGCTATGAATTTATGATTTTTAAAGGGTATGTGTGGCTGTCCGCCATTAGTATACAGAGCGATCTCACGAATTTAAGTGGTGAAATGCATGGCGTATACTGAAAACGACGATGAAGGGCTAGCTTTGTGAGCCCTACAGACTTGAGGTTTCAGCCGCTGGCGGAGTTATCGGGTGGCGATAGTGCAGTGGAATGAGGGGGCTTTTTGCGTGAGAGTCCACTCGACCTCGATTCTACGACTAGGGCGAAGATGCTTTCCACATAGGTAGACTTCTCCTCGAAGGATGACATGCCCTTCACAGATCCTCTACGATGCCGTGTATAAGTGGAATGCGTATGGCGTATCCCGAGTCTAGTTCTGTCTTTTTGCATAAGATAAATAAATGGCGATTAATCCCTCCACTGCCCATTCTCCAGTTGCGATTGTCACGCAGCGCGGCCGTCTCCTCCCTCACATGGTGTCAATCCCACACAGCACGTGCTTGCCGGCCGGCTGATTCGGGGGAATTTAGGGAATTACGCGGCGGGGATGCGACCGCCACCCCGCTAATTAGGCATCGTAAGGCAGCCAGGCAGGCAGGGCCCCGCCTGGCCTGGCCGGCTCCTTGACTGACCCCCAGGCCACCCGGCTCCACCCAGCGCTTGTCTGTCCGTCGCCAGACGGCCACGCCTTTTTCGCTCCAATCCCAACGCATCGATTGCACGCATCTTTCCGTTCTCACTTCTCGTTCGTCATGACGTTCCTCAGCCATGCCAGAAGGCCATCGCCAACCCGCACGGCCGTCCCCACCCAACCCATTCGCTTCGTAGATCCTCCGCCAGTCGCGCCTTGAGTGCTTATCGCGACCGTTTCGTGTGAATTTAGGCCGGTCGACGAAGTTCAGAACTGAACCCCGATCCTGTTCGACCGCTTCTATTTTGGAAGAAAATGTGGGAAATTTCTTGTTGCTATTGTAGTTCCTCCTTTAAAAATCGACTATTTCAAAAATACTCCATGATTTTATGTGCTAGAAGTAGCTACGCGATGTTCAGGTAGCTTTAAGATATCGAATTTTCAAGCGATTTTCATGGAGGAGCAAACGTTCGAACACTGTCTGAGATCTTACGGATGCCTTTCTCTCTTTAACGACTACTTGACCACCAAAATCTTTTGAACATTCCTGAAATGTTCATTTTCAAGGTTTATTCCTTATGCTCTTGTTCTTTGGGACTTTTCCTCAATTTCTGTTCTTGCGCAATCTTTGCTGAAGTTTTTGATATTTTCTAATGCTTTTTGGTCCACGTTGCGAAAGTCGGCAACGTTGGGAGCTGATAGCGGGTCAGCCAGTCAAACCTTATCGAACGGCGTGGTCGTGCCATCCATAGAATGCATCTTTGGTCAGTACTCTCATTGGCTGACGTGATTGGCTGTGATTTGCTGGCGTGTTCCCACCTCCTAATGCTGCCCACATTCGCGGCATGGACCAATTCACATTTCTTTACCTCGAGGCATGGACCAGTTCACATATCTTTACCTACAGTGAATTTCTGCAGCTTATTTTAGTCTTTGTTGTATTAAACGGCGAAGAAGATACCGACAGCTTCTGCAGCGTACTACGAACATAACTACTCGATTGATAGTTTGAATGATACTAAATAAAGGATAAACGTAAAGGTCGAAGACCCAATCTTGGACGCGTCACGCATTCGACTTTTACGGGAGGCAATTTGAATGCGTATTTGGCCTATACAATCATTTGCGGTGGCCAGCTGACGAACAAGTCAGCGCTTTGTCTTTCCCAGACAAGTCTACCAATTCACCGCCCCTGGGGATATGAAAGGCTTGGCCTGGCCGGGTTATCCGAACCAGGAATCTAGTACTGGGTTCAGCGGCGAGAGTCGGGGCCTTTTCCGACTGCGCTGCTACGAGCCATATCACGATCATTAGCTCGGAAAAACCTCATATCGCAGTGACTCGTTCGAAGTGGAACGCTTGAGGAATAAATACTGCCTATTGTTGTCAATGCGTTAAATATGACTGAGATCTGCTCTAGCCCTTTATTCTGACATTTCTTATAAATCAACCAGCCTTACTTGATAGATGCCACCTCTCATTAGCCGTTCGACCCGAAAACGGCTTTCGTTCCTTTTTCCGTTGCTGTTGGTGGATTTTGGATGTGAAGAGCTGTACGAGGAGTCTCTTACTTCAGTCTATTCATCTGTGCGACGAATAAATTCTTCATCCGCTTTGTCTAAGTTCTCTGGCTACCTTATCTCCTTCTCGATACATTCCAGAGTTCGATGTCTTCAAAAACCGAATCTTCGGTCCGATCTGCACTTGTTCTCGAAGGCTGAGGCGATCTTTTCAGCGCATCCATATTCCAATTTGCCGTTTCCCGCAGTATCTGTAAACATTCAAGTAATTTGGGTCCTAGTCGCGAATGTGGGCAGCACGGTGTGGCGGGAACGCGCCAGCCAATCAGGCCGCATCGACTGGGTATGACCATCAATTGATTGGGAAGCACGCTTACTGCAAAATGCTCTGATTAGTTCTGATTAGTTGGCAGACTTACCTCTCCTCCAAGTGGTGCCCATATTCGCGACACGGACCGCAGTTTGCATTGGAGCAATTTTTCAGTGTTTTTATTGATAATTTTAAACAGACGTCTTTGGTGATTTTCACTCGAAACCACGGTGATGCGCTTTCGCAGCCTTCACACGACGACGTTCCGAGAATAACAGCGTGTGATTGCCCCATGGTCCTCAGGGACAGCTAGCCGGGTCGTTGGCGATGGGCGTCGAGTTATCGGCCGAGTTCGTTCATCCATGTGACACCTCGAAACAGCTTACTTCGGGTGGCTGAAGCGTACGCAGTGCAATTCGGTAGGAAGCGTCACATTGCAACGTTATCGAACAAATTGAAAACGCTCTTGCTCGAAGTCCTGTTGAACTACCGTAGGAAAGCCGGTCACTTATGGGAGAAAATCCTGTCATCTATAGGTGAATTTTGTTCTTTGTTCTTCCACCTCTCCGAAAGCTAACCGCCAGGGGTTCAGAATTATCACCGCCATAGGTGTGGTCCACCTACATAAGCGCTAGTTCCTCTGCGAGTACTTGATCCAAGATTGTGGCGTAAGGTTACGCGTAATGTATGCAATTGCGAAGGAAGCGTCACATTGCAAACGCTGCACGCGAAACAAATTGAGAATGTTCTTGCTCGAAGTCCTGTTGAAATACCGTAGGAGAGCCGGTCACCTGCGGGCGGTCACCGGTCATCTATCGGTGAACTCCAGCGACGAGCAGTTGCCGCTTCCACTTCACCCGCGGTTGACCGCCAGATGTTTCAGAATCACCACCGCTATAGCTGTGGTCCATCCTACGTAGGCGCTAGCTCTAGGAGTACTTCTCAGACACTGGAAGAGTTCACTTGTAAGTGAAAAATGGGTGAACTCATTGAGCACTGCTAGGTAACCTGATTTCGACCTACAGGTGAGCGGTCGTAGACCTACAGATGAACAGATTACGGTAATCTAGGCAGATGGGGATCTTTGCAATGGTGTGGAATTTCACCACGCTTTTCAAGCGTACTCTTTTGGTAAGTGTTAGTGGGCTTATTTCAAGTTCATCATTCTACATATGCGCTTGCTTCACAAGCTTGTCAGTTCCACGAAAAAAGCCTCCTTTTTCAGAAAATATCGTTCTTAGTCTTACCAAGCCCTAAGAAAGATGAATACTGCATTTATGCAAGATGATGGAATACAGCTGTGAAGCCGTTGCAGTCAACTGCTGCTGGATTTCCGGTGAGGTGGAGAGGCATCCTTCGTCGTATGAAATTCACCGATAGGTAACAGGATTTTCACCCACTGGTGACCGTCTTTTCTAGCGTTTGTTCAACAGAATTTCAAATAAGCGTAATTATAATAATTACCCGAACAAGGTCGAAACGATAGGCCTCGTTTATACTTCCTTCGTCGGGCGACGCGATTCGAACGGATCGATGCGTCCCATCGCGTAGCGCTGTTTGGGACGAATACCAGCACTACGAGCAGCCAGCGACACTGTCACGCGATTACGCACAATTGCGTACTGGCACGCACGTAATTGTGCACACATTTCCGAGTGCATTGCGAGGGGAGAATTGGGGCCAGATTCATCAACGGCATAACGGTTATCGTATCTGTATCTCTGTACGTCTGCGTCTCTTTGTATCACTTACTATGTAGACCGATTTGGTGAATCCGCGGTAAGATGATACCGGCGGTATCGTTGATGAATCTGGCCCCTGGAGCAGCAGTACCGTGCCCGAATCCACCGCGATCTGGCATTGCGCCGATTTCGAGAGCGGTGCGATTGGTCGTGGGTTCAAGCGATTCACACCGGCCGGGTGGCCTCGACGCTGAGCGACGCGATCCATCAATTTGGCCTCGATACATGGCATCGCGTCGCACGGAAGTATGAACGAGCCATACAAGCTGTACGAGCGGGTTATTCACGTTTACCCGAAAAGAACAACGACAAGGAAAAGGCCAGCAAATGGAGGAAAAAACGAACAATAAACAACTGGACTGAACTACAGGTCGAGATCCGCCTTCACATCCAAGGTTTTGCGCGCTTTGGCGGGAGCGTGCGATCTTTGCGAGGTCGTCCGAAATCCAAATCGTTGCGACCAATAACCAATACCATCGGATAGAGGGACATATGGGACATTCGCCAGCAGTTCACCGCCAAAAGCTTCTCTATGTCCTATCGTTTTGCACGACCGCCGAACCCGATTGGACTGGAGGACGGAGAGTATATTTTCCTTTTCAAGGAGTACCTCTCCCCTCTGAATACTCGTCGGACCAGCGCTAACCATTCTAAGCCTTTCTCCATCCTGATACTCAGCACTCCGCTGGTGAGAACGGGTAAGCCTCCCCGAGTGCTGAGTGCGTTGAGAAATCACCACCATCACTCGTCGTCGTCGTCTCCGTCTCCCACGGGTATTATGGCGAGCGGATTTCGAGACGGCGTTTCTTCTGTGTAAGTCGTCCTTCCTCGCAACTCATTCTAACGACCGCCCTGGGCCATCGGTCTGTCGTTCGTTTCGTGAATGTCGTGGTCGTCGTCGGCGGCGATGGTAGTGGCTGTTCCGAAGCTAGTCATGTCGGTGTAGTGTTCATGAATATTTAACGAGAAACAACGCAACGGCTTTGAAATTCTATGCGAACAGGCTCATTCGGTGGCTTAGGATAGCGTCCTGGATCCCCATGGGATTGCCAGAATTTCGTGGAGCTCTTTATTGAGATCTTCTGAAGATCCTAGGGAGAAGCAAGGAGACTGTTCTTTGAGGAAAATCTCAGCTATTGCTGCGCTAATTTTTCTGCTGCCGAAGCGGTCAACTACTGGTGCATGTCCAATGAAGCGCATATGCATGTAGACGTCATTTGAAACTCTTCTGGGTGACCGGATTTCTCCTAGAGGTGGCCGGCTTTCGCCCTACAGTTCAACAGCATTTTAACAAGATCTTCATTTGTTTCGCGCCTAATGTTTACAGTGTGACGCTTTTGTGTAGTGACACAATTTACACATTAAATTACGCCATCATCTCATCTCAGACACTCACAACGGTCAACTGGAAAGGCAATTATAGTTCACCAGCAAAACTTCGCCGGTAGGTGAACGGAACTTCATAGCAGGGCAATTGGCATTCATGTAGGACGATTACATCTAGCGGTCAACCGCGGTTGACATTCCAACGAAGCACATGGGCATGTAGTTATCTGGTATGAAACTCACCGATAGGTGACCGGATTATCGCCCACAGGTGACTGGCTTTTCACAGGTAGTTCAACAGCAGCAAGACCTGTCTGCTTCGATGCTTCGCGCCTAGCGTTTACAGTGAAACGCTTCTACTTATTGACACAAATTACGCGTTCCATTACGCCGTCATCTTAAATCCAGAAATCAGCTATCGCGACGTTGATACATCCAGCGGTCAACTGCGGTGAAGTTTCAACACAGCGCATGAGCATGTAGTCGTCGTAGGAAATTCACCGATCGATGGCCGGATTTTCGCTTAGAGGTGAACGGCTTTCCACCTGCAGCTCAACGGGATTTTAAGCCGAACCGTTCTCGATTTGGTTCGCGTTGATACGCCAGTTCTTCCACAGTCTTGCTCCATCGTTTGGGCGCCTTCGGTTTGACTCTGTTTACTGCCTAAAAAAGGTCGGAAAATTGCCAGGGTAACTCTAAAACTCCTAGCGGTCAACTGGAAGTGCGACTGTATGTAGTTCACCGAAGAAAATGACCGGCAGATGGATAGTATTTCTCCTGAAATTCCACGAAATTTCTACAGTTCATTTCACACTGCCTTGCCATATGACTGGTTCCACTGCTCACAAAATTCCGCTCACCTACCGGTGAAATTTCACCGGTGAACTATAGTTGTCCTTCCAGTTGATCGCTACGAGTGTTGTGATCATTCGTGTTCATCGGCAGTTGACCGTCGAGAGCTTCAGAATCATTCCGTCCACAGATGTGTTCCATCGTTCTACGCAAGCGACAGTTCCTCGTGAAACGCGATTTTCTAGGCATTATTGTTATAAATCTTTGTTGTGCTCAAGCAAATCGAGATAAGCCATGCATTGTAATTCCAATCCTTAATATTATTGTAACTGTCCATGATGATCCAGTATCATTTCGGTCGCGAAAATACCTGCCGTTCTCCAATTTCCACTTTTGCTTCAACGTACTGGCGAGCAGACGTAGTCGTCCATCCCTTCCGATATCCCCTTCTACGGCCTCAGCGGCTTTCAAGGAGGATAAAGCCTTCGTGACAGTTATGGGTTCCTTCGGACCCTCATCGTCGACGTCTAGTCGCCTCGACGCCCCGACCAACTCGTCAAGTATTAATGCGCCCTTTGAATGGGGCTGAATAGGAGATTTCATGGGCCGGTCGACTTACTTCCGAAGAGCGTTGTTTTCCAGGAAGACTCCTCGCCGTCAATCTCATTGACATGTCGTCACGAAGCGCCCGCAGGGGCTCCTAGAGACCCTGGCGGGTATTCGTAGAGGCCGTCAGGCTAAAGCTGTCTTACAATTAGGCAGGACTTACAGTACCCCGTCATACTGTATCCCCTGAGCAGTGAAATCGGAGGAACGGCTAGATGGCGGAGAAACCTCCGGCGGTGCGCATTATCCATAATGATATAGCGCCGTTTTTAAGAGCGGCACTCGAAAGGGCATCGACCTTCCATCCGCATTTCCTCTCCCGAAACGGACGACAGGCTTAGCATGTGGCTCATATGGCTGCGATAAGTGGCCGAACGCTTTGAAGAGCGCTTCGATGGAAAAAGCCTCTCTATTCGCAGAAAATCTCTCGTCTGAAGCACTTTGAGTGATTTCATCTGAAAACGAGCAGTCGTGATGCGAATGAATTGCAGAACCAAGCGCCGCTGATGCTGTAGCCAGGGTTGACGGCCATTCTGACGTCAAGCTGGGCTCTTCAAATCGAAATGGACACTTTTCACATAAGACCAATTCCTTCTGGGCTGGGTGGACGACCTTAAGGCTGCAATGGAGACGATTTGAGAATTTCAAAGTAACCTTTTGTCTCAACGATTTTATTTTTTATTTAGTTATTCATTTACATCACTTTCACCTTAAGCTGAAGCCGGTTTTCGAACATAAGCACGCGTAACTAAAACCAAAATTAACACTTTTTTAACAATGACAAGGTAGTCTTTTGTTTAAAAAATATTAAGATCTCCCTTATACACCATTTTCACTTCGAATTGGATAAATTCAAATCAAATTGGACACTCTTCTAAACTAACCTAAAACTTTTGAATCCAAAGCGAACTATTCTAAACCGAAATGACCTTCAAGCAGGTTAATAATTTTTGTTCAAGGAAAATTCGGTATAGCTTTTTTAGAAATCTTTTTTGTTTACCTGCCCCAATAAGTGTAGTAATTTTATACAGTTCTTATATTTTGAGAAAAATAACAACTAAAATTTTATTTCAAAGCACATTAAGACAGAAATCATGTGGCGGATTAAAAGACTAGATCACACCAGGCGCTCGAAAAGCTGGTCGCGATTTTTATTTTGTTGATGGCGTAAATGCTGCTTACATGAAGCATCAAAGTGAGGATGTGTGTGTGTTCTTTACAATTGTTTTTGTTTTATCGTTTACAAGTATGAAACTCCATGCAAACACAAATTTTGCCAAAAATCGAATAAATGTTGCGACGTGTTGGACGAAGGCATGGGGCAATCTATTTCTTCTTTGGCCATAGAAATAGACGCTTTCTTTTTCTTGAAAATATGCTTAAAACCATAATTTTCCTAAAAAAGGAGAATTTTATAATTTCAAACAGTGTGTTCGCTTATTGGGTAGGTGAATTAAAACTTCAAAGAAATTTCACTTTAACAAAAAATTATTCTACCTTTTTGGAGAGTCTCTAGTTTAATGTGGAAGAAGCTCATTTCTGTTCGGAAGGGTCCGCTTCGATTTTCAAAGTTAAAAGAGGCTAGCTAAATAGAAGAAGAGGCTAACTTAGAAGAGTGTCCAGATTGACTTGAAAAGTATACATAAATCCATTATAAAAATAAAAATAGTATTTAGATAGTTCACGTTTCATTTTATACCTGACAGTTTTTTAAATCGGACATTTTTCTAACCAAAGTAGACTTATCTAAAGTCAAAATAGACAGTTTTTAACAAAGGCAGGCAAATTTTTTTGTATTAAGGGAAATTGTATATTAAAAAAAACTTACCTGATCAATATGTTTTAAGAGAAACGTATACATCTTTATTGTAAACATACAATTCCCATCCTCTTTGCCCAAAAAATGTTTTTTGTAATCATTTTGAAGTACTCCAAAATAAAAAATTGCTCATGTGAAGAGCTTGTGCCGTGCCCTCATTCAGTACATTGCAGTGTTTATTCGATTGATGGTGTAAATGCTGTATATCTATAGTTGTGCAGCGGAGAATAATGTATTTCTTCTATTGTGGTCGTTTTTGCTATTTACCTATTTATAGCTATGTGGACGGCAATCACACTATCATTCAGTGGATAAAGCAATGTGTAGCAAGAGTGCACAGCGCAGTCCCTCCACTAGCAAATTCATCGATCACCAGCACGTCAGGACAAACCTGAAGACCTTCTTATGAAGAGAATTTTGCGTTTATTCAAACCTAGTAGCCATTTTTTCTTAAGACACTCTGCAAAGGTCAGCAATAAGTAAATAATGATAAAAAATCAAAAGCATTTATTAAAAAACTGCTTTGAAAATATAATACGACTTCATTAAGCTTTCATATAGACTGACTTGGTTTGCAAAATGTCCGTTTATTTGTTTATTTCTGCTTAAGCTTATTTCTAATGGTGTCCTCTTTTAAATTTTTGAAAATGTCCGGTTTAAAATTAAGAGTGTCCAGTTTAAAGTGAGGATGGTGTTATCGGCTTCTAGGCATCGTAGCAATAATTGATGCATGTCGCGAATGTAGACAGCATTGAGAGGTGGGCGCGCGAGCCAATCGGGGTAGCGCACATTCACGCCTTTTCTGAGTGGCGTGCCTATTCGATACAGTTGTTGGCAGACGTATTCTAACCTCCCAATGCTGCCCACATTCGCGATTCGATCCGAGGGTTTATCTGGCTGCGTAACTCTACGCTATGTTCATTTTAAAAACTCTAAGTAAGTGACGACCAATCAGTTAGAGAAATTACGGGAAACGCTTCAAGAACGCACGGCGCAATCTCCAGAGTGTCAAGATATGTACCAGACGATATTCGCCTTATTGGGCTTTGATGTAAGCTGTAAAGCTTTTCTGTAGCTAACCCGGATAAGAGTTTTGTGAACAAACGGTTTATTTTACGTTCGCTCCTCGCAATGCTGCCCACATTCGCGACCGGAACCAAGAATCTAGAGATCTTTCAAATTTGCTAATTCGTTTTCAGTTCATGTTTAGAAAAGGATCAGTTTATTTCGTGAGAACAGAAATGAGGTCCATTAACATAGGCTCGATGTTTATAATTCGAATTTGTCACGGACTGGGCGGATCTAAATTTCAAATTTTCACTCAAATATTGAATATTGAAAAAAAGGCCCCGTGAGCCAATTTCAGTGTAAATGTGGAACTTCACGGCCACGTTCTTTCTTTACAACTCAGAAGAAATGCCCTAAAAGTGCAGCTTAAAGCGCAGGCTGATTAGAATCGATTCGTGTATGAACTGGTTCACGGTCTGATCTCATCGGTCGGTCTGCCGGTGTTTCTGTTTGAGCGGCGAAACGCGTTTATTTGACGAATGTGACGGCTGTGGTGCGCCTTCGCCTTCTGTCGCTAATAGACGTCGAAGATGCCAGATACCTTCTTATCGCTCGTTTTAGCTCTTCAGTATTTTTCCCTTTGTTAGATGCTTTAAAAAAGCTCAACTTATTTGTATTAAATAAATACTTTGTAGGCATTATCCCGTAAAAACTGCGCCAAAAAGTAGGGAGCACCGTCTACTCCCGTGACTTTCTCTTTGTCTTCTGTTGTTGTTTTCTGTTTTTCTACTATTTTGCTAAAAATGCATGAGCATTGAAAAAGATCTCCAGTAATAGCTGCTAGAGTGCGCCATGTATTCAGCATATTCTTGGGTTCAGGGTTAAGTGGTTCCACCAGCAGTCTGCGCTGTCGTTAGTCCCCATTTGTACTTCTGACCGAGCGATGTGATGGCATGTATGGTGTCCAAATCGATCGATTGCATTGCTCAATCAATCGTTCGGCGTCGAACTTTAAACGGGGCCCTAGCCCTAGTATATACTTGCGTCGCTGGGCGGCGCGGCATCGCATCATGGTCGGTATAGATATCGACCGGGCGGCGCGAAAAGATGACATCTATGGCGATAATGGTGCCGCTCCGCGTGGCGACGCAAGTATAAACTAGCGCTTAGACCACCAGTCGGAGATGCTCGGCCCCCGAAATCGATAGTAATCGATCGATTTTGGTAACTGTTTACCGAGTCTGGCTGCTTTTGTAAGATTCATAGATCCATATAAGACCGTCGCCTAACACAATGTACTCCATGCAAAACAGATGATATCGATCGGTATTGATTGACAGAAAGATGTTGGTGTCCTAGTCGTAGATATTAGAAGCATTAGGAGGTGGAAACATGCCAGTCACTGAGGCCGCATTGAGTGGACGTGTCACTTGGAGAAGACGTAAACGGTAGTTACCCTGTACGTGTGTTTAGTCGGCTGATTGGTTATGAGCGGCTTGGGCTTCCAACCTTTTAATGCTGACCACATTCTCGACATTGACACATTCTCGAACTTTTCAATGCTGGCCACATTCTCGACATGGAACGATATTGGCCACTTACTGTGAACTTGCTTTTGCTCCGCTTTGGGTTCTCACCATTAAACAGGCTATATCGATCGATATTGATTAGTCGGTCGATACTATCTACTTATCGTGAACTTCTGCTTCTGCACCTTTGCATCATCAAATAGGTAATATCGATAGGTATTGATTGGTTGATCGATATTGTCTACCTATCATGAATCTGTTTCCACTCATTCTTCGAGTTCACCTGGATCATCTGTGTCACCTGCCGTTCCAGTCCCATTGATCATCGAGTTGCTAGAGTGGGCGCCAGCAGCGTCTCCATTCGTAACTGTCGCGTGCCAGAGTGCTCCAGTGGATTCACCTCACTCGAGGGGCACGACGAGCGCCGTGTCGTTCGTTCAGGGCTTTTACGAAGAAATCCGACCAGAGTGTTAGTGGGCGTCCTGATGTTTTCTTGGCATCGCGCGGAATCCAGTCGCTATCGTTCAGCGGTGTCTGCGGCCCACCTAATTTTTGACACCTTGGCCCATGCAACAGCGTTCCTTTTCGAACGTCCCTCGATACTCCGGAGACCTTCTTTCTTCTTTGAGTTCACATTATCAAATAGCTAATATCGATCGGTATTGATTGGTCGATCGATATTGTCTACTTATTGCCTCTCCTGCTTTCGCCCCTCCCCTTGTGTTCACATCAAGAAGGTCATATCAGTCGGTGTTGCCTAATTATCAAGAGTCTGATTCTGCTCCTTTTTTGGCTCCACGTTATCAAATAGGTAATATCGATCGGTATTGATTGGTTATTCAAAATAGTCTTTTTATCGTCTAGCCTGCTATTGCCTCCTCCTCTTTGCTTTCACTTCATTCTCGCGAAATTCAATAAAATCGATCGGTTTTATGACTCGCTTTGTATGATGTGTAGCGGCTACTAGTTTCGATCGGACGAACGCACGGACGCAAGGACAGAATGACTCCTTCGCATGCAATAGGATATCGGTGGTGCGCCAACTGCTTGTGGTAGTGCAGTCATAGGAAATTACTGGCACCTGCGCTCGTCTCCAGCTTCTTGGTTCGAGAACCCCGCCCTGGCCAACCAAGCCTTTCATCTCTCTGGGGTCGATGAGTTGGTCAGTACTGTAAACCAGAGATTCAGTACAACCCGGTTATAGCTAAACAAGGTTAAAGGACTCTATGTATCCAGTCGTCATGAGACGAATGTCAGGTGGCCGGCCGGTTGATCAGTGGTGATGTGGTCTTCGATCATGCCCCGTGGGCTGTCTGGAGCGATGGTGGCCGCTGATCTCACCGAATGCCCCGAATTTTCGTCGTCACCTCCATCGATTCGGAGAGCGTGACGGATAACGGGGCACCTGCGTCGCCCGTCCTCTTAGCCTGATTCGCTACGCGTTTTTCTTCGATTTTCGATGAGAATTCCTCACATTGACCTGATTTTAACGGTGCCGTGCCCGACTGATTTTCCTCTAGAACATCGAATAAAAGACTCTTAGGCCTTGTTCTGGTCTGTTGTCTTAGAAATAAGGGCGCAATAGGATTTGGAGAGGGGGGGGGGGTGCATCCTTTTGACCATGATTTTTTCTTGGTTTTTTTTTTTCTTCACACTAAAGCTCACTTCTCTCACAATCCTAGTGTGGAGGTGGACCTCCGCTAGGAAGTCGTAGTATTCTATCCCGCTGCAGGTGTTGATTGAAAACCTCAAGCTTACAAGGTGCTGCAACCCTTATACTCGTGCTCCGCCGAAAAAAGCTACGTTTCTCTTGCCGAAGCGCTATAACTTATTTGCTTATGTGCCTGAATGGAGTTCGCGTTTATTTTGACCGTTTGATCACTGCATCGTAAATAAAGGGAATGATTTTATGAATAGAATTTGGTAATTTCTTTACTCGACCGTATGACCGCTTTCAAAAATAAATTCGTCTCCTCCATTCTTTTTTCTAGAGATTCCCTGTGGCATAGACGTGATGGTGAAGGCTTCTCTTGACTGTTTAATCACCTGACTGTTTCGTAAAACGAACGAGTACTTAGTTGAATAGAATTTATTTAGATCGTATTATGGAGTGTGAAAGCCTCTCCAAAGTTTTAAGAAATGAAGACGAAATCACTTCAGAATCGAAATGTTGATATTGTTGATGTTTTCGCAATGCGCAATAATGTGCAGTGATAAATAAATAAATGAATAAATAGTGCCAATCGATGCGTATCTGATTTCTTGTTTATTTAGCCTTTTGAAATGGGACGATGACGTAAACATATGGACCTCTGCGCTGTCACGTTAGCTAAGGCACGAGATCAATCAGCCCAGTCCTGCCCTGGCCACCCGCCTATCTACTGGGTGGGGCTTTGCCCTGGAGTGGACAATTTCGATTGATGACGGATGGTTGACGGATATTATTTACTTGTATTCAATTCTTCTCACCAGCCGTTATATTCGCGTGGGTTGCACCGCAACCATTAATGGTAATCGAGGTATCGATCGATATCGATCATCGTCATTTCCCCTCTCGAAAAGCTGTCCAGCGGTCGTCATGCGTTTACGGTTTCTTTGGTAATGATCGGTTGGCTGTTTTTTTTATTAATACATAGATACGCTTTGAACCCCGTCCAGCAGTTATTTTTGCGCGGATGCACATAGAGACGAGCTATGTTTTGAATAAAAGTAGAATGTTTAGCCTGTAGCGCATAGTAGCGCAGTAGGAGGAGGCGCCGGCTGACGCGTGCACCCGATTCCACGTTTTTGGTTTGGATTTCCCGCCCAGGTCATTCAACCCTTTAATATTTCCGTGGAAGATGAATCGGTATCAGACCTGTCTGCGGGGATGAAGCGCTGACTCATCCATCAGCTGGCCCTACTAATCATTGTACGGGCCAGAGACATTCAAATTTCATCCACGATAGCCAGTAGGAGTAGAATCCGTGGCGCATTCTAAAGCGCTTGTTTGATTAACACTGTCGTTTATGCTTTCAATCGTTTATTTAATTTTTCTCATCAGCTCATTAATCGTATTCGCATGACTCGTACCTCAAGCATTAAGGAAAACGAGCCATTGATCGGTATTGATTAGCATTGCGTGGATGGATGTGCAGACGGACTAAGTTTAGGATGTCTAAGCTTTATTTTTAATTTTAATTTTCAATTTTTAATTTTTATTAAATTAGTGGTGGACAAAATTTTCGGCTTAATATAACGGAAGTGCCAATAAAGCAGTATTATACAATGAATAGTGTAGCACATTAAATTAAAATTAATAAAATAATCAAAATATGTTTATAAATAAAAAATATAAATGTATTTATAAATAAAAATAAAAATACCCATAGTAGACTTTTAATAAAAGTTAACTGCAATGAAAGCTATCCAAAAATAAATAAATAAAGTTTATGAAATAGGTTGAATAAATAAATAAATCTCCAAAGCCCTACAAGTGTATTTATAAATAAAGATATAAATATAATTAAATTTTAGTGGGTTTCAGTAGAATAAAAGCTATTTAAAAATGCCATTTTAAAATAAAATAATTTGCCATTTTAAAATAAATATAAAATATTAAAGTTAATAAAATAATTTAAATAAATAATCTCCAAACACCTATAAATATATCTGCAAATAAAGGTATAGATATAATAGAGTTCTTGCAAAATTAGCTACAGTAAAGCGAACTAAGAAACAGAAAACCTAAATATAAAATAAAAATAAAATAAAATAGATAATGATATGAAATTAAAATGTTAGCTAATACCATATTTTCTGTTTATTCGTCCAGTTTATGTTTTTTTTTTTAATTCATCGTTTTTATTCGTTTATAACCTAGCTTGAAGACCAATTTTATTTACTGATTTTTCAAAATCAATTTCTAAGGCCCTGTAGTGTTTTGTGTACTTTCCACCTATGCTTCGACCTACACTAGCGAGTTTTTAGGAAAATTTCAGTAAATATCCATCCTGCTTCCTAGTGAGCAGTTAGACACCAGTTGGATTTCTCTTCAAGCGAACAACTTTCAAGGAAAATCTTTGGATCAGTAAACAGATGACGTGATATCCTCCAAGTTTTTTCGTCCATCGACCAGAGATCTTTGTGTACGTGTTTTGGCCGTCGCAAATTTGATTTAGGCTCATGCGGACCCCATCTTGCCATGCCGCGTTCTCGCCATTGCCATCTCTGCCTCCGATCGAAACCTAAATAAAACCCTTCGATTCCTTTGGCCTAGGCGGTCGCTATGGCTTCCCTCAATGTCCAGCGATAGTATGGCCTGTTCGGTGGGTACCTGTCGTTGGTTCCAGCCGGAAAGATTTTGATTTGCTCTTCGTTCTAGTTTGAAGAATGAGGTCTGGCGTTAAAATCCAGTCTCGCGGAAAGGTTTTTTTCCATAGCATAATCTTCTTTACGTCTCTATTCTAGTTCTGAGGCTTCCCACCCCTTAAGTTTTCTAAAGGACTTTCAAAGTTGAAAAAAGACAAAAATTCAAATCTCAAGGCGAGAAGTGGTGTTGACACTCGAGCTTTCCCTCGGACAGATAACCTCACACGGTAAACAAATACGTCAACAGCGCTGTAAAACTGACGTAAATACTCAGCTGATTGGCACGCATGTAGCTCCACATCGCTCGCTCGTCACAACGACTGGCCGAAGTTTATCTCCGAAATTCGATCGTTTGTTTGATTTCGGAGATGGTTAGGTTTCATCGGACATCGAAGGTCTCATTAGTGCCGTCCGAGATTCCCCTCGTCTGGCCTTCGCAAAGTACTGATGACGGTCTACTTCCTTTAGTTACTTTATCAGATAGCCGTTGCTTAATATGTTGAAAATGACATAAAAATTCAAAATCGGATTCTTCTGGTGTGCGCCATGCATTCCTATTTTGCTTAGCTTTCGTCTTATTGAGCATTTGGTGTCCGTAGTGTTCTGTGCGCAGGGAGCACAGCGGATTCGTGCCCTCTGCTGCTCATGTGATGCAGTAGGAAGAGGCGCCGGCTGTCGCATATGTCATGCCTTGTATCGATTCAAGGTTCGTCTCCCACCAGCCGTCCAACCATTTATTCACTCCTTTAACTATGAATTGCCCGAGATTCGTTTTATGGAACGAATACACGTTTAAATCCCCTGCATTCTACCCCGCAGAAGTAGAATGCGTGGCTCATCTTACATAGGGATGGAATAGTGTCGGCTTTTACTATTTATCCTTTATATTGCCATTGTATTATTGATTTATCTATTAACTTATGCAAAAAAGTGCGCCATTCAAAAAAAGACGTGATTTTAAAAATAGGCCTAACAGAACGGCAGAACCATTGTACTATATTACTACTGCTAGTTCATTCCTTCATCTATCATATTACTCAATTTGTTTTCATTTGTTTGAGTTAATAATTTAATTAATTTGTATATATTTTGTTTTTCCACCTATTTAATTTTTTAAATTATTAGTTTATGAATGCATTAGTTTGTCTTTATTTATCTGTTCACCTATTTATCCATTTGTTTGTTTATCTATTTATTTATTTATTTATTCGTTTGTTATCCACTTTGTATTTAATTAATTTATTAATTTGTTGTTTATTTGGTAATTTCTTCAGTTTTTTATAGGCTTACCAATTGTGCATTATCTAAGTACATAATTTATTTGCATAATATTGTTTATCCGCCTTTTTTGTTTAATTATTATTTTTTGCTTGATTATTAATTTATGAACGCATTAATTCCTCCTTATTTATTAGTTTACCTTTTTATCTATTTATTTATCTATAGATTATTTATATTATTTATCCATTTATTTATTTACGCATTTGTCTATTTACCTATTCGTTTGTTTATCCACTTTGTATTTTGTTAATTTATTAATTTGCTTGTTTATATAGTTATTTGTTTAGTTTCTTATGAGCTGACTTATTTTATCATTCATCAGTCTTGTCGCTTACATATTTTCTCATTTATTGTTTATTATTATTTTTTATATGTTATCTATTTGCTCCTATTTATTATTTACATACTTATTTACGTTATTACTTATTGCTTACTTAGTTATATATTTATCCGCTTATATACCTCTTTGTTGTAATCATTGATTATTATTTCAATTATTTGTTTTTTTACACCTATTTGTTTGGTTATTTATCGATCACGTCGACTATTTGTTGGCTTATATATGTGTTTGTTCATCTATTTACTAAATTTGTTACTTGGATCATTAACGTATTTTGTATTGTTTATTGTTTATTTTTTGTATAGCGCAGTTGGAGGAGGTGCCGACTGTCGGATGCACCCGATACCAGGTTCCTGGTTCGGAATTTCCGCCCAGGCCAACCGAGCCTTCCATTGCTCCGAGGTCGGTGAATTGGTACCAGAACAAGGCGCTGACTTATTCATCGGCTGGCCACCGCAATTCATTGTATGGGCCACATACGCATGCAAGTTGTCTCAACCTAGAAGGTGCTGAGTATAGCCCTTCCCTATCTTCATCCTTATCGTAGTCAATAGGATTCCTGCATAGTGCAAGCCATCGGCCACAGTCAGGTTTATATAGATGCGTTGAAACGGGAATGTTTTCGCCTTGAACGCCCGCCACGCGAGATGATCTGCTCGTTAAAGCGGGTTGGCCGATTTATCCGAGTCGTCACGGGTTTAGCATAATATAGAGGTCGCTGAGTGACGACCGTTGGACTGTCAACTGTGCACTCCTCCTCGCAGCCGATTTCTCCGAGATAGTGGTGTTGATTTCATTTTGAATGGGGTTTATTAATTAACCAGTCAGCGCAAGCCTGGAGATGGGAATCCACAGTGTGTTTCTTCAAGACTTGGCAGTTTTACCCAGTCAAAGCTGGTTCAAGTCTCCTTCTGCAGAAGTCTGTATATAGTTTGTGCTTAGCTTTTTATCTTCAAAATTTTCAGACAAATCCCTGGCTTTTGTGGAGAAAAATGAACGTAGACTTTTCGTTTCTGGACTTAATTAGCGCTAATTAGTCTTTTTGGGATCCATCCTAGTTGGAAGAGGGTATTCGCTAGAAAAGCGGAACATATGTAAACAGTGTCGGCCTTCCCGGCTGGGAAACTCCGATCAGAGACCCTCTTGTAAGGCAGTTCACGGTATTTTCTTTATGAACTAATTTTTTAGCGTCGTTGTCAAAGATTTAGGCCTCCTCCCACTAGGAGAGCATCTCTTTTCGCTTGGTTTTCGACTTATTCAAAAGTTTATTTAATGACTGATCTACCAGTTAGAACTTACTAACTCATTTACTTCTCCAGTTATTTACATATTTAAATACCTAAATAAATTTGTTATATTTATTTTAGCAAACTGCTTTTCATATTTGAATAAAATTGTTATGCTAAATTTGTTATGCTTATTTTCGCCAACTATTTTCATATCTAAAAAAAATAAATTTGCTTATTCATCTACTCATCTAATTGTTTATTTATCAACTTACTAATCTTTTTATTTAATAGTTTATTTATTCGTTTAGATATTTTTTTATTAACTTGTTATTATCTTGCCTATCTGCTTACTAAATTAGCTAAAAGCTTATTTATTCTGTTTTTTATCGCTTATTTATTAATTTGTTGAGTTTTACATATTTATCCCTTGGCTTATTTTATTTATTCATTTTTTATTATTTTTTATGGTCTCTTTTATCGCTCATCTATTCATCGTCTGCTTGTATGGTCATGCACTGTTTTTTTTCGTCATTTAATCATTTTTTCAGTCTCTCATACATGGGCTTATTTATAAATCTACCCCATCGCTTATTTATTTGGTTGTTTATTCCTTTATCTGTTCGTCGATTCAGTAGGCTGTTTACTCATTTACCTATCAGTTAGCTCATTTGTTCGTTTATGTATTGACTTGTCAATTTATTTTTGTTTGTTTTCTTTAGCTCAAAAATAAAAATAAAATAATTTTATTTACCGACGTAGTTGCGGACAATAATTAACGCTAGTGTTCATCCTTTCTACTTGTATACGTCCACCATGTTACGAATTAACATAAATATGCTTCAAGGCGGGCAAGGAACGATAATTCACATGCAAGGAATGCGCCACGCTTTTCGATCCTTGGAGATCTGTGAAGGCAGCTGAGAGCGCGTTTCGTGTAGTCCACTCGCTAAGCGCTATGTTTCGCCACTAACGGTTTCGCTTAGCGTTTGGCGAGAATACGGCTTGTCATTCGTTCGCCGTTTAACGTCTCCTCCTGTTTTTAATGCGATGTTTCGCGTTTTTTTTTCGTATCGATTCAATGACGCAGCCTGTTCGGGACTAGTCAACCACGTCGACTCGTCGTAGTGGGAGCACTTTGCGCCCGTTCTTCGTACTAATTTTCTAGCTTTGCAAAAATTAGCTATATTTTTGCCCCTCAAAATTAAAAAAATAAAGAAGGATACCTGGATTGCAGCGTTAAAGCAGTCGCACGACCCTCCGGTATTTCGTTTTCATGGGTAGTTGTAATGGGAAAAACAACGACTGTTTCCCAGAATAGGTCGTTCGGATTGTACATGACCCGAACTCGTACTTTACTAGGTCAGGGTTTCCCAATCGAGCCGCCTGTTCATCTCAAGTGGGGAGTAATTTGGTCTGTGTGGATCTTTGGAAGTTTGGGCTAACAGTCAGCAAATAGCAAACAACATCATCCGGCAGGGCTTCCAACCTCCGAATGCTGCCCACATTCGCGACATGGGCCGATATTGCTTACTTTTCGTGAACATGCTTCTGTCCTTTTTTTCAGTTCAAATGGATCACCTGTATTACATGTCGTCCCATTGATCATCGAGTTGCTCCAGCGGGCGCCAGCAGCGACTCCATTCGTCCCTGTTGCGTGCCAGAGTTCTCCAATGGATCATCCTCTCTCGAAGGACGCGAAGAGCGTTCTGTTGCTCGTTCAGGGCTTTCACGAAGAAGTCCAACCAGTGCGTTGGTTTGGTGCACGTCCTGATGTTCTCCTTACATCCCACGGAACCCGGTCGGTGTCCAGTGGGCGTCTGCAAAACGCGTTACGTGGCCGGCCACCTAGTTTTCGACGATTTCGTCCATTCGACAGCGCCTAAAGCAATCCCACGTCTTCGGAATTTCTTCTAATCGCAAGGTCCGTGCGTTCAGATTTTTGTTGAGCGACGCCAAGTAGTGGCATTTGGACTGTCAATCACGTAAACGTGGCGACACGCCGGACGCGATCATGGCGTAATCCCATTCTATAGAAAAATATTTAAGAGAAGCGGAGAAGTATAAAAATAAAAAACGTATTACTAATACAAATAAATAATAAATAATATATGTATAAAAATAAAAATAAAAAATAAAATGAGGACCATGTACAAAGTATATAATAAACAAGTAAATATTGTATAAAATCAAGGAAAAACAACAAATGGAATAAAACTCTTATAATGTAGCAAAAATAAAATAAAATGGTAAAACAAAATAATAAAAAAGAAAAAAGGACGGCGCTACTCAATCCTTTTTGGGATGCGCCACGCATTCTACTTCTTCGCGATGTCCTGGAGGCGATTTGAATGCGTATTTGGCCATACATGTGGTGGTCAGCCGATGGACAAGTCGGCGTTTTATCCTTTCCGACAACTGTGATACCAATTCACCTATCCATGGAAGGCTTAGTTGAACGGGACAGGAAAATCTTACAGGAACCTGGAATCGGGTGCACACAACACCTGGCACCACCTCCTACTGCGCTACACCCACCCAATACAAAATAATGAAGTATAAAAAATACAAAAAAATAATATAAAGGATAAAGGTCGGCGTTATTCAATCCCTTCTGGGATGCGCCAGCGCATTCTACTTCTAGGGAATGTCGTGGAGACGACATGAATGCGTATTTGGCCACACAATGACTTGCGGTGGCCAGCCGATGAACAAGTCAGCGCTTTATCCTTCCCAAACAAGTCTGGTACCAATTCACCGACCCCGGAGGGATGGAAGGCTTGGTTGGCCTGGGCGGGAAATCCGAACCAGGAACCTGGTATCGGGTGCATGCGACAGTCATGCCTCCTCCGACTGCGCTTCACGCGCCCACAAAATAATATAAGAGATAATATATAGTAATAAATATAATATATATGCAATAATGAAATGTGATAAAATAAAATGGTTTGTGAAATATTATAAACAAATGACAAAGGAAAATAAGGTGGTGCGTGGAGGGCATGCGCATGATAGTGGACTATACTGAGGGCCTGGCGCTCGTTCATTTAATTGTAATGCGCCACGTTTTATTTTATTTTATATTTTTTTTTTATTTTCTCTGTGCTTTCCGGACAGGATGCTAGCCCACTATACCGCCAGCATTCCTGGCTACCATCCTGCCTGGAAAGAACAAAGTATGGGTACGGTCAGCCTATCCCGGTGCCAGAATGTTGGTGTAAGAGCTTTCTCCACAAAATTGTGGTACGTGCTCACTGCACCAAAATGGATCTATTGCACGGTTTCTCCCTGGACTCGGCGCCCACTGCCACTGCTCCACCCACGTATTGCTCTTCAATCCATTGTAGAGATATTGATTGGTTCATTGTCTCCGTGTCGCTTTTCCAGTGGATAATTTCTATTCTTGCCGAGTTGCAGATATGTGGATGGGATGACGGAGGCGCTACGACTTGCCGGAATGACAGTGATGTGCGAGGGAAAAGATCAGCCGGAATTTGTGTGAGTGTGACCAGAGTTTTAGAGAATGGCATCACCACGATCTATAGCCTCTGCCGTTTTGCAATGGAGCGTTGGAAGGAAGGAAGTTTTCTCTTCGTAAAGGCCTGTACTTCAATCAATCACCGCCTTTTCGCACGCTTTTTTCGAGCCGTTTTTCCTGGCAAAGCAATTGGCGCTGTCACGTATCGCTGATTGACCTGGGTTTTGTGACAATCGGCGCCTCCTCCAGCTGCGCTAACACGCTGCCATTAGCAAATGATATTCTGTGTTGACCATATACGCCCAGCTCACTCTTCCTGGCTGCAGGATAAGATGCTACATTTTTTATGGCTAAGAAGCGTTGCGTTTAGCGTTTTAATATTTCATAGTTTAGAAACGATGTGTCGCCATGCTCGCCACGAGGCGAGGAGCTCGTGCAAATGCGGCAAGAACTGGAGTGAGTCCAAATATTTAACAGGTTTTTATATGTATTTCATACTTTATTTTCATCTAAAAGCAAAAATATCGGTCATCGCTTCGGGCTTTTATGGGAGCTGTTAGACAGATGAATAGACCTGCGATTAAAGCTCTTGTTCCATACCGGACTTGAGCCCGCATCCCTACTTTCCGGGCAGAATGTTAGCCTATTACACCAACGGCGTGGTTTGGCCGAACGCAACATACGCGATATCCTCGTAGCAATGGTCTATCAGCGCTCATTCGTGATGTTGGAATGAGTGGGCCGCTGGTGTCAGCATGGAGCCGGTTGAGTGTTAAGCCGAAGGGCTTACTAGAAGAAGCGTTCTGAGTTTCTGGACGCTTTAGGCGTCAAAAATTGATTTTGTTTTTTAGCTTTGAGGCAACAGTGTTTAGATTACAGGTGCGCCATAAATACGGTCACTTTTTTCGCGCGTCATTTTTTGTATTTTTTGTGAACGTTTTTATGTTTCCATTGTTTCTTCGGATTCTACGTGTCATCTTATCCGTATATACTGTTTTTTTTGGGAGGGCGGGTGTAGCGCAGTCGGAGGAGGCGCGACTGTCGCCTGCACCCGATACCAGGTTCCTGGTTCGGATTTCCCGCCCAGGCCAACCAAGCCTTCCATCCCTCCGGGGTCGGTGAATTGGTACCAGACTCGTCTGGGAAGGATGAAGCGCTGACTTGTTCATCGGCTGGCCACCGCAAGTCATTGTATGGCCAAATACGCATTCATGTCGCCTCCACGACATCCCGTAGAAGTAGAATGCGCTGGCGCATCCCAAAAGGGATTGAGTAACGCCGTCCTTTATCCTTTATCCTTTACTGTTTTTTGCATCTCCGCACTTATTCTATCAGAAATGGTAAAGTCTTGTTGTCAAAGAGGCGCAATCTTGGATCTGAGAAGAGCAGGATTTTCTGTTCACAACATCGCTCGTCTGCTGAAGCAGCACAAGACAGTCTATGGCTGTGTGAAACGTAACTCTCTCGTTGATCGTTCCCGACCTGGCTGCCCGGTAGCCGTAGCTACGAGCAGTCTTTGAAAAATCGTGAAAGAACAAATTCAAGTGGAATCCAGGCCGCAGCATGAGAAAGATGGCATCCGAGCTCAACGTATCGGCTACGACGATGAAGCGAGTTGCTAAGAATGAACTTGGACTATACCCCTACAAGTTCCGTCAACTGCACGGACAAACGCCTGCACAGATGGAAGGAAGAAGAAAAAATATCCAAGACTCCTCGAGCGGCACGACCACTGCACGACGCTCTTCACTGATAAGAAACTTTTCTCAATTGAGCAGCATTTTGACCGCCGAAACTCGCGGTTATTGGCTGAAAGTGGTGAGGATGCAGACACCGTTAACAGAAACTCTCATGTAGCTTCCCTGATGGTTTGGGCCGGAGTTCGCGCCACAGGACGGACACGATTGGTTTTCGTTGAAAAAGGATCCGAGGTCAACACCGATGTGTACGTGAACGACATTGTGATGAAGGAGTCGATTCCCTGGGCTCAAGAACACGCTGGAAATATAACATGGACTTTTCAACAGAACGGCTCACCCGCTCATAAATCCAAGAAGACTTAGGAGTGGTGCGTAAGGAATCTCCCCAACTTCATTCCTGCTTCTAAATGGCCGACAAACTCGTAAGATTTGAATGTTATGGATTACTGCGTTGGTTTATTCTAGAGGGAGAAGCCTGCGCTAGAGGTCGCACTACGATTCGAGGATTGAAATCTTCAAGGGAAATAGCATGGAAGGAAATTCCTCAAGCAACCTTGCGTGCCGCTGTTGAGTCCTACCCTAATGGTCTGAAGGTTGTCATTCGGACCAAGAAAGAAAGGTCATATTAGATGATTTCCATTTTGCGTATTAACTAGATTGTTAGTAAAATGATGAGGAAGTTTCGCTATTCCCTGACAAATTCCTTGTGAGAAATTCGCTTTTTTGAGTGACCATATTTATGGCGCACCCTGTAGAGTAGTCCGAAGCACTTAAAACTTTCAGTGGAATGTTTTATTCAGGGCTGCTCGTCGATCCATAGCCGAAAAGGACGAGAAGATGTGTCGGTTAACTCGGATACAGGACACGGTCGATGCTGAAGTTCAGGAGCTCACCGAGAAGCTGTTTCAGGTCGACATATCAATTATTGATTAACCGAACTCTTCTTTTTCGCATCTTTCAGCTGGAATTAATACAAAAGCGCGTTCAGCTTTAAGCTGCCGGTCGATAACAAATCAATAAGATAACGATTTTTAAGGAGGCCTATCGAATGGTGAACTACGCGGAGGAGCGACGAGAGCGGTCCGAGAGGCTCCTGAACGAGTCCAGGTTGCAGGTATGACTGATTCGGATCAATAGCTGTGTTTTCCGTGAGAGGTCTGGAAGGTCAGAGGAAGGCAAAAAGCATGGCTTATCCCTTGAATTGGTCCAGTACATCGAAAGTCACCTTCAGCAGTTTGGCTTCAACTGTGCATATATTCAAGGAACGATACTTCTTTAAACGGCCTATCTGAAACGAAGCGGCTTTTGTTTACTTTCATGTTTATGTTTATGTTTACTCCAAATTTAGGTGGAGGTTCTTACGGCCGAAGTGGCGGCATTGAAACTCCTGGTTCAAACGCCCGGCATGGGGCAGAATCACTTCCAGCACACGTCACCTGAGCACAAGTCGGCCCTGGCGAAGCTCTTCAGCTCATGTAGGTGTCCATGGCGGGGTTTATACTTCATTCCTCTGGCGACGAGGCGAAAGCTATAAGTATCGATTACTGCGCCGTCTAATCGATATTGATAGCTTTCATAACGCGCACCACCAGCGTCAGAAGTTTAGATCACTTCTGATTTAAGATCTTTAAGGCATTAATTAGCGTGCTGTTCCAGCCTCGGCGAGACGTTCCAGCTCATCCGGTGCAGCTCATCGAAAGTCGTCCACTATGCCGCCGACAACCGCTTACATGGCCCGGGAGAAGGAACGAGAGAACGAGCAGAAGCAGGCCGAGGCCGTGGAGGAGGTACGGCTGCAAATGTCCGGTTTAACGCTGATTTTTACGGTTAGGTTGGATTTCGAAACAAAAAAAAACTGTAGTAGTCGTTAATATGGCCTACATGTGGAGGCGAAAACGCACCAGCCAATCACAACACTCAGACCGAACGCGTGCCAGCCATCAGGGCATGGCACACGTCACTTCCATGCGACGTGCTCTCTCGATGCGGCCTAATTGCTCAGATCCCACCCTCCCCCCATGTAGGCCGTATTATCGACTAGTACCGCATGCAAATTTACTTTATAGGGATGAGATCTTTTCAACACACAATTCTGAAGACAAAACACGAAGTCGCTTCAGCTGAATCCGATTCTGAAACAAAATTGGTGCTTGTCGTTAATGTGACCTACATGGGGAGACGCAAACGTGTCTGCCAATCGCAACGAATCGGAGCTTCAACCGAATACGCGCTAGCTAATCACGGCATGACAAACCTCATCTTTGAGGATACTATTCCACGATGCGGCATGATTGTTCTTTTGCGCCCCACCTCACCGTGTAGGCCACACTAGCGACTACTACTGGGTTTCCACCTACCGTCAACGACTGGTACCATATGAAACGTTTGCTTTCTAGAGATCGGATCTTTTTGACCTACAATCTCGAAGGCAAATCATGAGGTTACTTCAGGTGGATCCGGTTTTGAAGCAAAAAATGTACTAGTCGTTAATATAGTCTACATTTGGAACGGAATCACGTCAGCCAGTCGCAGCCAATCAGAGCTCCGATCGAACGCGCACCAGCCAATCATCGCCGTGTCACATAGGAGCGGCATATGCCATCCCTGTACGACACGCTTGCACGGTGCGGTCTTATTGGTCTGATGTATCCCACCTCCTCATGTAGGCCACACTAACGACTAGAACTGGATAAAGCGTATACTTTGCAGGGAGCAGATCTCTTGAACCTTCAATTTCGCAGACAAACCATGAGGTCACTTCAGGTGGACTCAATGTTGAAATGTGACCTACATGGGAAGACGCGCATTCGTCTGCTAACCGCAACCAATAGGAGACTCGACGAACACACGTCAGCCAATCATTACTAACTTCATCTCTTGGGATACCATTGCACGATGCAGTGTGATTGGTGCGCCCCACCTCACCGTGTAGGCCACATTAACGACTAGTACCGTATGAATCATTTGCTTACTTGGGAAAAGATCTTTTTGGCCTACAATTTCGATAACAAACCACGAGGTTAGTTCAGGTGGATCTGATTTCAAAATAAAATATGGCACTAGTCGTTACTGTGGCCTACATGGGGAAGCGGGACCGGATCAGGCAATCACAAACAATCAGAACAAGAATCGAACGCGAGCCAAACAATCAGGGCAGGACACGACTGCTCGATGAGGCATTATTGGTCTGATGCGTTCCCACTTCCCCATGTAGGCCACATTAACGACTAGTACGGGATGAAACTTTTGCTTCCGAGGGACCAGATCTTTCTGACACTCAGTTTCGAGTCAAAGCATGTGGTTGCTTCAATTGGATCCTATTTCGAAACAAAAACGACACTAGTCGATAATGTGGCCTACACGGGTGGGGCGGGAACGTAACAATTCCAACCAATCAGTGCATCAATCGAATCAATCAAGGCACGGCGCATCTGCTCGATGCGGCCTTATTGGTCTGATGCATTCCCATCCACTCCCCAGTGGGCCGCGTTGACGACTAGTACCGTAGGAAACATTTGCTGTCTAGGGACCAGATCTTTTTGACCCACAATTCCAAGGCAAAGCATACAGTAATTTCAGGTGGATCCGATACTGATGTTCGAGTTCACTTCATGGCGTGATGCCGGGCATCCGTTCGCTCATCACCCGTTCATGGATCGAGTGAACAGCGAGGAGATCACGCCCTGTATGCTCTTCAACGCCAAGGAGGTGTGTTCTGGTGCAGTGGCAACGAGCGCCGATAGCCATCAGCCTTCCAGTCGACTTAGGTTCAGTTCCGTATCCAGGCAAAAAGACCGCTTTCTCGATTTTGGTCCCATCATAGGCTGTCTGTGGATGTTTTTGTGTTCTGTTGTCGTCATCGCAAGAAGCGAAACCTAATTAACGGCAGGCGCCGATGACGGAAGTGTGGGTAATTAAGGCGGCTGCAGCGGTCCTGCAAGAAAGGCTGAGCTTCTAGCGGAATTCTGCAGTGAGGAACGGCTGGAGGAACCTACTATAGTTGGCTTTGGGGACGTTTTTGTCTCCGCTGTGCTTTGAAATATTCCAGATGCGAGTAAATTTCGTAATTTTGGTCCTTGTCGCGAATGTGGGCAGCAAGCGGAGGTGGGCACGCACCAGTCCAATCAGGCTCTAGTAGACGTGTCACCTGAAGGAGCATGTCGGTGCTCTGATTGAGTGAAATTTGCCCCTCCCCGTGTAAGGCATATTAACGACCAGTACCAACAAACAAAGGAATAATTGATAGATTCCCGATTGGCATGCGCCCCAAATTTTACTCCTATCACCAATTGCTAAGCCTTCTAAGGATAAGGTAAACGGTACCGGTCGTTAATATGGCCAGAAATGAAGCTACACCTTATCTCTCATCTCCCCATAGTACACGCTGGACTCATGTACCCAGACAAAAACAAGGGGTTTCGAGCGGTACCGATCTTTAATTTGGCCTGGGCGGTACCATATTTCGAGGTATCCTTTCACACATTCATGTAGCATCCCGTGCCTCACTGAGATTGGCAATCTGATACCAGGTTTACTTTTGTGTTGTGTATCCCAATCCTGAGCCTCTGGTGGCTAAATGTTCTAGTTGTTAATGTGGCCTACATGCTAGTAGGAGGTGCCGTTGCGAAGAGCACGTTTTCCCTCCAGAAATAGGTAGTTTCAAGCGGCACTAATCGCTAATTTGGCCGGGATGGGCGTACACTGATTGGCTGGCGCATGTTTGGTGCTCTGATTGGTTGTGATTGGATTAGCGGCATTGGCGCGTTCTTGAGTCCGTGGGAAGGCCAGATTAACGACCAGTTCCAGCTAAAAGGCTCAATAATGGCGTTAATCGATTGGAACGCGCCACATGTTTTACTTCTGCAGCATGAAGGTGCATTAACTTGCGGAGACCTGCCGATTGGAGTAAGGAAGGATTGATTGATCTGTCCAGATTCCGAACCAAGACCTCGATTTGGAGCATAAGTGACATCGACTGCACTTCCACGACCCCGAAATAGGCCATTCATGTTGCCTCCTAGATGTCCCTTAAAAATAGAATGCGTGGCGCATTCTTCGAAAGAATCGATTGACTCCTATCCCATCGGCCGGTCGACACAAGTCTGCTAGCAATCGACTTGAACTAGTACTAGTCTGCAATGTGGCCTGCATGGAGAGGCGCCAATTAATCTCGAGTCAATGGAGAGGAGGACGGAATATCGAATCTAAGCTATTGGAGTTCGAAATTACCCACAAATCACATCTGCTTTCCTTGCTCCGAGCTCATTAGTCGACGTACTTCCGCCTCCCATGTAGATCAGATCCCGGACCAGTGCACTTAGCCTTGGTACCCTGCTGAAGGTATTCCGGCTAGAAAGGAGAATATGGCGCGGTGAAAAAATATAAAAATAAATTCGGGACGAGATTTTGCTCCGAAATTAATTGTGTTGGGGTGGGGGTCAGTCTGCCAACATCTGGCGAGCCTAATAGACTTGTCGAGGTTTAGTTTATTCAGCTTTCCGATGCGATTCTGGACTCAATAGCTGCGAACAAGCTGGAACTCGAACCAGTGCACGAGGACAAGCCCCACATAATGTAGGTTTTTGTCCAAAAATTCCCAAAAAATTCTGTGAAATGTCGAATTTCTAGGCCTTGTGCTCTGACGAATGTCGCTCGCTTCTGTCCGTATCGAGTACGGGTGGCTGAAGATGCTCCGTGGTATCGGATCTCGCTGTTGGCTCGGAATCGGGTAAGAAACAGGGGAGAATGCTTTGAATGGAGTTGGGAGTGAGGTTAATGCTCGAGTTCTTCTGTTAGAAACCGCTGAAAGGTGTGACATAGGTGGCGCAGTTGGCGGGCGGCGCTGTTTTCATGCAGACGTACATATCGATTAGGTGCTCGAATCCGAATCGAGGCCGTCTATGCTTAAGACTAAGAGTGACTAAAAATGGCAAGTGCCGATATGTCTACTAGGCAACCTAAGGAGCACCCAAATCTAACAGTCACTTAAAAGGCTTCAACGATCTTGGGTAGAAGTTGAGTGCATGGCTGATCCAAGGATTTTCCCTGCTTTCGCTGTGAAATTCGAATCTTTCAAAAGAAATGTAGAAGTGTGCCTTCTAGATGAAGCGGAATTGCAGGGCAGTGAAAGGGCAGAAATCATCCAGGTGGTTCATCTATCTTTCTGGGATGCGCCATGCATCCAACTTCTGGGTGACTTCACGGATGTCGACCTACGTTGCGTATCGAGACTCATCTGGATGGAGAGATCATTCTATGGACGTTTTCCAACTGATTGCAGAACGATTTCGTATTTTAGCCTAGAAAAATGGCTAGACTTCGGTGTGCAATCGAACTTGCCGGTTTCGCATGCAATCGCGACCGCGGTTATTGCGCTACCCTAAACCTTCCGAAGGCACAAAATGGGTAGTTCGTTTTGCTTGATGTGGCGAATATTTTGAAAACTGGTAAAATATGCTATGGTACATTTTGGCGTTGAGACGCGGGTTGAACTACTGGACGAAAGTCGGTCACCAGTGGGCGAAAATTCGGTCACCTATAGATGAATTTCATACGTCGTTCTTCCATTGCATCGCAAGTTCACCCGCAGTTGTGCGCTAGGAGTTTCAGAATTATCACCGCCACACCTGTGTTAATTCTGAAAGTCCTAGCGTACATGCGCGTCCTTTAGGTGAGATTTATAACCAATCGATGTGCGGCACGACGCTATGGAAGCCATCAGTATCGATCGCATGCGTAGCTTAATCAATATTGGCATTTAAATGCCGTTGCGGCACCCAGCGACTGAAGTATAAATTCCTCCTTAGAGGTTTCGGAATAATTTTTGGAGGCAAGTTTGCCTTCAGTTTATGTTAGATGTGATCCATTAGTATGCAATAAAAACAAACATAAACAAACAAATAAGCCAATCAACAATTGATTCAGATCGCCGCCGTCTGCGATTACTACACGTTCATCCGCTATCTGCGAGTGGGTCTGATCAAGTCGGGTGTTCGAGACGCGTATTTCGACGTGATGCAACTTCGGAAGAATATGTGCTTGGCGAAATTGGGTCTTGGATTCGTGCCAAAGACCAATCTCAGACCCGGTTTCTAGGCCGAACCCCTTTATCTTGATCACTGCCTCTTCTCTGCACTCTCTTTTAAAAAGATTGTCGCAGAGAATACCGAAAAGAACGGTTGAGCGCTTGATTTTTTAGTAGACGGGCATTTCGCCTCCGGGGCGGGACCATGAAACGGCTAATCAGCCAATGAAAGGCTTGCAAAGGTCTTTATTGGTTGCTTAGTATTTTCCCACCAATTGGGAGGGACAGTCTGATATGTGCGAAATTGCGTAAAATGACGTGCTACTCCAGCAGCGTTACCAAAGATGCTCTACTCTACTATAATATACTATAATACAGTGGGGCAGTTTTGCACTCATTTTTCACTTCACACCCCCGAATTAGGAAATCGTCGGCTGTTTAGTCCTGTCGTTCTCCTTGGTACGATTCCGGAGCTGCTATTACAATGAGTTCCCTTCTCACTCTGAAATATGTAGTTTCCAGCGGTGCTAGTCGTTAATGTGGCCTGCACGGTGCACCTAACCAATCATGCCGCATCGAAGGAGTGTGACATCCAAAGTGGGAGGCGTGTATCGTCGCTGCCCTGATCCACTGGCACCTATTCGATGGTCATTGGATGTGACTGGCTGACCGCCCCGCATGTAGGCCACATTAACGACTAGTACTTTTCCAGACGTGACACATAGGATAACTGGCAGGAATCTTTGTGTCAGTGGTCCTCCTCCCACCTACCCATATCAAGCGATGAAGCCGATCTTTTCGACAAAATCTGCGACCATGCACCGCGACTCTTCTCCAACCCCTTCACGTCTTCCATCCGTAAATGCTCTTTCACTGTCGATTCCGAAAAATCGATAAATCAATAATTCCCTGGATACGTTAGTCATCACCTCATACATATTGTACGTATTGATAGCAATACAAAACTTTCACTTCTCCGGCCTTTGAGGCGGGCTCATTGTCCTCGTCGTGCTTATTATTTCTATCGATTTTCTCGTGCCAGGTCAGAGATGCAGGGTTTATCGCGTTTTCGTCGTCTGCACTCTGACCGTTTGCAAACGCTAGCTAATATGAACGGTGGCTTTTGATGTATAAACTCGTATGGTGCTCGATAATCTTTCAAATATGCGTAATGCACTAGACTCGATTGTTGTGTCCTTGTTAAGTATGTGAATTGATCGAAGGTGCAGGAGCGCGGAAAGTCGATAGTCAATCGAACGCTGGCGCGAAAAGTAGAGAAGCGCACCTTCGCTTTCGTGCTTTTTTTTCGTATTTTAGAATTTTCTAGCATTTCAAAGTAAATCACCCTCACAACGCTGTTGTTCAACTCGGATTCTGTGTTAGTTGTCCGGAGTATCGCCATCTCGCTGCGCTGTGTTTCACTCATGCCCAGTTGTTGTACATAGTCACCGTTTCTAGTTAACTTACTGGTCGTTCTCTACTTCTTGATCTAATAAACGTTTTTAAAGGTACGAGTCGAACGGTGTACGTGTTAGGGTGCCTTGCGGTTTTTGATATTTTTCAAATTTTATACATTTTGATCAAAGTGACCTTTACTCATCAAAATGTCGCCCATCTTTGTCGATGACTGTCCTCCATTGTTCCAGCAGGGAGTGGATGCCGTGGCGATAGAAGACCGGGGATTCCGATTCGAAAAAGTGACGAAGGTCGGATTCGAGTGCCGCTCGATTATCGTATCATTTCATTCCAGAAAACAAGCTAGCAATCGGAACAAATGGTATTCTGTTGGGGCAAGGTCTGGTGAATAGGATGGGTGGGGAATCAGTTCCCATCCTAATAGCTGGAGCTTTTGGCGGGTCACTTTTGAAGTATGCGGTTTTGCTCTGTCATGGAGGAAATAAATCTTGTAGAGTTGTGGGCGTTCAATCTGAAGAACGTTGCTGAGTTTTCGTAGCTGGTTGCGGTACACCTGATTGTTAATGGTGACACCAGAAGGCAGAAGCTCCCAGTACACACCACCACGAACATCCCAGAAAACACCCATCATCTCCTTCCTTATGTGCAGATTACCTTTGGGTACTGCTGGCGGCTTCTCTGCTGGAGTACACACATGCCTTGCTGTGTGTGACACGTACAGTACCCGCTTCTCATCTTCTGCAATAGGCGAGTCCAACCAGTCAAAACGGCGATAGCGGCATAAGTTGAAGGGACATGCATCAGCTCCTGTGGAGTACCGGTCAGGTGACAGATCATGCAGAATCCATTTGCGCATTTGCAGGACGAAACCAAGCTCTAACGACAGTAGGTTGGCTAGAGGAGATGGTCGTAGCTAAGTCACGCGTGGATTGGAACGGGTCTGCTTTGAAGGTAGCCAGTAGGGAGTAGCTGTCGACCATCGACTCGCGCCCAGACTTCGGTTGTTCGGACAACGAAAAATCCCCCAATTCAAAGCGATTCATCCAATTGTCACAGGTAGTGCACTGGGTGCATCCTGACCAAAAACACGCATAAGGTTACGGTGAGTCTTGGGTGACGCGTGTCCCAGCTGGAACTCGTAAAGAAGACAGTGAAGGAGGTAGAGTTTTCAAGATTCCACATCTTTTGAGATCAGAGGCTGGTAGATTGCCAATAAGTTGGTTTGGCATGAGCTGACCTTTGACCCTTCGCATGATCTATTGCAAAATCGATAACACGTCTCAACCAGGAAAGCCAAGTTGCAAAATCGCAAGAGCATATGAATCACCCTAATAAATCCAGTCAATTGTAGTCGATCGATGCTGATCAGTTAATTAATCGATTATTGCTATAAAATATTTCGATAACTTCTGTGCTGAACGAGGTTGTAAGCTGGGTCAGTATTTATTGAGCGGCTTAACGTTTCGACCCGTTCGTCGTCTTCGGAATCCTAAAAGTGGCCAGAGAATTCGGATGTTGCTATCTATTTGATAGCAACGTCCTGAAAATTAGCAACACTCGGAATGACTAAAGAACAAAACATATATTCCGGTAACACGAAATGTTCTCTTTCAAATGACTTATGATAATGTATGAAAACAAATAAAAAACTTCAATTTTTTCTTTTTTTGTTGATAAAATTGACAAAAATCAACACGAACAAATAAACAAAACACACAATTCGATAGAGCAAAACATTCTATTTAAAATAGAACACTGTCCAAAAAAATCAACCACTGACTAAGAGTAGTTAGAAGAATTTATTTAGCTGTTAGAAAAAAATATTTGTCTTCTAGACACTCCACTTTAATGCCCTGAAAATTAGCGAAAATCGAAATAAACAAAAAACATAACACACTTTCTATAAAGTTGCGAAAACGAACTCAACCATAAGCAGAGAAAGAGCTGTCGGATATTATTCATTTTTTGACTTTCCAATTCAATTACCTGAAAGCTGATGAAAAATCAAAGATTACTTTTTCGAAAGGAATCTAACAGTTTGCAGAAAAATCTTCAACGAAATTTAGAAATAAATGATAAAAAACTGCGGGAATCTGTTTCCAGTCTAATATAAAGTGGATCTAGACAGGATATCTAGATCTGCACAAAGGGTATCAAGCCCTCCTTACTTGCGAAGCGAGGAGAACTTGATGGGCCACTCTGGCACCCGACATAATACTGTCGCACTGCCGGGCGGTATCGACGATCAACCGAAACCGAACAACGGGCGATACCGTCGTTTAGTCGGCTTATTGGCTTCCATAGCTATTGTTGAGGACATCCAGCAGCTGCAGTGTTGGTTAGATCCCAACCCTGGCCAGAAGTCGGTGATATCGATTGATATTGATTGCTTTATCGATCGCATTTGCCTCCGTAGAAACTCTTTCAACGGTCCTCATATCCGCTCGCTTTTGGTTACGAGCTGTGAAACTGGTCCGGCGGTCACTAATTTTGCGCGGATGGATAGACGAGCGATGGATGGCAAAGTAACACTTTTGCATATGACGGGCGAAATTGCTCGAAAGCCATTTCAGCACTTCAGCGAGCAGTACAGTGCACTTGGTGTGGTTGGCAGTGTGCGTCGCGCACATTCCTGGCGAGTGGAACAGTTCGATTCAGCGGCATGCCTAACAATTCTCTTATCCTACTGGAAGCGGGTAGTTCGTTCCTTCTTTCTGTAGGATGGTCATTATACTGAAATACTATTTTCACAAATTCCTGAAAAACAGAATAACTGGCGCATACCAAAACCGATTACGAAGGGCAAAGCAACCCACCGCACTAGTCGGTAATGTGGCCTACATGGAGAGGCGGGAACTTAGTGTAACTGCAAGGCTATATATTAACTAATGACATGAAGAAGATCGCGGGCGGTGGTACTACGTTGTCGTTGGGTGATGCATGCGTATGTGGCTTCAGTAAAAGTCGTTAATGTGGCCAACATGAGGAGGCGGGAACGCGTCGTATAACTGCATAGCTATATGGTAAGTAAAGGCATGAAGAGGTGACGGTGATACTAAAGATGTAGTTGGGTGATGCATGCATATACAGCTTCAGTACTAGTTGCTAATGTGGCCTACATGAGGAGGCGGGAATGCGCCAGCCAATCGCAGCCAATGTCTCAGCGAACGGAACACCGATCGTACACGCCCACTCTGACTGGCACGCCTGCTTGGCGCGGCCTGATTGCTCTGGTGTCCAGACGCTTTCGTGTCTCCCATGTAGGCCACACTAAGAACTAGTACCGTACCTACTACAGTTGCGCTTTCGAGAAATTTTATCGAGCGAATGAATGATCGAATAAATTCGGTGCCGAAAATGTTCGAATGAATGACCATATGAATTTTTCCGGTGTCGAAAAGATTCGAGCGAATGGACGAATTTATTTGCTCATCGATACGAATTTATTCGATTTGCGATCCTTTTTCGAATGATCGAAAATTAAGCGATTTTCGAACAAAATAGAAATATTCGATTTTTGAATAATATTCGAATATAGCTCCTTTCCAATGTCCGAATATGAACATGTTTTATTTGACTTTTGAACCCTATCGATTTTCGAATGCGAACGAATATTCGAAATTCCAGAAATATCGAATTGACTGTTATTTATTCTGCTGTTTGGAGAATTATGCCAGACAGCGAAGAAGCAGTGATTTTTTATGGACAAAGAGGGGGTAGGCTTCTCCCTAGATTAGGTTCCTCTCTGGATTATATGGTAGACACCAATAATTTTCTGGATCGGTGTTGGTTAGTTAAGATGGTGCCTAGCATGTTACGTGTGTCACTCATCGTGTGCCCTCATACCTGCATAGTGGCATGTTCCACCCAACTACAGCTGCGCCGAAAACACAACAACAATTCGAAAAGATGAGGAAATGGAGTGAGAAGAAGGTCCGCTTTTCCTTAGCCGACGATTTCCAAGATATCGACAGCGATTCCTCGAATCTTCTCGAGAATTGTCTTCAGTTTTCGTTCATCCGGCGGCTCTCTGGACGTGGCTGATTCGAACGATGCGTGAAGGCTAACGATTGCCCATAGACCGGCCATCGGAAACGCTTCTTTGTACCAGGTGGAAAGCTGGAAAACCTAACTTTACCATGAGTTACAAGCTTGATTGAGAAGCAGCAGCTGAAATTTGAGACCCAAAGCTTTGCTATGACGCAAGGGGCCTCTGACCATGGGGTGGTGCGGCACAGCCTGCGGAGGACCTACCGAATGCCTGGTGACAGCGCCCTCCAACTCAGGCAACAACGCGGTGATTCGCGTTCGATAGTGCCCGAGAAGTTCGTCGGTGTATGTCTTACGCTCTTCGGCTACGAGTCCTGTGGCGAATAGTCGAATCAGGTCCTCAACTGGATTGCCATAGAGGACCATCTAAAATAGCTCAGTTCACTGCGTGCTACAGAGTGCGCGCAAAATATTGACCGCCTGAAACGCACCTTTCAAACAAACTTTTCAAACAAAGGACCTCAACTCGCAAAAATTTATTGGTGAGTCATTAACAAGACAGGAACACATGGAATTCAAAATTGTACACTTCCAAACTCCATGTGGTCGGCCACTTGCTAGATGGATCCGATATGGACCGTCTAAGAAGTAGCCGACCCCCGACTTTGACTATAGCTAAAAATATGGGTGCGGCAAAATTACCCGTGCACCTAAACATTTTAAATTTTTTCGCTTTTTTTCCGAAAATTTTCTGCTTTGCTCACCTGAGATATGTTGATTGAACATTGTGGAACATACACACGTATTTGAGTACAAAAGGGTTAGGCATCGGCGGATGAAGAAGAGCGGAATGGGGAGATGTAAAAGGTTGCTGCAAGGATTCACGATGGCACGCGCTCGAGACATCCTCTTCAGCGATGAAAAGATTCTCATGTTGAATCCAATCCTCAACGTCCAAAATGAGAGGATTACTGGGGACTCGCCTGCTGATGCTACCGCCAAAAGACGACTTCAGGAAAGTGCGAGACAGCCTCACTCCATTGTGGTTTGGGGAGGAGTCACATCTTCAGGAAAAACTCCACTTGTTATCGTCGTAGCTGGCGGGAAAATCAACGCGCCGGTTTACAAAGATATCCTGGAAAAATTCTCAAGCCGTAGGCCGATTCCCATTTCGGAGAAGCCTGTAGGCGCTTTCAACAAAATTCTGCTCCAGCACACAAAGCAAAGGTAGTCCTGGACTGGTGCGCCGTGCAACTACCTCTTATCACCGCACACGACGAATGGCCCTCCAGTTCTCCGGACCTTAACCCGATGGATTATTCTGTAAAGGCCATCTTAGAGAAAAAAGTTTGCTCTACCAGACACCCAAATTTGGGCTCTCTTGAAGAAGCGCTTTTGAAATCCTAGGACGAAATTGATGAACCCTACCTGCGCGCTACATGCGAAGCGTTTGTCGAATTTCTGAAGGACTGTGTGGAGGCTGTAGGCGATCATTTTGAAAACTGTTAGCATGCTTTGAATTTTCATGATTGTAGTAGATAAATTTGATAGTTAGAATTGATCTGCGAAGTTTGATTTCAAAATGCCATTGAATTTTTAGTGCACGGGTAATTTTGTCGCACCCTATAGAAGCAATTGGGAAGTGAATTTACAGAAACCCGAGGAGGTCGGTGAGGAAGATGGCGAATGAGCTCGGAATGATCAAGTGAAGTGCGAGAAACATAGCGCATAGAAATGTGCAAAGCTATAGAAGTACCACGCTTTGTCAGAGGCAGATAAACTAAAGAGAGTTGAAAGTTGTCGGGCTGCTGGGTCGCGTCGCTGACGGACGTCAACTTTATTTCGTTTTCTCTCATGAAAAATTTTATCATCGAGGAAACCTACAGTCGCCACACCTATAGCGGGACGATTGCACCCGATCTCTGTTGTGCGAGGACTGGCAGGTTTGATACCAGGAAGGCTCACGCAGCCAAGATCACGGCGTGCCCCTTCACCATGAGTGGCGGAAAGGCGACGTGGATTGTTCTCCGTGGATTCAGGAGTCAAGATCAACGATCTCATTCCGTGGCTTGTTTCTGATTTTTGATAAAAACCGCAAGTGTTTCAGCAGGACGGAGCACCTGCTCATATGACAAGAGTTGTGCGAGTGTGGTCTTGAAACAACTTGAGTGACTTGCAGCAGATCGGCCAGCAAACCCTACTGATCTTAACCCTTTGGAGAACTCCGTCTGGGCGGTTTCGGAGAAGTCTTCCCCTACCAACAAGCATGATTTTGCCATACGGGCACAAAATTTACACTGTAACCTTATCGCTTGTCTTCCCGCTCCCGCGGCTTCATTTTTATTCACAAAGTCCTCAGGAACTAATTCTCCACGTCGGCACTGCACTGCGCGGTTGCGTTAGCCATCACTGCGGTATCCCCCTTTGCCTGGTGTCAAGGATCCAGAGCACACCTTTGGTGAGATGATACCCGAACAACGAAAAAATCAACTGTTGTGGCTATTGGGGAAGTGAAGATCCAGTGAAAGCAGAGAACAACACATAAGAACCTAACAGGAGCAACATTCGCGATGGAATGGCTCACGTACGCCTGGAAAGATTATGATGTGGATCTTGTGTCCGTATTGTGGAATCATTTCTATTCCCCTACCAGATGGAACAGTTTGACTTCTCTCAAGCGGCTGTCTTCAAAGTCTGGGATGAAACAGGCGACTCCTGTGCCGGAAGCGTTTCCTGAACGTCGTCGGATCTTCATCATGAGAAACGCGATCAAGCTTAAACACTTTTAAACTCCATGTGTTCTATATCTTGTTAGTGGTTCACCAATAAATCTTTATGAGTCGCACCGAAAACGTTTAGGAAAGCCGCCCAGGCGGAGTGCCCTAGAACGTTCAGATCAGGAGGTTTGGTGGCCAATCTTCTGCAAGTCACTCAAGTTGTTTCAAGACCACACTCGCACAACTCTAGCCTTGTGAGCAGGTGCTCCGTCCTGCTAAAACACTTACAGTTTTTATCGTAAACGGGATATGAGCCACGGAATGAGATCGTTGATTTTGGCTCCTGAATCCATGAAGAAAAATCCACGTTGCTTTTCCGTCACTCCTGGTAAAGACGCACACCATGATTTCGCCTGGGTGAGCCTCCCTGGAACAAGTCCACTAGTCGTACGACACTGGTGAAATCAGGTGCAACTACTCTATCATTTTGGCGATTGTGGGCTTCCTAGGTGGTAAAAATTTGTTCATCAGAGAAAACGAAGAAAGGGTGACGTCTATCAGCGGCGCGCCGCAGTATCCTCCGACAACTCTCTTCAGTTTAATCGCCTCTGACAAAACGGCGCATTTTTGCAGTCCATAACTCCTGCACGTGAGTTTTCCATGTACAATGTTTCGCGCACTCCACTGGTTCATTCCAAGCTCATTTGCCATCTTCCTCATCGACTTCCTCCGATTTCTGCGGATTGTCTTCCGAACACATCTCTAGCTGTAGGAACAGTCTGCGGTCAGTCACTTTTAGAGTTGAGTTTGCCACCGGACATTGATTGACTAGCAAGAGCATGCTTCGAAACATCAAATGTTGTAGATCAGAAGAAGGATCTATTCAAGTCCGGGGGGGGGGGGCTCATGACTAAAAATTATGCAACCAATTTACTTGGGATCTACGGAGCGGCTTCTAGAGAACGAAATAAGGCCTAAGCTGACAAAATTCACAAAGAAAAACAAAAATTTACATTCGGTTTCCTTTGTAAACAAAGTTATGTAGCTCCCCACTATGATGGATCCTGGTTATAACATGTCAGGCGGCGGTCAGCTGTGTTTGAAAGCGCTTTGTCCACCGAGACGTCTCTAGAACCGCGGCTATTTGTTTGTTGATTGTTTGTTCTGCTTTGTGAGTCTCAAGTCAATTGGTTGCATAATTTTTAGTTATGTGCATTCCACCCCCCCCCCCCCCCGACTAGGATAGACCCCAGAAAAACCTCCGCAACTAAGGCTGCAGCAAACCTTCAAAAAAAGCGCCCCATAATTTTCGCGCACTCAGTAAGCTGTGAGGTGAGATTTTGTGAATCGGTGGTGATTACGCCATTTTGAAAGGAGGCCACTCTCCGCACTGTGGATATGAGGATGCTAATGAACTCAAGCTCCGAGGGAATGATGGAGACTGCATGGTCGAACTCCCCTTTCATGAAGATTGGTGGCGTGCCGTGGTGACCAACCGATGCATATAATCAAATTGCCTCTATTTGTCTAATATGCGGCCATCGATATGTGATGCACTGGATTCCCTACTACCTTATTTGTCCACTACATAAGCGACACATGATTTATTGCATAAGGGAAGGAGAAGAAGTTATCACGGCACCATGACAAAACTCGGAATGAAGACCGAACTCGGATATGTCAGAGTAGGCAAGCCGCTCGAGCTTATGTTGATTTAATATTGAGTACCTCAGCATAGGTGAGCTTCCTATTGAGCTTCACCGCCTTCTTGTATTGCAGCTGGCTGTATTGAGTATGAAGCTCGAAAGTGCTTTACACATGGCTGTGGAGGATGGCTAAAGGGTGTGCACAAGGTCGGCGTCCCACGGGATCGCCGTTATTTCTCCGCCGCTACGCCGCGAGCGGCCATTGCAAGCATGCGCGTGCTTGGTTTCACGAGTTCATTGACTTTCAGAATACGTCTTAGACTATGTGAAGCTTCGAAAACGTGCTGTGGGACACCTTAAGCACGCGAATATTTCATACAGCATCGACAGAGACGGGAGCGATGGCAGAGCGTAGCGCACGTATCCACACAACGGATGCTCATGGGAAAAGGACCATTGAAATGCGGACCTAAAGCATCCTCCTACAGATTATACTTCTTTTCTAAGCTTCAGTTGAAGCATTCAACCTATATGACTTCAGTATATGATGGTCGTGGTGGTTTGGACCGCAGGAATCCTGTAAGCAGTACAATTTTCTTTTAATAGGCATGAAAATCTGAAAGGACCTTGGAAACGTCTCGCCATCAAGGCCAACGGTCTCACACTCTACCTAAAAAACTAAAACCCATTGAGGATACCTTTTTGAATAATAGATTAAGCTGATCGAGCGCTTGTGCAAATTTCGAGCTCTTCCGACCTTCAGCGGCGGTAGATGGCGTGCTGCCGTCTAGCTCCAACGCTAACGCTGTCACAGCCGCGCCCGAGTCGCCAGCGACAAGTGTGAGCAGGCGACGGCAGCGACGGGGACGACAGCGACAGCGATCGAGTATGGACAGATTACATGGGGGCTTGGTTTTTAATCGCCTTGCATGTTTTGCCTGACCGACCAGTCGCTCCCGAAGCATGAACAGGACCTCACGCATCTTGGCAATAGCGAGTATGAAAAAGGCACGAAAAATTCATCGCCTAGAGTCTACACCTCCGAATCCGTAATGCACCTATTTCCATTGTGCCCCACTTTGGAGTGTGCTGCACAGGCTGCGTTAAAACTGCTCTCTTCCCTCAGCCTGAAGTGCGCAGCTGGATTCTACCCTCTTCTTTTCAAGCACAGAACTGTTTAAGGACTCCGGGATGTGGCTCATCCAAGCCTCTAGCGGCCGTGGAAGAGCCGCGATCGGCTGCCGACCAACCAGCGGCCGTCTTCGATGTCGACTGACCGTGGTGCCGTCCAGGGATGAGCGGATTATCCGTTATCCGTTATCCGTTATCCGGTTTCCGGGGGGTTTTGGCCTATCCGTTTTGTTGTTCGTTATCCGGCAATTTTCGACCGGATAACGAACAACAAATTGGCTGATACCCAGGTTTGGGCGTGCTATTGTATAGCTGTGTAAGCTTCACAATCATAGGAGTGATCGCGAGCAACAATAGAGGGCATTCAAATCTAGGAGGTGGGTGAGTTCAGGCACTGGTGACGTAGTTGGAAAGACGTCTAACTTCCACCCTTCCAGGGTCGTCCATTTATATCATGCATCTATGAAACCTACTATGGGCTGATTTCTTCATGAGCTTTTCACCACAAGCAATATGCAGACCAAGTATGCATACAAGCTGCCTTGATAATATTACTGGCGGTCACAAGTGGGGGGGGCCTGGCACATCCCAAGAAGAATTGTTTAGTGCCGAATTTAGCGTTCTTTTCCACGATCGCAGTATGTAGGTAGCATCCGGCAAAGGCATTTTAGTTTTTGCTGATAGACTGATGTAACACATTAAACACATACCGCTGAGCAGTAATGAATACAAGCAAAATGGGCACAGGTTCAATCTAAATGAGTGGAGAAAGCTGCGCCTACAAATCCTACAAATTGTTGAGATTTGTTTATAAAAACGGTTTTCTGAAAGCATTTTCTGTACGCTGGTACTGGTTGTACCTCCGTAGTGTTAAGGAATTGATCCACTCTATTAAAAATCAAAACAGTGCAATTGAATTGTGCTAAACTGATTCCCCGCTGCGCATGTTGGAGCTTCATTTTAATTTAAGATTGCTTTTCAGGGACACTCTACTTCCGCTTTCCTAGTTTTCATATCTCTCTGCATTAGGACTGCACAATGGCTTGTAGTGGCTAGCCTGTAGAAAGCCGGTATTTCACCCATCTCATTCCACGTTCTTCTTAGATCTTGGGATACTGTCGAACAAGAGTATCGATCCGCGTGAAACCAAGATTGTTATGCAGACTTTATTCGGCTGAGTCGGCCTAGCATAGAAAAGTCAAGTGGCATCGGAGGAGCCATTCATCCAAAGATCATTCTGTTTGGTCACAGTCTTAATTCAAAAAGAAAACCTGACGATTGATCACTAAAACCACCCAACAATGGAAACTGGCAAAATGAGGGCAAGTTGTTCGATGAAGAAAAATGTGAGTGAATAAGAGGTGAATGAGTCTCACATCTCTCCCTCCAAGGGCGACTTATGAATGTTTCCAAACGGTTAGTTGGGCTGTTTTACGCATCCTTTGCCTCGTTCTTCCAATTCGTTTTAAACGGCAAAAATATGAAAAATTGTAAATCGTATTATGAAAATGTGCTTGGATGAAAAAAGTCTCTCCTCATCTTTTCCAGACTTAAATTAAGGTGATCATAGCGAAACATCAGAAGAGTAGAGTTTGCAGAACAGTTTTAGTTTCACAGCTTGGTGGTCTTGCTATTTGTCCTCCATGTTGAGTTCGATAGCAATTCGTGGAACCTGGTGAAGGAATCGTGGTTCGCAATTCGAACTCGGCATCGGCTTGGATGGCAATGAAGAAGCGTTTCTTTTACTGAAGTTTTGTGAGAATCCCATAGGGCTTTGTTAAAGAGACTGCACTATGTTAAAACAAAACTCCATTAAAGTCGTTAGAAAGGACTTATAATTTGACAGCAGTTGCGTTCCATGTCTGATGTTGAAACTAGAGCAGTTTAAGCCCATGTTTTATTTTTGTTGTTTGTTCGTTATCCGTTTTTCCGTTATCCGGCGATTTTTGGGCAAAATTATCCGTTATCCGTTATCCGGGTTTGAAAATTTTGTTATCCGCTCATCCCTGGTGCCGTCGTTTTCGAAGATTGCCACGTGGGCGCAGCGCAGACCGCTCGCAGCATAGCAGCGGAGGAAGAGTGGAGACCGCCTCATAGTGACGTCCATAGCCGCTCGGTGGGTCGACGATCGTTGAGCATGAACGGCTGCGAGCAACGATACTCACTCGCAGCCACGCCTGCGGTCGCGGTGCGGCGCTGCAGCAAGGGGTGCCTCTAGTTATTACGGGGAGGCGTACGAGTTGCACGATGCGCCCAGCGCGCTACAGCGCGAAGGCAAGTCCCGAACTACCACTGAACCGTCTCGCCTAGGCAATAGAAGGAAAGCGATAGGGTGCGACACGGTTATGGTGGAACGGGGCATGCCTTCCTAACGTAAGAAGTAAGAGCTTCCTGAATGGTCAGGAACGGTATGAGTCCTAAAATACATGTGAGACCTAAATAGGTGAAAAGTCGTTTTAAAGGGGAAAGAGGAGTATCGTTTGTCCATAGAGCCCAATTTTTGTGTGAAAGGTTTTTAGAGGCTACCTACTCCACAACATTGTCCACTAATATTCGAATGCTTTTACTGCCATCAGATTCATTTTATTTGCATACTATACGAATAAGCTTTCATGGGCTTTTGGTGTTTCCAAAATTCCAAAATCTTTCACAGATTGTATCTAGTTTGCTGTTTGGATCAGCAAGTTTAGTCCTGCCAGTTTATCATTAGGAATCGCTAGATCGTGAAACAGTTGTCAGGCTTAAAGCTACTGATTAATAGTTTTGTTTGAATATGTCATGCACTTTATAACTTTGAACCAGTTTGAAGAGGAGAGGGGTGCCAATAAGTTGTCATGACTTAAGAAAAGTCTTGAAGCTTTCACGAAAAAGCTTTCAGCTTTCATTATCAAATTCAATTTTTATAGGCTCGCTAATTTTTTATACACTCGGCCTCTGAATACACAGTGTGCCTTGCTAAATGTGAATGTGTATCCGCTGCAGGAAACAGGGGGGAAGTCGTTCGGTACACCGTGCTGTCCGGCGCCTACTTCCCGCCCTGCCGGCGCCGCCCTATTTGGGCAAGTTTGCTGCGCGCGAAACCGTCGTTATTTGACGTGATGTCGTCCAAAAACCTAACAGCTCTTAGGAGACGATTGGGAAGCGCATCTCGAGAAACTCTGAAGTCATTTTCCAGTCGGTTCGGTTATGGAGGCAGTTGAGGAAAGGAGAACGTCGCTCTTCTCTCTAGATTCTTTCAATTCTCGCCACAATCCTTCGAATCTTCGCAAAAATTCTCCTTGTATTGAAGAACTTTCTAGTGGATGGTCGCGCTGCTGTCATGACATATCTCGCTGAGATGTTGCCGTACTTGTCGGAAAACGCGGACGACGCCTTAGTACTGAGAAATGTGGCGGGACCTGAAGAAAGCCTTGGCGCTGCAGCTGAAAACTCTTTTCCTCCAAATATGGTGAACCATATTCTGACTCTTGTCTCAAAAACGAAATCAGTTTAGGATAGAGCTGCAGGGCCAAGGGAAGTGATTAGAAATGCGATGCCTCCATGCGATGGCAGCGACCCGGGCATCTTGTCCTCGGCGCGCCCCTCGCTCCGCCCCTTTCTGAGGGCAGTGTATCCAACGACTCTCCGCCACTTTGAACTTAAAAACAGAGTTTTGTCCCTCTAGAACCCCTTATCATTTTCCTATTACCAGATTTCGTCTTTGGATGTTCCTCTTCGTTCAACTTTCATCAGGTTCCCCTCCTCCACTTATATCACGTGGATTAATGCTACTCGATTAATGAACGCTATTATGGTCTCACATTATGCCACTATATTTAGTCGTTCTGCCGTTTTCTACCCACGTTTTGTCCATCAGTGCATCCTCTGCACACATACTTGCGCTTCAGCTAGCCCAGCCTCGGAACGGCAGCGTAAAACTCGTGCTAGAAGTAGGCGGGGCAGCGAGGACTCCTCAGAAAATTTTGAACAAGTTACTTGCGCCTTATGAGCTCCAAAACAAGTTACTTCCGCCTTTAGACCTCGAAAACAAGTTACTTGCGACTTAACCATCGCGGTTAACTAACTTGCAAGGTTGCACCCAGGAATTTTAAACTTGCACGCAACCTACAGCAGTGCAAGCTTGCAAGAAGCTTTCGTGCAAGCTAATGTTTCGCGCCTAATTGGTTTGAAACATTACGCACGTGTCCTCCGTCCTGAGTGTGAGGAACGCGCGCGCTCATGCAGTATATCTGTTCAAACAGGAGCGGCGTCACTCCTCCGAAGCTGTTCTGCCGAGCCAGACAGTCCTGCCCTTCCTTCAGCCATCTTCCTTATTTCCTCCCCTTTTCGCTTTTGCAATGCTTCTTCTAGAGCTCTAGCTATCTGTTATCTGTAGAAGTCGTGGATTGGTTTTTTCGAGGTAATTTAGAGGATTAAAAGTAGCTCCTATATTGTAGGCTCACAATACGGTTTGTTCTCGTACAGAAAAGCATATCAATTCAACTATCAGTATCAGAGGGAGATTGAGTGAACTATACAGAGAAAAGAATACATATACAACATAACTAATTATCCTACTACAGGGTGCGCCATAAATATGGTCACTCAATAAAAAGCGAATTACTCACGGCGAAACTTCCTAAACAATTTATTAACAATCTAGTTAACACGCAAAATGGATATCATCTAATATGATCTTCCTTGGCACGAATGACAACCTTCAGACGCTTAGGGTAGGACTCAATGGCGGCACGCAAGGTTGCTTGCGGAATTTCCTTCCATGCTTTTTCCCGTGAAGATTTCAATCCTCGAATCGTAGTGCGCCTTTTAGCGCAGGCTTCACCCTCTAGAATGAACCAACGCAGTAATCCATAACACTCAAATCTTACGAGTTTGTCGGCCATTTAGAAACAGGGATGAAGTTGGGAAGAGGAGTCCTCTTGGACTTATGAGCGGGTGCGCCGTTCTGTTGAAAGGTCCACATTGTATTTCCAGAGTGTTCTTGAGCCTAGGGAAGCAACTCCTTCATCACAATGTCGTTCACGTAGACATTGGTGTTGACCTTGGCTCCTTTTTCAACGAAAACCAATCGTGTCCATCTTGTGGCGCAAACTCCGGCCCAAACCATCAGGAAAGCTGCATGAGAGTTTCTGTTAACGGTGTCTGCATCCTCACCACTTTCAGCCAATAACCACGAGTTTCGGCGATCAAAATGCTGCTCAATTGGGAAAAGTTTCTTATCAGTGAAGAGCGTCGTGCAGTGGTCGTGCCGCTCGAAGAGTCTTGGACATTTTTTTCTTCTTCCTTCCATCTGTGCAGGCGTTTGTCCGTGCAGTTGACGGAACTTGTAGAGGTATAGTCCAAGTTCATTCTTAGCAACTCGCTTCATCGTCGTAACCGATACGTTGAGCTCGGATGCCATCTTTCTCATGCCGTGGCCTGGATTCCACTTGAATTGTTCTTTCACGATTTTCCAAAGACTGCTCGTAGCTACGGATACCGGGCAGCCAGGTCAGGAACGATCAACGAGAGAGCTACGTTCCACACAGCGATAGACTGTCATCTTGTGCAGCTTCAGCAGACGAGCGATGTTGGGAACAGAAAGCCCTTCTCGGATCCAAGATTGCGCCTCTTTGACAACAAGACTTTACCACTTCTGATAGAAGCAGTGTGGAGATGCAAAAAACACTATATACGGTTAAGATGACACGTAGAATCCGAAGAAACAATGGAAACATAAAAACGTTTGCAAACAAATACAAAAAATGACGCGCGAAAAAGTGACCATATTTATGGCGCACCCCGTATATACAAAGGTGTGTGTGTGTGTGTGTGTGTGTGTGTGTGTGTGTGTATGTGTGTGTGTGTGTGTGTGTGTGTGTGTGTGTGTGTGTGTGTGTGTGTGTGTGTGTGTGTGTGTGTGTGTGTGTGTGTGTGTGTGTGTGTGTGTGTGTGTGTGTGTGTGTGTGTGTGTGTGTGTGTGTGTGTGTGTGTGTGTGTGTGTGTGTGTGTGTGTGTGTGTGCTTCCGTCCGTCCGTCCGTACGTCATAACTGGAGTGGGAACACTGCTTACTCGCCCCGTATATACAAAGGTGTGCTTTGACAACCGTATCGGCGGTTGATGGTGATCAACAGTGACCCTAAACTTCAACCCATGGGGCAATTGAGGTCGCTGAACACGAATCTGGAGTTTGTTTTCAAAGTATCGATCGCCATCAATCGATATTGATCAAATTATCAATTTTCAGTGGATGTCGTTCAAACCATAGGGGTAATCGTGGTCGCTGAACACGAATCTGGAGTTCTTTTTCAAAGCATTGATCGCCACCATCGATATTGATGGAGTAGTCGATCTTTGTGGATGTCGTTCATTTTTTCTATTTCTTTATAGCTTGCCCCAATCGACGTAGTTAAGGTGTTGATGAATATGTACTCGTTTCTCTGTATAGTTCACTCGATCTCTTTCTGACACTGATAGTTGAATTGATGTGCTTTTCTGTATGAGAACAAGTGTACTATTGGGAAATCCACACACCTCGGTCTGATGTCGATCACGCTGAGATGTCGCAACAGCGTGATCGCCGGTCAAGCACGGGTACAGTAACCCGTGTAACTCTAGGCTATTTCGCAAGAGTGCGACCTCGTCGCTCTCAGCTCCTCCCATCCTCGGGTGGAGGATGGAGAGCCATCCAGGTTACTTGCGCTAACCGTGAGCGGTGTGCCCACCCACCCACCCAGGGAGGAAATTCGGGAAGGACAATGTAATAATTATGTTTTCAGCAGAAAGGTTTCAAGAAGCAGCCAATCTCGGACTGAAAGCCGAGCATAAGGGTCTAAATAGCGTCACGCGAGCTATTATCGACGCGGTTAACTGTGACAGGGCACCAGCAACGATCAAGTCATATACAGCGGAAATGAAGTTTCAAATATGGAGGAATGGTCAATACATGCGTACTATTCGACTTCCTCAAGCTCGAAATCGACGGAAGGCAGAAATTAATGCCAACCGTCGTAGCCGCACTGAATTACTTTTATGGGAACCTCCAAGGAGCGCCTAGAGAACTTCAATCCTCCCTACTAGAAACGGGGAGACGAGTTCGTCTTCCTACTGTGACGAGGGCCAAAATCAAGCCCTGCGAAATGAACAATCGCGCTTATCCAATTTAAAGCGTTGTTAAGAATAAGCGAGGCTGCCAATTTACTTAAGACCGATGTCATCCAGATTGACAGCAATACCTGGCACCTAACCGTAAGAAGATCTAAGACAGATCAACACGCTAAGGAGCTATAGTAGCATTTTGTTTTGCTCCCTTGGAGCATCAGCTATGGACCAAATACCTAGATAAGTACCATAAGTACCAATAGTTTCCTGTTCCAGTCTAAGTCAACGGGGTTGCCATTATCTTTGTCAACCCTCCGGGACAGGCTACAAGGGCTGCTCACTAGGACTAATCTTCAAAACCTCAACATCACCTCTCATTCGTTTAGAGGCGGTGCAGCAACTCAAGCACTCAGTATGGGGATCCATCACTTCGATGTTATGCAAGCTGGGAGGTGGAAAACTCTAGAGGGATTCCGTAACTACATCGAACCGAAAGTGCTCAACATTTCCTCATCATCCCTCGATGTATAAGTTACAATGATGTTCTCAACATTATCAGGTCTCCTGCCAACTGTATATAGCCTATACTATTCGTGTTGATCCTCATACATTATTTCTGATACGAGCGTATTGAATGTAATCACATATTGACAATGATACTCATCTATTGAATGACATAAGTGCGTCCAAGCACAAACCACTATGTAATGCTTATATAACATGTATTCACTGTACACATATCAAAGAACATGTCTCAACATAGGAGACAGCACGTACCAACAGCGCAATAAACCTATATCCAAACCTCGGTGTTATGTAACAATAGTACAAAATAGATTTTATACCAGAGTGTAAAGGAGGTATTATGAAGCGTTCAACATGTGGGGTGGCCGAGGGCCGCACTGACAGCTTCTTAACGGCTTCACCGCGGTAATATGAAATAAATAGCTGGTATGAAGTAAATGGATAGAAATGAAAGTATGCATCTAGTTGTTTTGCCAATTTCTAATTTTGTCATCGGAACCTTCTCTCAGTGTTGTAGTCATTCCAATGCGAATGAAGGCTTTAAGCAAGTCTAGAAAGGGTTGCATACTTACGTTCTTTTATAACATCCGGGGAACCCAAAACATGCTGACCCTCCTCCCGTCCCTATTTACGCCCTTGTTTCTCTTAAAAATTATAAAATATAAACCAACGAAGAGATAAGTACGATTCTGAATAGAAAGGAAATCTTTCTGAGAAAGGGAAGAGGCTGCTAGTTTGGAAAGGTGGCTAGTCCCAGGTTTCTCCCACATCCAACAATTTTACGGAGTCCATTATAGCGGGGGGAGGGGGGTGCACCGCGAATGTGGGCAGTATTTCGCTTATTCTCTGAAACAGTATTACACATTCCGTCTCGCCGATTAGCGGAGCACTTTGTTGTTTTCAATCACTGATTTCCAGAATGGTCCTTCTCGTAGTTACTAAATTTCGTTCCGGGTCGGCCTTTTTAAAGGGAGCTTTAGGCGGAGTATCAAAAAGGTGGCGTCTGTTAACTGCAGAATTGCTAGTGAAATTATCTAGCCGGGGAACATTTTCTCCTCATCCTAGTCTGGCATTTCTTGCACACTACAATACCCTGAAATATCTTATAATACATCTTTACTCTCGTCTAAAAGTACAAGGCTATCAGACAGGTTTATCAGGTTTTTTCTCTTTTCTTCCATCAGCGTTTTGCAATTTCATATTTAGAGTTTGTTTTTCATAGTAGCAATCTGGAGCGGAGAACACAAAATAAATGAGCGTTGCTGAGAAGAATGTACACATGCACATAGTTAAGCCGCTCCCACCAAGTAGGAAAGCACTGGCGTGGAGACCCATCAGGTAATTTGTTTTGGAATGAGTTATCTGGCAAAGCAGAAATTTTCTCGTCGTCCCCACTTGACACTTTATTGTCACTTGAAGGCGTCAGTATCCCATTCTTCCTTCTTACACCACAATAGGACTATTTTCATGAGTCCCTTGGATTAGACTGTTGCTATTAAAAACAAACGTTTAAAAAATGGAAATGAAGGTAAATGGTAGAGATTAGTGAAAACCTGATGTGCAACAGCCTTGTACTGTAAGAAGGAGAAACATATTATGAGGCAGTGCAAGTCGGAAAAGGTGCCATTTGAGGATGGGAGAATGTTAGCCCGGCCAGATATAACCTCGCTTCCACTCTAGGCTTGCACCACGCAGTATTATTCAGTAGAAAGCAAAGGTAGAGCTTTATTTTTTAGCAAAATTTGACCGTCGGGAATCGTTATGCTATCGTTTATTTTATTATCGCTTATTAAATTTTCACAAAAGGTGAAGGACCAAGGTCCATGTGAAGGAATACATTTATAATGCATTAGTTTGCATCTAAATTAGATTTATACTAGTAGGATGTTACCTATGACTTACAGGGGTCTTCGTGTAACTTACATGCGACGTCTTGTGCTAGCTTGCAGCAGCTTACGAATGACTTGTAGGGGTCTTCGTGTCACTTACATGCGGCATTTGTGCTAGCTTGCAGCAGCTTACGAATGACTAGTTTGAGGCAATCTATTACCCTCATGTTGCTTGCAAGTAACTTGTTCGAAATTTTCTGAGTACCGGCCGATGCACGCGCGCGCGACCGCACGCGTCAAAATGAGTATCGCTGCCGCCCCCCAGCATGAACGGTGTGGCGCACGCCTTTTTACGCGCAAGCCTGCACCGATCGATACCGTGCGCAGACAGGCGGACTTACAGATGCGCCTCAATGAGACCGCGCGGTTACGGTAGCCTGCGATCAGTCAGAAGAAAGAAGGACGTAGTCCAGACCCACCTGGTAGTCGATGATTTTCTTAACTGCGACGTCCAACCAGAGTATATTACTGGAGTACAGATCACCGTGAACGAGGAGCGGTCCGAATTCTGAAATCGAATTTATCGCCTTGCGGCTACCTATCCCTTTCAATCCTAAAAGTGCCAAAAATCATATAGAAACACAAGAGTTGATGGGAAGCCTTTTCATGAACAAAGTTACCTACGACATTCGGAATGTAGGCGAGTGAACAACGAGTGATCCAAGAATTTCGGGAGAGCTTCCATCAAATCAGACAACACTGTCGACAGCTCTGGGGCCCAACACGCCATTCGTCTAAGACGCTGCATCAATGTCTGGAAGTCTGTCTGTCTGTCTGTTCTTCCGTCCGTCACATAGTGCATAGACGAAGGACTTCACTTCTCCATCTCCTCCACGTCAATACAAAAGATTAGTCTTTCAAGGCGTGAATCACACGAATATATTACCTAATAGGCAAACTTCATAACGAGCAAGCACAATTGACTGTTCACCGATCATCGAACAACTTTCTATCGTTTTTTCGGGGGTGATCGTTTGGGATAAGGGTTGCATGAATACGTTGGTCATTGAACAGACTTCGCGACAGACTAAAGAATGTCGATTGGGTAGCCGTTGATTCTATCGATTTTTATTCGGAGGTGACCACTTGGGGTAGGGGTTATCGATCGATTTTATTGATTTTTGCTCGATGTCAGCCACTTGATGGAATCACGTGGTCACGTTGGCAGGTGGATAGGGTTCACCACAAGCAAGCAATATCGATCGATTGCCCAGAATTGAGAGATTTTATCGATTTTGACCCCAGTCGGCCACTTGAAATGGGAATCACACGGATATCATAATCGATGGCCAGGCTTAACAACGAGCAACTATTGTCAACTGAACAGTTATTAATAATCATAAACAATCGATTTATTCGATTTTTGCCTAAGATTAATCATTTCAGATAAGGATCACACGAATATCACAGCCGCTGGGCGGGTTTTACAATAAGAACACGATATCGTTAGGCTAGCCATTATCGGTCGGATTCATCAGTTTTCGCTCAGAGTTGACCATCTAATGTGGTATCCCGCATATGTCATGACCAAGTGCTCGGTTTCATAACAGTGCGAATATTGTCAATCGGACCGCCATTACCGATCGATTTTGTCGATTTTTTTCAGGGTTATCCAGAGCTTCCTGAGCGGACTGCGCCTCATCTATATGGGCCAAAACGTACATCCAAACTCAATGTTGTCGAGGCGAGCAGCTCGAATACGTTCCCATCGAAACGCTGAAGAACATTGGCAGGTATAGTAGAACATCCTTTCTGGATTCCAGTGTAGAGGTCAAGAATCTGAAAATGCAGTTCATTTCATCCAGCAATGAGGCAGCAGTACACACAGTTACTCATTGTGGGCGGAGCTATAACAAAAGAGAGGACCTAAAGGCCCCCACAGAGTTCTGCGGCAGCGCCGCGGCCCTATGCTTAACCATACGGCAGAGACGCAGATCTCGCAGCCGTCGGGGTCCCTGCCCTATCCTTAACAATAGTGACGAGCGGCGTTGCCGCAGAACTCTATGGGGGCCTTAAGACCTTGTTCATATTTCCGTGCGGCGCGATTAAGCGACACGTTCCATCGCGTCGCGCTTTTTCGGATGACGACGCATCGATCGATCAATCGCATCACGCCGATTCGGGAGCGGCGCGCTTGGTCGTGGGTTCACGCGATTCACTCCGGCCGGATGGCGTTGACGCTGAACGGCGCGATCAATCAATTTGGCCCCAATACGTAGCCATCGTTCTACGATGGAAGTATAAACGGAGCCCAAAGGTCACATTATGAACACAGCTAATCGAACCAACATTTCAAACATTTACTGGGTGTTTTTCACTTTATCGGATGGATCATTAGATGCTGATCTCAAATCTGGGATTTATTTAATTAAGCACGCACAGCGCTATCGAAAAGCGGCATAGAGGCTTTTTTGCGCTTTTCCGAACCCAAAGACCAAAAGATACGGCCGGTATTGTACTCTCGCCGGCGTGGCCCCATGAAAGCGGCATGGATATTGATTTTTCGCGACGGTCGGCAGCGCCGCATCGTTTATACTCCGACCGTTTTTACCCCACCCCTGTAGAACACCTCATTTGACAGAATTTCAAAGTACGTTATTCTGCGAATCACGTCGCATAATGAACTTGCACGGTGCGGCGCGATGAGCAGCGACTTTCAGTTTTCAGGAAACGATTGCCTCCGGGGAGTGTACCACCAACACTAAAGGTCTCCGCACACTTTTGCGGCAAAGCGCTCTATACTTAGTCATAGGGCAGGGACGCAGTGTTTCCCGCCGATGGCGAACAGCAGCGAGCCGCCGTGTCATGCTTCAGTCGTACACTTTTGCGGCAAGATGTTGGGCGACGACGGCGACAGGGATCGGCTAGAGTGCAGACAGAAGGCGGGAAAACGAATATCAGCAGTAGGTCCTGGCTAGAAATAGTAGTGTCTCTGCCTTTTGCCGCTGCCGCTTGCCGCCATCAAGACTCAAGTGTGCGTGAGCGGCGCGCTTCACGAGTTTTGCCGCCCGACGCCTGCCGCAAAGGTGTGCAGAGGCCTTAACCCATGACTCACCGACTTCATCTCGTTCACGGAAATCGACTCGTAGACGGCTCGAGTGCGAGCACCTTCTAAATACTCCATGCATATGATACCTCGTTGGTCAGTATCGGTCAACGGCTGACTGAGAAAAACCCGTGGCACCCCAGACACACCCTGAACGTGGTCGTAGAACAGCGTCTCCTTGTTGTGATACTGAAAGAGCAGTCATAGAATCCACAGATTTCTTAGAGAAGCACAAATTGCCTCCTGAACAGGCAATCCTTAACATACCGTGGTTAGTAGGTCCTTGACGTGGGAGAAATCGCCTCCCGTCCACCCTCGCCTCATACGATTCTCCGCGTACGTCAGACATGTGGGAATCTGTAAGGGTATGCAATCATCACTATATGTAATGAAACGAACTTGAAGGAAAGCGCCGAGTGAATCGGTCCGGTTCAATTCCGTGCTCAGGTCAACACTTCAAATATTCGCCTCGGTTCTACATTTTTATAGGAATCGGTGAGACATTGCACACGCTACCATGGAACATCCAAAAAATCGTTGATTGTTTTTACAGCCGTTCCTTCTGTTGTGTCTGCCATCCAGCGCAGAAGTGGAATGCATGACGTACCCCAGCTTTATTACTGAAGCTTGAGAATCTCATTGCAGAGTCAGGCCTTTGATTGGAATCGTCACTTAGTGCGACTCCTCTCGAAACGTTGAGGACGTGGAGGAGTCTAACCAGGATACTATCTCAACGGTAGGTCGGAACGGCGCAAGAGTTGTATATGAGCAGAACCGCCTCTTCCTGGGAAGTAACAAGCTGCTGGTATCTCGACCCCAATACAACTCTGCGCAGAGTTAGGGGCGACGGAAGTCGCCTGTTGGCGCCCTGTTGATTCACGTGCTCCACAGCTGACGAGCGCGCGCGGGTTGAGGGCTCGTATCGCGGCTCAGGTCAGTGCACAGGTGGCGTAGTAGGGAGGCGCTCGGGCTCGCGAGCGAGGGGTCGGGGTTTGGATCCCGCAGACTGCTTTTGTTTTGCACTTTTGCAAAATCCATGTTTATCATATGGGTAATCCACCTAGGGGTATTATAATGTGTTATAGAGCATGTTTACATATAACATATGCTTCAACCTACTGATTAGCTAAGATGTTCACTTCTGTGTGTCACTTGTTTGAAGCCTATTTTGTGTGACCGTAGTTATGTAACGATAGATATTATGTGGCACTAGTTAAAAGTTCTGACTCCACCGACAAGTTTTCGGTTAAAAAAAATTCCGCTGAAACTTTGTCTAGGGGGTTATTTGTGGTGCTGATCACGAATCTGACGTCCGTTTTTCACGATGCGGTCGGTGACCACCCATACCTTTAACAAGGGTGGTCCAGGCAGGGTCACCGATTTCGCTGAAACTTCGTCTAGGGAGGGTTATTTCGGATGCTGGTCACGAATCTCCGTTTTTCACGATTCTATCTCTACCTGCCGTCAACGGCAGAAACTTAAAGAATGTAATCCTGTGCCTTCCTGTATCTATATTATCCAGCCAAGTCGTGAAGAACGGATATCAGATTCGTGATCAGTACCCCAAATAACCCCCTAGACAAAGTTTCAGGGAAATCGGTGACCCTACCTGAACCGTTCTTGTTAACGGTATAGGTGGTATGTTACATGTAAACATGCTCTATAACTATAATACCCCTAGGTGGATTACCTATATGATAAACATGGATTTTGCAAAAGTGCAAAACAAACGCAGTCTGCGGGATCCAAACCCTCGAACCCTCGCTCACGAGTCCGAGCGCTTTCCTATTACGCCACTCGTGCACTGCGCTGGCCCGCGATACGAGCCCTCATCCCGCGCGCCCGTTAGCTGTGGAGGACGTGAATCAACAGGGCGCCAACCCGCGACTTCCGTCGCCCCTAACTCTGCGCAGAGTTGTATTGGGGTCGAGATACCTGCAGTTTGTTACTTCCCAGGGAGAGGCGGTTCTGCCCATATACAACTGTTGCGCCGTTCCGACCTACCGTTGAGATAGTATCCTGGTAAGCCCCAGCGTGGTAATGAAATAGACTTGACTCGATGTCCGACTTTCCATGAATCTCGGCATAATTTTCCTTGTTTTGCTGGTTTCATGAAGCTGTGCATCGATATTGTTACAGCACCTCACTCGGTTTACGTTTGGCAGTTTCGCCTTCTTCGGAGTCCGTAGGAATCCAAATGACACTTGAAGAACGACGCTACCAAAGATCATTTCATACTACAGAATAAAACTTAAATGTGAATGGAATGAAACGATGTGGGAAACAACTGAGTGCTACCTTTTTGGTGGAGAGACGCCACCACATGCTACACCAGTCACCTTCGGATGGAGGTAGACGTTGGTGAATGATTTAAATTCTAGGGACCACCCGCTCTAAGAACCTCCTAAGGCGTGACCCAGTAGGCCAAAACCCGCAGAGGCCAACAAAGGATACCAGTTCTTGCGTCAGAGTCATGCACTTGTCTCTTGTCGGCACTGTACGTTTTGGTCCATGCCTTAGGATGTCCCTAGGGTGGGTGGTTCCTAGAGCTTAAGTCATTCACCAACGTTTACCTCCTTCTGACGGTGACTGGTGGAGCTCCTCGACTTCCACCACGGAGGTAAGCCCTCAGTCGTTGACCATACCGTTTTCATTCCATTCTTTTTTGAATTTCTTTCTGCAGTATTAAACCTTGACCTTTGGGGAATAGTTCTTCAAGAGTTATTTGGAGTCTTCGAGGCTCCGAAGAAGGAGAAACCGCCGATGCGTAAGCCGAATAAAGTGTAGTAAGAAACTCGGCGCACAGCTTCAAGAAACCAATAAAATAGCAATGAAATAGTGTTTTAAAAGGACGGACGAACGAACTAATAAGCTGAAGCGAACGAAAAAACTCATGTGTCATCTTCGCCATCCGCCTTGCCTCCGTCCTCGGTCACAATGACCAGAAGAATAAGAAAATATGATTTAATAATGTGGGGCCATGATTCGCGTAATGACCTTGATCTCGTGGTCATCCTTTAGCCCTTCGAAATGGCGCACTGTTTCTTTCACGTCCGTGACTTCGGACTTCTTCGACCTTTCCTTGTGTTCCTTCCACTTTCTTCTTTTCCTCCTCCTCCTTCATATTTTAGGTTAGAGGCTAATTAGGAACTCCTGTATCACCTGTCGTCCCGTTGATCATCGACTTGCTCGAGCGGGCGCCAGCAGCGTCTCCATTCGTCCCTGTCGCGTGCCAGAGTGCTCCAATGGATCCTCCTCGCTCGAGGGACACGAAGAGCGTCATATCTGTCGTTCAGGGCTTTCACGAAGAAGTCTGACCAACGCGTTGGTGGGCGTCCTGGTGTTCTCTTGACATCCCGCGGAATCCATTCGGTGACGGCTCTCGTCCAGCGGGTGTCTGCGAAGCACATTACGTGGCCGGCCCACCTAATTTACGACAACTTGGACCACGCGACAGCGTCTCTGATCTCATCGTCTCGGAACTAATAAATAGAATTCTAGATCACGCTGGTTGTGACAGAAGCGTTAGGTTGAATATTTGGGGTGCTGTATAGTAGAGGGTAGAGGTACCTCGACCAGGCTTGGGAGTAATTCTAATGTGGAGTAATTCTACCCTCCACTATAACCTTGGAGAGGTTTGTTACCTTTAGAATCAATTTCTTCGGAAGATCATCTCCACCATCGCTTTCCATTAAGCAGACTCGAGAGAATGAACCCTAAATGTAAGGAATTTCTAACAATTTTCAAGCAGATCAATCTCATTTTTTCTTACTAAATTACGCATTCACTTGGCCTCACCTCTGTTTCACCGATCCTTGTGAATTTTAAGTGGGAAATACTGACCCCATAGCGAGAGGCCAGCTTATCTACGATCCACTGCTCAGTCACCAATGTGCCGAAGAGTCCATCAGCTGGTTCGAACATTTATCTGAGCGCCTATTATTTATAACTAAACAGTGGCTTCAGTCCAAACTAATGGGACCTCTTGGTGTTGTTATTGTTATTTTTGTTTATACGTGGAATCCACACAAAAATAGATGCAAGCGAAGCAAACAGAGCAAACAGAACAATGTACGTTAACCAGCAGGACAAATAAAGCATATGCTAGTAGTATACAAACGACCGATTAAAAGGACAACAGGAATTGAACTATAAGAAAACACCCTGAGGATACCTGTCAAAAAATGGCTTGTATTGCATTAACGAACTTGATAAGATATTTTCTTCGAAAACTCTTGAAATTCAGTTTCAATTCGATTTGTAGTGCCGACTTCATATTATTTCTGTCGTATAATTATTGCTATTGTTACTCTATTATTTATTGGAAAAATTGTGCGCATTAAACAATGAATGAAAACTGTGTAGTCTCAGTGTCCAGCCAGGCCCGGCTTCGCCGGTGGGTGACGCTGAACGTGCGGGCTTTCTTTAATAACCGCATGAAGCTCTTGTTTCATATCCAAAATACAACCCATAGCAGCCTTCAAGTGCAGAGTGAGAGAGCGGTCGCTCAAATCAGTTTCCTTAAGCCTCAAGTGGCTGGTATCGAGATAGTAAGCTGTCACAACCTCGATACCATCCACTTGAGGCTTAAGGAAACTGACTTGAATTGTTTCTATCAAGACCATCAGCTTAACTGGTTCCATGCTGATATCAGCGGCCAGGTCATCCCGGATACGGGTGAGTGCTGATCGGTCCCACGAGGTGTGGATGTTGCGTTCGATCAAACGGTGACGGTGCTGTAAAGGCGTAGAGCTTCCCGCCCGCTCAGAGGGAGGTGCGGTTTCGAGTCCCGCCTGGCTCGAGAAGTTTTGATCGCAACAAAACATCGTTGTGAGAGCGGTCATTCATTTTCAGATTGATAGCCCTGACAAGCTTCCTGTTGTCGGTATTGTGATTCGGTACATCGTCCTTGTTTTTCTTCCCTTTCAGACTTTGAACATTTTTAGCAGCAGCTGTCAAAGACATGATACACTAGTATGAGAACATATAAATAGACCTTATAAGGTGGCTCACGCTAAAGAGTTGTTCCGTCACAAAGAACTCGTTTCCGGACAAAATATATATGAATAACAGTTATAGATAAAAAGGAGTACAGTAGAAGTTGACGACGTCTTCTTCTTCTTCTTCTTCTTCTTCTTCAGCGTCTGTCCCGCTTCGTAGCGGGGTCCGCTATTCTGGTGTCATGACGCCACCTCTCCCGATCCAGCGCTAGATCAGGGTGGACACCAGCAACCTTCAAGTCCATATGTAACGTGTCAGACCAGCGCTGCTTCGGACGCCCTCTAGGCCGCTTTCCTACCACCTCGAACTTAAGGCCTATCTTGCGGACGCTGTCTTCTTCTCCGCGCAGAACGTGGCCGTACCATCGTAAGCGAGCTTCGCGCATCTTGTCCGCTATCGGCGCGACACCGAACTTCTGCCGAATGACATCGTTTCGGATGCGGTCCAGGCGCGTGACTCCAGCCGTCCAGCGCAGCATCTTCGTCTCCATGACGCTGAGGCGCGTTTCAACCTCCTTGGTCGCAGGCCAACACTCAGCACCGTACATCGCTACCGGCCGGACGACAGTTCTATATATTTTTGACTTCAAGCGCTCTGGCATCTTCCTATCGCAGAGCACGCCAGTCAACGAGCGCCACTTGGACCAAGCTGCACTCACGCGTGAGTTCACTTCAATCATCAGATTGCCATCGGATGCTACTGCTGATCCCAGGTACTTAAAAAACCGAAGTGCGTGGGAGCTCGATGCCGTTAACCTTGATGGAGCTGGACTCATTAACGTCAGTCGTTAGATACTCGGTCTTCTTCACGTTCAATCTGAGTCCAAAACACTCCAAGCGATCACACCAAGCTTGCACCTCTCGCTCGAGTTCACCTTTATTTTCGCTAGCGAGCATTACGTCATCAGCATAAAGCAGTGTCCAGGGGACCGGCTTCTGAAGACCTCGTGTAATGGCATCCATCACGACAACAAAAAGGAGTGGGGAAAGCGCAGAACCCTGGTGTACCCCGACAGAGATGGGGAACTCCATCGAGGTTCCGGCTGCAGCTTGAACTCTACTCTTTGGGCAAGAGTAGAGGATTCGCACCCACTCTATGAGCTCTTCAGGAACTCCATGTCGTCGCAGGGCGTACCATATCACTTCACGCGGTACGCGGTCAAAGGCCTTCTCCAAGTCGAGGAAGGCGATATGCACTGGCTTCTGTTTCTCGCGATGCTTCTCTAACAAGAGGCGGGCGGCATGTATGGCATCAATGGTGCCACAGCCAGCTACGAAACCGCACTGATTGCTGGAAAGCTGTACGATGTCACGAATTCGACCATCGACAATTCGCTCAAAGATCTTCATGCTGTGCGAGAGCAAGCGAATCGGACGGTAATTGGAGCAGTCTGCAGGACTGCCCTTCTTCTTCCAAATCGGAATCGTCGTGCTTTGGCGCCAACACTCAGGCACCTTCTTCTCCGCCACAACCTGGTTAAAGAACTTCGCCAACCACTCAGCAGGGTACCACAGCTTTCACTTCCACAGCTCAGCTGCCACGTCGTCGGGCCCAGTCGCTTTGCCTGGCCTCATCTTCCTCAGAGCCGCTTCTGTCTCCTCCACGGTGATTTTGTGTACGGGACCGTGAACAGAAGAAACAGAAGGGATGGCCGGGTGAGGAAATTCAATAGTGGAAACTTCCTCGAAGTAATCACGCCATCGCTTCAGCGCCTTTTTGCGGTCTGTCAGAAGATGGCCGCTCTCATCATTGATGGCAAAAAACTTCTCAATATCCTCGGTTTGGCGATGGCGGCTCTTAGCAAGTCGGTATAAATACCGCTCACCATCGCGTGACTCGAGCTTCTCGTTGACATCTTCATAATGAGTGGCTTTTGCAACAGCCACGGCCTTCTTTGCAGCTTTCCTTGATTCTTGGTACTTCCGCCAGTTATCGGCTGTCTTGTCGCTAAGAAACACGTGATAGAGCGACTTTTTCTCTCGAACTTTTGCTATCACATCATCTGTCCACAGCCACGCCTGCTTTTCGACCTTGCGTCGTCCAGGCACCGTGATGCCGAGCTCCAACCTTGCAGCTTCACGTATCGCGTCGGCAGCCTTCTTCCAAGTTTCGTCGACAGTTGTGACTGTCGGTAACCGCACGCGAGAAATCACAGCTGCTTCCTTCTCTCTCATTCGCCACCACTTGATTCTCGGTGCACCGCATCGCTCGACCTGCTTCTGCCTTGGAGGGGCAATCTTTAGGGTGCAGATCAGCGGTCGGTGCTGTGGGGCGACCGTCTCATACGGCACGACCTTCGCATCTGTGACAAGACTTCGGTCTCGGTCCTTCACAAGGACGAAATCTATCTGAGACTTGGAGCTCCCACTATAGTATGAGATGAGGTGGGAGTCGCGTTTACGAAATACGGTGTTTACTATGGTGAGATTATGCGATTCCGCATATTCAAGGATACGCTCACCATCGGCGTTACGCGACCCGTAACCGAATCCACCATGACAGCCGTACCCGTCTTTCGTCGCGCCGACGTGCCCATTAAGGTCACCAGCGACTATGACGACATCTTTCAACGGCACCTCTGCTGTCTTCTCATCAAGCAGGCTCCAAAACTCTTCCTTGGCTTGATCCGAGCAGCCAGTCTGCGGAGCATACGCAGAGAAGAAGTGATAGAGTCGCTCCTTAGCGGCAACAACGATCTTCATCAATCGATCGTCAAAGCGCTCGACGCTTACAATCGAGTCACGAAATCGTTCGGAGACGATTATTCCGACACCACTGGTGGTCCTGGGACTTCCACATAGAACGGCCTTGAAGCCTCGTCCTATGTCCCTTGACTTGCGGCAGGACCACCTCGTCTCCTGCACCGCACAGAAATCAACTCTTCTACGCTCCAGTGCTTCAACCAACTCGCACGAGCGGCCCGTCAACGTACCCACATTCAGCGTTGCCACGCGGGTCCTGCTTACGTTACGGGACTTTCGTACTAGCTCAGTTGCCCCCCGATGCCGTCCTCGCATCAGGGACCCTCGCATACTTTCCACACTCGCCGGGCTTTGCGAGTGCGCGTCGGCTCCCGCGGACGCCGTAGCACTATCTCGATAAACCTGAACAGTCATACACCATGTGATGTGACACGGGTCTTCGTAGGCCGGCCTGTCACAAGGGCCTGTCGCCTGCATTCGAGTGTCCGTGCTTAGCTTAGCTCGCAGAGCGAGCAGTTTCCAGTGGCACCACGTGGAGGAACGGACATCGCCACCGACGTCTACAGCGCTGAATACCGCAAGCACGTCCGTAGCTGATGATAGATAGATTATTAATGGATAAATACTCACTTGATCCGTATGAGGT